>CM059576.1:1715211-2180718 GCA_030386875.1 Morinoia aosen
TTTGTTATGTTAAGGACCACCTTTTTTCGGTTCACTGCTGTCCTGTTCTTCATCATCTACTACTTTCCTCTTCAACTTTGCTCTTGTTTCATGATCTTCTTTCACAACTTACTGTTTCTATGCCTTTCTGCATAGATTCCGCGTTCCCTTAACTCCATACTAAATGGTGCCTTCCTCCTTCCTCTCTTTGGATCGCATTTGTTGCTGGGTAGGGAGGCTAAAACTAACGACTAATCTAATCTAATTTCGACCCAATTACGCTTGACTTTCAAGACTACAGCAGGCCCTAGTCAAGTTAGCTCTAGCTTATCCTTCTTCCCGTGGTTCCTTAAAAGGACTCTGTCACCGACAATGATGTTCTTGTCCCTATGCTTAATATTTCTGTAAAAATTCCTTTCAATAGTATTATTCAATATCAGGTTTCTAATATTTTCTACAGTACGAGCTGCCTCTTTGGCTCGAAAATTAACCAAATCTATCTCTTCATCATAACTGTAAGATACGGTGTTGAAACTTTCATCTTGGAAGTAAGGACACGTGTCCCTGTTGAATAATACGTAACTTGGAGTCCCCCAAAGTAAAATTTAGTGCATTGTTCAATGCATTTTCAACGACCTCCAAGCACTGATCCCACTCCGCATGAGGTAATGAATTGACGTATGATTTTAATAGTAATTTTTTTGTTGTTCCTTTCAACAATAGCGTTCGAATGAGGACTAAAAGCCAGAACTTCTTTTTTCGCCATTGCGTGGATGTTGGCAAACTGCTTTACTGCTAGTGATTTAAATTCAAGTGCGTTGTCCGAGATTAACGTTTTCGGGTAGCCGAAAGTGCTAAAACAATTTCCTAAACATGCTATAACTGTCTGTTCGACGGTTAGACGTCGCGTACAGTTTGCAATACCTAGAAAATAGATCAATGATAACTAAAATACATTTATTACCATTATCGGTAATCATGAGAGGACCAAGATAGTCCATTGAAACACCTTCAAAAGGTTCTTTCGCTATAGGAGTCGTCATTTTAATGGGTGCGGAAGGTCGTGCTTTAAGCAATTTACAAACTTCACAATTTCGTACGAATTTCCTCACAATCGTTTTCTCCAAATTGTTATATATCAGTTTGAATTTAAATAAAGTATGTAAAGCATCGGTATGGTACATAGAATGTATGGCTAAAATTGCCTTCTGCGTTAGGGAAATTTTCACCACTGCAGTTAAAATGGTACTTGGTCGTGTGTCAATCCGTCGCCGTCGGTACAATATGTCGTTCAGAATAAAGTAACTCTGTAAGTCAGGGATTGTGGACGCACTTCCATGAAGTAGCGCTTCTCTAACTTCAATACAAAATGGGTCTTGTTTTTGTTCGTCAATAAATTCTTTAATAGTCCATGAAATCTCTTTCTCTGTCGGTAGGTAATCAATCAATCTCGGCGTCTCGTTGCGCGTCAAGACAGCGTCGGTGTGTTCTCTCAGCACCGACAAGTCACTGACCGTCTGTCTAGACAGCCTTTTTTATTTGAGACCGAGTCTCTGCGATACACGCTTCTGAATCAAACTCAAGGTGCAGAGTTCACAGCTCTCTAGTTCTTCAATCGTTAATTGGTCATCGCTTACCCCTCAGGGGGATACATCTATTGTATCTATGGGAATTAGCGCTCCCAGGGGAAAAATGTGAGGGCCCGAGCTGAGAGTTAGGTAGGCCTTTTTGTTGAAATAAAATGTTTTTTGTTATATTAAGGACCACTTTTTTTCGGTTCACTACTGTCCTGTTTTTCAGCACCTCTGACTTTCTTCAACATTTATCTTATTTCATGAACTTCTTTCTCATCTTACTGTTTCTATGCCCTTTCTGCATAGATTCCTCATTCTCTTATCTCCATACTAAATGGTGTGTTCCTCCTTCCTCTCTTTGAAACGCTCTATTTGTGTAGCGGTTAGGGAGGCTTAAACTAACTTATAATCTTAAAGTTAACCTGGTCATCGCTTTTAGGTAGTCTGCTTAAGTAATCAGCTACGACATTCTGTTCACCAGGTAGATATTTGACAATAGGGTCGAATGAATGAACATTAATACACCACCTCGCCATGGCTGTATCCTCTGGGAGTTTCACTGCAAAAAGAGGAGCCAAGGGACGATGATCCGTGTAAACGCGGATATGATATCCAACAATTGAATATTTGAAAGCTTTAAGAGCTGAATACAGAGCAAAAAATTCCTTTTTCGTGGTACTGTATCGTTTTTGGCTAGAATTTACGCTCTTACTAAAATAAGCTACAGGACGCAATATTCTATCGCTTGAATCCTCGGCCTGCATCACAACGGCTCCGATCCCAAAATTAGATGCGTCAGTAAATATGTGGAAGTCTTTCGTATAGTCAGAATGTCTTAAAACCGTCTCAGATGTCAGAGCAGCTTTAATATAGTCTAAACTTTTTTGCCATTCGTCGCTCCAATCAAAAACATCTTTTCTTGAAAGCCTGTACAGGGGATAGGCAATTTCAGCGAAATTAGGTAAAAAATTTCTAAAATAGTTAGCTAGACCTAAGAACTGCTGCAACTCCTTCACATTTACGGGAGCCCTACAGTTCTGCAGTTTCTCCGAGTTCTTACACCTAATACCATCCGCAGCAACAATATGTCCCAGATATTCGATTTCTTTTTTGAAGAAGTGACATTTTTCAAGTTTTATTGACAAATTCCCAGACCTAAGCATCGTAAGGACACTTCCAATGTCAGTCAAGTGTTGGTTTTTAGTCTTTGAATATACTAAAATATCGTCTAGAAAGACGTAACACAATCGTCCGAGTATAGGTGTGAGAACAGAGGTCATCGCCCTCTGGAACACTCTCGGACTAGAACTCAACCCGAATGGGATGCGCTTAAACTAAAATTTTCGACAACTTATACTGAAAGCTGTAAATTTCCGACTCTCTTGGTCTAATTCGACCTGATAGAACGCGGAACGCAAATCCAAGGTTGAAAAGAGTGTGTTACCTCCCAGTGTCGACAGTATTTCATCGATTCTAGGTATAGGATACGACTTTTTCACCACTATTTTATTCAATGCCCTGAAATCGATTACTGGTCTAAGCTCCCCATTTTTTATTAACAACAATTACGGGGAAGTTATAGTCAGAGATGGAACTTTCAATTATTCCCTGTGAGTGCATATCATTAGTAATTTTTGCTAATTCCTCCTGATATTTTTGAGGTATTCTATATGGGGTAATGTTCAGGACTGGTGCACCCGGTTTTACCTGTATCTTGTGCGACATAACATTAGTAACTCCAATAGTTTTCCCTTCTAGCGTAATTACATCACGGAACTGATTTAATAAATTTACCAAAGGTAACTGCATGTCCTCTTCGTGGCATGAAATGTCGTCATTCGTTAAAGGACGACGTACGTCCTGCTGTACACTTGACACACTTTCTACTTGTGCATTAATTCCTAGCACCTCACTAATAGGAGGAACTCGATCTCCGCCGCGTTCGTCATGCTCCAACTCAAGTTTTTCCTTGACCATGGTCTTAATTCCACCTCAATCCGAGACTACTTGCATTGAATCTGACTTAGCGTCAGAGCTTCTCTCAACGTTATTAGCGTCACTGAGCGCTGCCTCAACGCTAGTGAGATATATCTCACTGTCAACCTCATCAGCTGCAATTAATTCCAAATTGTACTACATTGTATTTTCGCTGAAATGAATCGCGTCATCTTGCGCGTTTAAAATCATGACTGGCACTACTCCATCTTCCTCGACTTGAACAATTGACTCTGCTAATAGTGCTCCGTTCTCGAAACCTCGTTTCAAAACTAAATACTCTCCGGGTTCTGCCTTCTTAACAAAACCGTAAATTAATTGCATTGAATCACCCGGTACATCGACTGTAGTGCAATGAACTACTAGAGGAGATCGCATCTCTGCCCTTTCCGCTCGCTCACGCACGACTTTTTGCATCTTCTCTGCAGTCACTATTTCTCAACGCACGGTAACTGCCTCTGTTGCAATTCTCGGCAACTATCACATCCGAAAGTGAACAGTCACTATTCACAATACTCTTAAACACAGCTTCTCTACTTATCGCTGGGTCAACTTCTATTTCTTTGAAAGGCACACTAACCCCCTACCAGTCGAGGGATCCTTCTCTAATATTAATTATGGCATTATTCAGTACATCTCTTCCTAAAATCAAAGCATAGTTAAATTTTGCATCTTTAAAGATCAAAGCACTAGTCTTAAGTACTCTGTTAGTACCAGGAATTGAGATAGTTAAATCGACTTCACTAACATTACTTTTACTGTTAATTCCTTTGACGCTCAGACAACTAGGCCTTAATTTCTCATTCAGGCACTTAATTTGCTTGTAACTAATGAGGCACTTTTCAGAGCCGCTATCTAGTAGCGCGCTCAAATACTGATCATTCCTGCTCTAAATTATAGTAGGTTTTCTAGCCTTCCGAAAAGCACCTAATCCGGCTCCTTTTTTCTTAAAATTTCCCGTTACAACACTAGTGGAGAAATAAGCCTCAACTACTTTGTTTTGTTGACTATCATCCGCAAGCTCTTCGTCTTGCAATAATTCATATCTATTTCCACATTTGAACAATGGGTCAATGAATGATTCAAAATTAGTCATCTCGGATGTATCTGGAATTGTTTCGACCACAGTTTTTGGATTAACGAGGGTCTTGGGCCGACTCTCGGGCCCAATCTCGTTCTCACCCGTACCTCCCACTGCACATCCTAGTCGTTTCTTAAAAAATCCCGAGAATCTGGCTCGGAATCTGCATAGTGCACCTCATGCCTACCACGTGAATGACTATTACTACCCCTATTAGCGTTGTACCTGCGTAAGTACGACTTGTAGCTCCTCACCTCATTTTCTGATGCTCTACAGTTCCTAACAAGGTGTTGACCTCCACAACCGAAACATAGCCTGGCATATCCCCTCGATTTACTCTGACCTTTTTGAGATCTACAATCGAAATGTGCTACCACATTGCATGAACTGCAGAAAGGAGAACCCCTCTTTCTAGCTGCAAAGTGGACTGGAGCTTCATTTGAGCTGCTTTCTGCCCGCAAGGTATTCCATTCCAGGGAGCCTATCCTATTATCTCCAACATAGCCACTAAATTCTCTTACTTTACCACGAGAATATCTTAGCCAAGGTCGGGGACACGACCTGCGTCCCGGTAAACGACCCCTACGATAATTTCCGTAGAAAATTTCACTCTCCTGTAGAGATTCCTGCACTTCAGCGTTTTCCTCTGAAGCACCAGCCACATCTGCCACATATCTTTCTCTATCGTACGTAGTTGGGTAATGAGACGCTAAGATTTTCTTTGTTTCAGATTGACTCCTAACAGTAGCAACTAAACGCGCTAACAGCTCTTCCGAAGTACTGAACTGACATTCGAAGATTTTTTCGAGAAAGACTCGTCTAACAACGGCGCCAGCACCGTTATTGCTAAGCTGAACACAATGCCATCACCTACAAAACGTTTTAACTGAGGCTGATCTGTACTGGCCTGGAAGAATGGATGACGCTGCCAAGCTATTGAAGCGGAATTCAAAAAGTGATCCGACAATTTTCGTATTTTGGCGAAAGCAGTTACCAACTGGGCTGCCAACGCATCGTTTCGCACTAACTGTAACTGATTAAGATCGCATGCCAACGTGTGGATCGACTTCTCTCCCTTACACACATAAATATCCAAAATTTTGATTACTTCCTCGAATGTATAATGCAGATCGGAGTTCACGAATTTTGTTACAATAGAGTTGAAATCACTTACTTGCTTATTGGCAGACCTAACAAGGAGTTCTTTCTTACTAGCATCCGACGTAGCGTATGGTAAAAGGGACACATATGCCCTTGAAGAGATCGTCCCACTTTTTCAACTTTTTTCGGTCGATTCGTTTGAAAATTGGCCAGTATATGTATTTTTTGAAAGTAAACCTTTTTTACTTGTCACTTTTTCGATTTAGGACTTACGTTTTATTTTTATTTTTTTGAAAAATTAGTTTTTTTGGCATATTTTATGGATATTTCAATATGGTACTCGTCTTCGAGTTTTGATGCTAAAACACAACCAAAGACAGTTTTAAAATCCTTGTAACATTCCTAACACACTCAAATGTTTTTTTTCAAATTCAAATTTTTTCAATTTATTCAAATTTTTCAAAATTTCTAAAAACAGTAATTTTTTGGATTTAGAGCTATGTATTTTTTCGAAAAATTTGTATTTGGAAAAAATCCCATTTAAGTGTGTTAGGAATGTTCCAAGGATTCTAAAACTGTCTTTGGTTTTGTTCTAGCATCAAAACTCGAAGACGAGTAGCATTTTGAATGTTGAAAGTTAGAAGTGTTAGTATAAGCATAAAACGAAATTTTTTGACGAAGTGTAATATTATGAACAATTTATGTAATTGAATGCAGTTTTAATTTTATTTCGATAATTTCCATACATAACTTCATATTCACACTGAATTGTGATTTCCAAACCCCTCCCTCCTAAAAAAATTTATATTTTTCAAAAATATGAAAGTTTTTAGTTTTAGTCTGATTCCTATGAAATTTGACTATGATATGTAACTTTTGAAAAGAAACACAATTTGTTCCATTCATTTTTTTGTTATAGGCCTTAGTAGTTTTTGAAAAAATTGACATATTGGTTTTTGGGTATTGACATTTTACTGATATTGATATTTCAAAATGTTACTCATCCGTGAGATTTGATGCTAAAACTAAAACAAAGACAGTTTTAGAATCCTTGAAACATTCCCAACAAACTCAAATGAGCTTTTTTTCCATTAACCATATGTTCTCTTTTTATATGGGGTTGAAATTGGCTCGAAAAGGAAAAATTTCGGTGCTTTTCACTTGTATTGATATATCAAAATGTTACTCGTCATTGAGTTTTGACGCTAGAACAAAAACGACAGTTTTAGAATCCTTGGAACATTCCTAACACACTCGAATAAGCTTTTTTCCATTTTCCATTTGTTCTCTTTATATATTGGGTTGGAATGGGCTCAAAGTTGAAGATTTTGGGGATTTTGGTCCCCTTACCACCTCCCCCTGGGGGGGGATCTATTGTCCGCAGGGCCATAAAATTTTAGGACCGAATAGTCCACCACCTAAGGGTTCTTTTCGAAAAAAACATGAAAAATGACCACCTGAGCGACAGGGGCCTGGGACGATCTCCTTAAATTATCAACATGGGTTTGCCAACTCTTATTTTCAAGGAATTCCGGATCCTCCTTCCTTCTCCTGCCTCTGAAAACCGGAATTTCACTGTTGGAATGAATGGTTCCAGCCCTAGGCATATTTGCGGCGATTTCACGTGCCAATAGCGTCCTGTCTGTTGCGCTAGTACTTGGGCCACTGGCCCCAACTGCTGCAGAATCAGTCATTATTGTAACACTCTGAGTTCTAAATCTAGGCACACTAACTCTGCCGCTACTTGTTTTAATCGTAGGGGAACGAATATACTCCTCAGAATCGGAAGACTCAGACATATAATTTTTCCTTTAGCAATGAAATTTACACCCAAATTTACACGTCTTATTACCATAAATATACATCAGGGAAGAACATACCTCTAATTTTAAATTTTTACACGCCTCTAATTTTACGCAAAAAACGCAAAATTTTTGTAAGCTCACCATCAATAAAAATGACAACAATAATGCTATACTTACTTAAAATAATCGTCCCAGCCCGCGTACATTTGGTAATCCGATAAAGTGTCAATCAGCTACCCACACTGCAGCAAAGCTCAGACTGACGTCTCTCGGTAAAACAGAGCTGTTTGGCCTCGGGCCGATGCAAAAAAACAAACTGCAAAAAACAGCTCACGCGGTAAGCTGCACACTGGTGCGCAAAAAGAATGAACTGCAAAAAATAGGCTGCGAAAAAGAACTACCCATTCGCTCTGCAAGCACTGCCACTGCGGATGCACCTCGAGCAAGCACAAATGAAATTTACTTTCAATCTTTACTTAACTTAAAGCGTCGAGTTGAAGGACGTGAAGTCGCTCGACGTCGCTGTGTGCCCGCCAAGGATGACGTAGACGTAGATCCCGGTTTTATGTGGTAATTAGCACTGATGTCCGCTGAACTAATGCAGGTTACTCGTCGTGGAAACCGGTCCACCGAAGCGTATTTCAAACACTACTTCCAGGTCGTTGTTGTTGTTGTTTTGCCCCGACGGCCGCTCGAAGGGGTCCGCCGCGGCCAGGACCGCCCCAGACCGGGCCCGGCCCGAGGCGAAGAGGGGTGTGGTTATATGGGCCTCTAGAAGACGCCCGCGTCGTGCAGAAACCTCACGACGTCACTTCCAGGTCGTCTCCTGCATCGAAGAGAAGCACTCTCGTGTGAAAGGGATCTATACAAGCTGACAATTTTACGTAGGTTTCCAACAACGCCGAGAAAGGAATCTTGAATCCGTGGACGATAACCGATGGGTGTATCTGCCTGATACGGGTGTCGTTGCTGCCGGTCATCGATGAAACTTTTAATTACTTCTGACTTCTTCTGTTATCGCTGCACTGCAAAACTTCGGAAATGATGCACTTTTTTTAAAGTTCCGTACTTGTAATTAACTTCTCGATTTTGAATCGTATTCTCTTAACGTTGTGAATTCGTACCTACTGGCCACCACTTAATATGCGGGCCAGTGAAACGCAGGAGGTCTTCTTGGGGGTACACTTTATTGGTCCGTAGCAGGCGTGGTACAGGCGAGGTACGTGATCGATTGAGCCCAGAGAAAACATGCTTATCGCTTATAAAGCCTCTGAGGTGCTCAGGGTAGGGAGCGAGAGTAAGCGCGCATGCACAAGATGCAATTGTTCTCAACGAGCTTGTCACTTTCAGATGACGGGCCGAGCTCTGGGAGCCATTTAGATGTAATTTACATCAAAAGTGAAACGCCAGACGCTGAGCTGGAGGCGGTTACTGTAAAGGACGAGCCCATTGACTGGCATCAGGAACCCCAGGTACTGTTATTGGATGCTTACTCTCCTCTTTAGTGCTTCCAATTGATTGCTCACTGTCATTTCACACATTTGAATTTAGTTCAGAAGTAGTTAGTATATTCCTGCTCTTGGCCACTTTTTTTTTTGCCCATCAAAATAGAAATAAAATCGATTTTGTAACGAGTTTTTGATAAAGAACATTATCAGTTGACCTTTTCTGTGACAATCCAGATCCAAAATATTCTGGTAACATTCGCTTAGGCATGTCTTAAATTTTGTCACGGATTCATGTATGTTTATTTCTTGAAACGAGTGCTGTAATTTGAGAAGCTTGTAAATTTTATTAGATTTTCCACCTGTATTGAAGTATTAACTTGTCATAATAAGAGAACGTGCTTCTTAAATTGCTCTTCTGCTATCGTTATTCATTTCTTTTGTTTAATTAAATTTAGGTAATTTCATTTTTTCTCTTCACCACCTGAACATATTTTCTCAAGAACAAGATAAACACGGATGCTTGATTGCACGAATTTTTTTCCAAAAATAAATGGATACACCAAATAATTTTAGCTCTAACTCGAGCATAATGCTGCGACAAATCCTGTACAGTAATAATTGAGAGAAGTTCTCCCTTACAGGTCGGTTCAAGTTCAGGGTCTCGTGCAGTTACTTTCAAGAGAGAAGTAAACAATGACTGCACTGAGGCACGTTCAAGGCGCGCAGAAGCAGAGGACGAGTTAAGGGAAGGCAACTCTGGTGTGTGCAACTCATGTGCTGTTCATCAGGGACCAGCTGGAGCATCTGGAGGGAGCGCTGCCTCGCCACCATCAGACGTGTCAGGTAGCGGCAGCGGTGTTGAGGCCGCACCTCCTGACAGACTCATGTCTCGGCCCTTACTGTGTGCACATTGTGATAACTCCACTGGTAAGAGGGGCCTTATGGAGCTGCACCTCCGCGTCAGACATAAATTAGGATGTTACTACGATTGTGAGTTTTGTGATTACTCTACTATGTACATGAGTACTCTGAAAGGGCATTTAGTAGAGCAGCATGATCATGAGAACTTGCGCGTAGGTCAATTTGGGCGTTACGAATTTCCAGCTGTAAAAATTATGGAGCAACAACGACCTGAAAGCCAGTGTCAGTCAGAAACTGAATGTCAATTCTGTGGCTCTCATTTAGTCATTAAGTCCAGTTCAGAAACACCTAGAAAAGGTGCATTAGACAACACTGTGGTGTACATGTGTGAGGTGTGTAAATATTCTTCAGCCAATGAAGCTAACTTGGAGCAGATTTTGTGTGGTAAACGCAAAATAGAACATCAAATAAATAAACGTCGTCAAGGTCAGCTTTACAAGCGTAAGTCAAGTGACTCTGCTCGTAGAAACGAACATGAAATATACCCATCTAGCAAAGATGGTAATCGTCAACTGTTCAAGTGTGAGTTATGTGAGTATTCCTCTGCCCGTACGGATCGTCTTGAACTTCATCTAGCCAATAAACATGGCAATGGTCAGCTGCTCAAGTGTGAGTACTGTGAATATTCGAATGCTTGTGGAGATCAGCTCAAACTACACCTAGCCTATAAACATAGCGTTGGTCAGCTGTTCAAATGTGAGTTCTGCGACTATTCCTCTGCTCGTAAAGGGAATGTCAAACAACATTTAGCCAGCAAACATGGTAAAGGTCAGCTTTTCAAGTGCGAACTTTGTGACTATTGTTCAGCGCTAAAGAAAAATGTCCAACGACACCTAGCGTGCAAACATGGTAAAGGTCCGATGTTCAAGTGTGAGTTGTGTGAATACTCCAATGTTAGTAAGTATCAGCTTGAACTACACCTAGCCAATAAACATGGCTATGGTCAGCTGTTCAAATGTGAGTTCTGCGACTATTCCGATGCTCGTAAAGAGAGTGTTAAACTACATTTAGCCCGCAAACATGGTAAAGGTCAGCTGTTCAAGTGTGAGTTCTGCGACTATTCCTCTGCTCGTAAACTGAATGTTGAACTACATTTAGCCAGCAAACATGGTAAAGGTCAACTGTTCAAGTGTGAGTTGTGTAAATATTCCAATGCTCGTAAGGATCAGCTTAAAATACACCTAGCCACTAAACATGGCAATGGTCAGCTGTTCAAGTGTGAATTCTGCGACTATTCCTCTGCTCGTAAACTGAATGTTAAACTACATTTAGCCAGCAAACATGGTAAAGGTCAGCTGTTCAAGTGTGAAATTTGTGAGTATTCCTCTGCGCGGAAGAATCAAGTCGAACTACACCTTGCCTGCAAACATGTTAAAGGTCGGTTTTTCAAGTGTGAGTTGTGTGAATACTCCAATGTTTGTAAGTATCAGCTTAAAATACACCTAGCCAATAAAACTGGCCATGGTCAGCTGTTCAAATGTGAGTTCTGCGACTATTCCTCTGCTCGTAAAGAGAATGTTAAACGACATTTAGCCAGCAAACATGGTAAAGGTCAGCTGTTCAAATGTGAGTTCTGCGACTATTCCTCTGCTCGTAAAGAGAATGTTAAACTACATTTAGCCAGCAAACATCGTAGTGGTGATCTGTTATAGTGTGAACTTAGTGACTATTCTTCTGCACTGAAGAATAAAGTTGAACTACACCTAACCTGCAAACTTTGTAAAGGTCGACTGTTCAAGTGTGAGTTCTGCGACTATTCCTCTGCTCGTAAAGATAAGATTAAACAACAACGAGATAGCAAACATGGTTGCCCCAATTTGTTTTTCTAGCAGTAAATGCGTATTCATGGGCTACTCAAATGTCCAATTACCATAACACACTTCAGAGCTGCTAAATATTATAGTTGTTCAATGTCGTCAAATATGTTGTCAATGTCTTTGGGGAACGCAATTTTTGTGTCGATTTGAATTAGCGTTCAAGAAGGGAATATGTTATTGAGAGTTGAGGACGACTTCTTTTTGTTACAACGAAATGTATTATTTAAATTCCAGACCACCTTTTTCCAGTTAATTACTTGCTAATTTTCAGCACCTTTGAATTTGTTTTCCAATTTTTATCTTGTTTCCTAACGTGCCTTCTTTTTTCTGTTTCTCTTGCACTTGGTGACCGGTGCGGGAACACATTTTGTGCATATATTCGGCGATACCATTCGATACTGAATGGTGCTTGCTTCGTTCCTCTCTTATAATATCTTCGTAGCAGGGAGATTGAAACTCAAGAATAGATTGAAACTCCGGATAGATATAACACTTTTTTCGATTTCGGCACGTTCTTTTGGCCATCGGTTCTCAAAGAAGTTAAGCAATATATACAACATTGCCTGATGTTTTCGGTTCACCACTATTTTTTCAGCATCTATCACTTATTAGTCTCCATTTTGTTTCCCAAATTTATTTCACAACTTGCTGTTTCTATGAAATATGTGCACACCGCCTGCGTTCCCTTACGTCCCTACTAAATGATGTCTTCTTCCTTCCGCTCCGAGAAAAATTGTGATTAATCAGACCTAAATTACCTTATGTGATCTAGCGGCTCTGTAGCATAGTTGTCGGTAAAATTCTACTTCCTTATTAACCCTGTATCCTAATACTAACTTCGAGGAATTCATTTAATTTGTTTTTTGAAGAAAACTTAAACATTATGTGTAATGAGTGGCATTCTACAGCTGCGTGTGAAAATCAATGGTTTATTTCTATTTCAGAGCGTTCCGTACTAAATGCTTGTGGCATTTGTCCGACTTGCACTGCAGATTCTTTTTTGTTCTAGACTCTAGACCAACGGTCAGTCTTCAATTATTTCGTGTTCTTTGTTTGTGTTCGTACAAAAATTGATATTTCTGGTTATCTACATCAGTGTTTTATAACAGAAACGCTGTTTGTACAGATTTTTATACCAGACTCAAAAATTTAAGGAAAAATCTTCGAAAAAATATTATTCAAATAATGGCAGTGAGTATTCATTTCTGAGTGCATGTTAGTTTTAAACTTGAGTATTGTGTTATGTTTTTTCATATATTAGTTTTAATCAACTTTTTCTGATAACTTGCAATTTAGAATGGTATTTTGGTCAGTTCGGTTGAGTGCTTCATGTATTTTCGTTTTTGTTAACAGGAAGCAAACATTTTCATTACACAGGTGGTTGTTCATTTCAACCTTCGCTATAGGCATTAGAATACCTTTTGTTTTACTACAACCCCTCACTGGCCCTCAGGGGGGTACAACTATTGTATCTATGGGGATTAGCGCTCTCAGGGAGAAATTGTGAGGGCCCGATCTGAGAGTTACGTGGGCCTTCTTTTTGTTTAAATAAAATGTTTTTTGTTATGTTAAGGACCACCTTTGTTCGGTTCACTGCTGTCCTGTTTTTCATCACCTCTGACTTTCTTCATCAACTTTTATCTTATTTCATGAACTTTTTTTCAACTTACTGTTTCTATGCCTTTTCTGTATAGATTCCTCATTCTATTATCTCCATACTAAATGGTGCCTTCCTTTCTTCGATACGCTCTTTTTTGTAGCGGTTAGGGAGGCTTAAAGTAACTTATTATCTTATAATCATAATCTGTTTTGCTACAAGTGAGTAAACATAAGTAATTTTATATTAGGGAGTTCCCGATAATCCAGGACATTCACCTCACTAATATGCTCTTCAGAAACTTTGGTTTTGGCTCACAGTTCTTTCTGATGTGTAAATGTTCATGTTGGCCTTGTGCGACGGCCGCTCCTCCTCGTGTCTGACTTTCGGGAAACTATAGTGCGGGCCTTATTTTGGTGAAAATTTGAAGACTGAATTTTGTAGTGTAATAAATTATCTTTCCCGATTTGGTTACTAGCTACATACATACTTATTGACATGTATGCAGGAAAAATTCATTTCCAATTTCCGAAAAGTCGACTTCCTAACATTCGAGGCAAAATAATTAACTTTCACCCATTATACCTTCAACAAAATCAACTCCTGCTGCGGTAGACTGAGCTCATGGGCTCGCCACCGTCAATGCCTTGGCTCGCCAAAGCATTTTTCAGTAGTATTGACGGTATCGATGAGCTTCCAGTCCTGGTGTTTAAAGAAAGATATTCACGAGAATAGATTATAATTTCAATTTTGTCCATCAAATATTCAGTCCATCAAACGCAGCTGTTGTCTATTTTAAACGGTTTGTCTTTCAATTTTTTCCCTTCAAGTTGAGCATTATTCAAAATTGAAATGGCTTGTAATGAATTTCGTTCAATAACTACTTTGGAAATGAACTGCCTCCCTTTCTTATGGAAATGTTACTGTATCAACGTGTGTTTCCTTGTTTTATTAGTTGAATTTTTTTACATCTTTCTCCGTTTTGTAATTTGCATATAAGGAAATGCACTTTTATTGCTATGCCCTCTGTTAATTCAACTTCTGTTAATTGCGGATATTCCTCGAATTAGATTTAAGGCTCTTAGTGTTGAAAATTTCCTAAAAATCATTCTGTTATACTTATTTTATTAACTCCGAAGAATTGTACCATTTAAATTTTTCTTTTTGTCAAACGAATCAAGGGTTTGGTTTCAAGAAATTTACTTTTTATTTATTGACAAGTAAAGCCAGCATGTCCAACTGCTTCTGTATTTTTTACCGAATAGTTGCATTTTCATATCTTTAATAATGACCGGCCTTGGTCGTCGGTTTAATTTGTCTTCACTCGGTCAAATATGTGCAAATGAATTCGGGGAACATTGGATTAGGTTAGAATGTAAGTTAGAATGTAATCATTTAAGTTAGAATGTATGTTAGAATGTGATCATTTAAGTTACAGTAGAATGTAAGGCTAAAAATAAATATGAATAGTTTGGATAGTTTTTAAACTGCTGTTTATTAGTGAAAATGAATATCTCCATGCAAAATATCGCCTCTCGCATGCACGTAAACTGAGTAGCTCCAAAAAGTTTGCTTCAAAACAAGTCCGCTGCAAATTTCTCGGATTTAAACACAATAAAACCTGAGGAGGATTCTGAGACAAAAACTTCCACGAATGGACGTCAGTTCATGAAAGGATGCGCTGCAAGGCGCTCCAGTAGACATAGTAAAATACTGCAGTAAGATCGTAACATTTCCGAATTCTATGCATCTTCAATTTATTCATATCACACCGAAGAAAGAATGCATGTATCTTGTTAATGCTGTATACATGTTCATGTAACACGCTCCCCGCGTTCCCGCGGCTGTCAACGGTTGGTTTGGTTATGTTGTAAACAGCAAAATAGGAACTCAATTTTCTCCATGGAATAAATTTTATTCTTTGTAATGTATATGAAGAATACAATTGCACGTTAACATTTCACCTCGTATGATAGTCATTTTAAATAACTTCACGAAATAGGTAAGATGTCGTGCATTTATACCGGCACGTCAATAGGCAATTTACCTGTTGGTGCACATGTGGCTCTATACGCTGGGAACGTTTTCTATTACAGTAGTTGTACATTTAGTAGTTTTTGTGGTTATTTCGATGCTTACATTAGTGTGCCAATAGACAATTAGAATTGAAGTAATGATTTCACGTGTTAGACGCGTTTCATTAACCTTCGATAATAGCTGGACACGCACGACCTCCAGTTGTTCAGAACGAATGCCATTGTTCATCACAGCTCACCACGAGAATGCAAATCTTTCCCTAGTTTGCGCGCATCAAAAGTGGCAACATTCCGTCAAACTTTCCTGTAAATTCATTGCTTTGGTTTTGATGTATTTGAGGTGACGTTTTCGGAATGATATAATTATTTAACGTTAACGTGACACAAAAGACATTCTTCAGTGTAGTTGGCAAAACGGATAAAAGGAAAGTGGAACTTTCTATTATTAAGAGAGAAACCAACGATTTCGATGGTTTTCAATGTTCTCACCACAAACATAAATGTGCATCTCAACGCCGTGTTAAATATCGAACAAATTAGCGCTCCCAGGGGGAAGATGTGAGGGCCTGAGCTGAGTTAGGTAGGTCTTCTTTTTGTTGAAATAATTTTTTTCTTATGTTAAGGACCACCTTTTTTTCGTTCACTGCTGTCCTGTTTTTCAGCACCTCTGACGGTCTTCAACTATTATCTTATTTCATGAAATTTTTCTCAACTTACTGTTTCTATGCCTCTTCTTCATAGATTCCTCATTCCTTTATCTCCATACTAAATGGTGCTTTCCTCCTTCCTCTCTTCGATACGCTCTTTTTTTGTAGCGGTTAGGGAGGCTCAAACTAACTAATGATCTTAATCTTAAATATCACACAAATGGTTGAGGGAAAGACATAACCTGTTACCTTTGCTGAGTTATTGTGAGTTTCATATGCACATAAATACCAATTGTTGACCAGCTATTTTTTGAAAAAACTAACAGAAGGTAAAGGCTGTTTTATTCAGTCTCTGCGTAGTTATAAAGAAGGGGAAATTTTACATGTATTGAAGAAAAATTTGAACTTAGAGAGAGGGAGGCAAATTAAATGTACTTTTTTGGAAAGCATTTCTGTTACAGACACACAAAACAGAATACTTCACATGACTACGAAAACAAAAAATATTTATTACAGCCTCGACAGCGAAAAAGTACAGCAGAATGTAAGCTCCGAAACTGGAGCTACCACTCTTGTCAGGTTGGGAAGGAAAGGCTGAAACGTTTCTATCAGTTTTACTGGGGGTCGGAGCTGGCTAGTCCGGCACTACCGGTGGTCCGCGCGGTCAAAGTGCGATTGCTCAGACACGACGAGCGCTTCTATGCGGCTCGGCTCACAATGTACGGAGGGAGCCACATACCTCCCCCTATAACGATAAAATGTAGGCCGAGAAAAAAAAATAAGTTTTTAGAGAGCAAATGCCGCTGCACACACCTATCAGTCAGAGGAACCATCGGTTTCGGCAAATGTTGCCATTCATCGGGAATTTTGAAAAAGATATTCATCAGAAAGTACACTATTGTTTATTTTTATCTCGTATATCATTTTGAGCTCAATTTATATAATACTTATCTCAATTATTAAAATAAAGGACGTCTTGGTAGTGAAGTTTCCAGTTTTTTCAAAATTTTGGGATCAGCAAAGACAATTTTAATTTTTTGATGACCATTCTTTTGATTTTGAAAATGTATCTTATAAAATGTTAAAAATTAATGCGCCCGAAAAATTGTCGAGGCAATGTACAGTGTTTAGGAACCAAACAAAATTAATCGTCACCTTGATGTCCCCCCGCAGTTTCTTCCTTTGCTCATCAGTCGCCCTTGATCAATGATTTTCGGCTTGCATGTAAAAATTTAATAAAATGTTTGTATACTAGATACACGCGGATACCATAAGAGGTTTTGTTAAAAATACATCGTTCCCCTGATGACGGCTAGAGCTAATCTAGCCGAAAGGTTGGGTCAAAAAATTAAAATTCTCTTTGCTGATCCCAAAATTTTGAAAAAAATGGAATTAATATTTATCAATTATATAGTTACTAGAGGTACCCGTGCCATAAAACATGATGGTAAATACTGTTTGAAAAATACTAAATAAAAATATAGATAAGAACGCAATGCAATATATTAATTTTTCTATATTTTTACGCAGGACAAACGTTTTAACTGAGTATTTCAAAATGAGAACATTCACACCACTGCACCTGCCTTAGTATTGCTGCTGAGCGTATGGCCTGTAGTCGTTCTTGTGAACTACTTGCATACTGATCCCACCTTTGTTGCCTTACAAGCGCTTGTTGTTCTTGAGATAATCTTTCTCTCGCTCTTCTTTTTCGCTCCCACTCGATTAAGTCTTTTTTTCGTATGAATGGAGTTTCCCTGCCTGAGCTTATGTCTGAGGTAACTATTTTTGTGACTGTATGTTATATAGCGAGTTGTGTAAGTTCTAGTTAGAGAAACCTAAAGTTGGCAACGCTCGTGAGAGCAACGCTCGCAGTCAGTTTTACTATCGGTCTCGGGCTCAACAACAAGTAAATGTTGGCCGAGTGTGTGTATAATTACCTACTGTGGCTAAGTATACTACTTCCTAACTTCTAAACTAATGTACTTAATTCTACTCGACTCTTTTCTATATATTTCAATCTATCTCCGCTCTTATCTCACTGGCCACAGGATTGAGTATATTCCTAACTGAACCTATTCATAGCTAAGTGATATTTAAAGAGGTGAGTCCATATTTGTTATATTATTGATGTGTCAATAATTTCTATGCAGTGTTGTGTCTATGTGGAACCTATACTGTGCTCTAGTGCTATAGGAGTACTAGGGTGTTGGCAAGGGCTATCTGGAGTTAATTACCTTTCCATAAATAATATCCTAGGTTAGATTTACTTCAATTGGCGACGAGAATTTTGGTAGAACTACGGGGAGATGCTAGACTAGTGAAGTCACTCAGAATTATTCAGTGACTAGAGTATTGGTGCGGTAAATTTCTGTTTAACAAGGTGTATTATTATAGTCTCTTGAATTGGCTACTCTTGCAACTGCTATTGCTGCTTCTACTATTTCAGGCAATTATCTGACAAATTAGCTGTGTAAAAATGCCAATGCTAGGCTCAGTGGGAGAATTCAATCCTTTAGAAGAAGAGTTTCCGGAATGTGAAGTCAGACTTAACTGCTTCCTGAGTATAAATAAAGTGGAAGATTCAAATAAAGCCAAAACATTTATTGCTCTGGTGGGTCCTAAAATTGTGAGGCTAGCTAAGGACCTGCTCTCTCCGAAAAGACCTTTAGATGCTACCTATGATGAGATCATGGAAGCGTTAAGACGGCATTTTAAGCCGACCCGCAACCAGATCTTTGAAAGGTTTAGGTTCCAAAAGCGGAACCAGAAACAAGGGGAGAGCATCGCTGACTTTGTGGCTAGCTTGAAGGCCCTTTCAGACACCTGTAATTTCAAACAGGAAGTGCTAGAAGAAACACTTCTAAACAGGTTCATACTGGGTGTGGCCAGTAATGATGTTCAAAATTGTTTGCTGAATGAAGCTGACCTCACATGGAAAAAAGCCGTGGATCTATCAACTGCTAAAGAAACCGAACTGAGGGAGACAGCTGTGTTGAGACAACCTAATTCAATACTAAATGTGGGCCAGCATAGAGTACAGCAAACTGCTATGAAGCCTCAGAGCAAAACTCAGGCTCAAGCTAGCCCCAAATCAGGATGCAGCGGCTGTGGTAATCTGCACTGGTGTAGAGATTGCCCTAATAAAGACAGTGTTTGTCATGGTTGTGGCTAAAAAGGCCATCTTAAGAAATGTTGCTTTAAATTAAAGAATCAAAATTCTGCTGAAGGCAACAAGAATAATTTTGTGCATGCTATGCATGAGAAAAGGGGGAGGGAACACCACCCTAACCCTAATAGAACTAACAATGCAACCGGTGCAGACTACCCAGTTGCTAATCTAGGCTGTTACGGGGAGACTTTTTCAATTGCCGAGGAAATGAAACCCCCTATTAAAATAAAATTATTGCTCAACAACACCCAACTGGAAATGGAGGTAGACACTGGTGCTGCCAGGTCTATTATGTCAAAAGCTGCATATTCCAAGTTGCCATCCAAGTCACGACCCGAGTTGAGGCCTTCGGATGTTAAGCTTAGGACTTATGGGGGAGCGGAGCTAGTAGTTTGCGGGGAGATTAGGGCTAACATCCAGCGTGCAGCGCAGCTAGTGGTGGGGCTCCTCAGCTAGCAACTATTGTGGTGGTTGACAGGGGAGGTCCAGCTTTGCTGGGTAGGGACCTGATTGATTCCCTTGGGCTAACTATAGTAGCAAATGTAGTCGACAAATTGACCACCTGCCCTGAAGAGTTAGCAACTAAATTCCCCGACCTTTTTCAACCAGGTCTAGGTTGCTTTAAGGGAAGGAATTTGTGCTATCGTGGTTTTTCATCACGATATTAGGATTTGTAATTGTAGCTGCAAACTACAGTATCGGTAACTGTAACTACCGATCTGAAGCGTTAACTTCGGGAGTATGAAAAGGAAACTCTTAGCTAGGTTCCTATTCTTGTACTGAATCATCCATACACCGACACTGCTTATAAGCTATAGCGCTCGGAAGTGAAAGAATGCTCTTCCGGTGCATACCAATGCGATGCGCCCCCAAGGCACAGCTTCCGGGGGAGGTCCCATAAAGACATCTGACCTGAACGCGATAATGCATCCGGCAAGATGCGCAAACCTCCGCTCCGGAACTCGTACTCACAAAACCAGTATCACATTATACGATGCATATTTTAATATACAACAATTTCCCTCCCTTTTAGATGAATATATGACACACGGAAGGAAAACTTAGCAACCTATTAGCATTACAGGTTTAGTTATTTTACCTGATCTACAAGGTACATTTTGTACAGGTAAACTGCTGACCGGTGTCAAAGCAGGAGTCTTTTAGTCTTACTAGAACACGGCGTGCTTTAAAAATACAGGAACTGCATCAGGCAACACATCTAGATGAACGGTATCTTTAACGTTAGACTGAATCAGATGACAAGTAAGAATCATTAAACAGATCACCAGAGAATTGAGTTACATACATAGGCTTAGCTCTGGACAAAGAATATTTCGGATTAACTCTATCTCTGGAAGTAACAATTTTACGATTGTTGAGCGCAACAGAGGAAGCAAGTTTTGTGACACTTTGAGGAATACAATGTGACTGAAATAACGCGTAATTAGTTTGTACATCAGAGAAATTATGAACATAGTTACCGTCACACGTATTGTTCCTAGGCTTTTGTAGAATGACTTCGTTCTTCCGCTGTAGAGGCGTACTTGAACTCTTCATTGACACATCTTCTCTTCCGACGTTGCACTGAGAACCGCTCCTTTCCAGCTGCACTATGTAAGTGCGAGCTGCGTCAAATTCTTCTTGTGTAGGTCCCCTTCGTGTAGGCTTAACAGGAGGAGGTCGTGCTGCAGTCGTAAATTGCAAACTTTAGAAATGTGGCCTATTTTCCACATTTTTTGCATTTATTCATTTAATTTTAGGGCATAGCAATTCTTTGTAAGGTGCTTCTGCCTAGTTCCGCAGCGAATGCATATGTAATTCGGCTGTAGTTTTTCTGTAGTGAAAAACGATGAAGGTGAATCCTCACGAATAATATCTGGAGTGTCGAAGCTTTACTGTTCAATGAGTTTTGCATGTTCAACGCATTCGTTGAAGGACTTGCTGTCACACTTCTGTAGAACCGCGCTGAGAATTTGCGCTGAATGTAGACCGGCCACAAGAGCATCTCTCAAGAGACGATCGCGACCGCAATTTTCGTAGTTGCACGAAGATGCTAAGTCATTTAACGTTTTAGCATAAATTTGTATGGATTCATTAAAACTTTGCTCTCTGTTTAGAAATGTAACAGATGCGCCAACAGTGGATTTCTTGATTTTAAATTGTTGTATTACCTTTCCTTCAAGTTCCTCATATGTAGCATCAGTGAGTAACGTAGGTTAAATTCTTCGTTGTAGATCAATAATGATGTTTACAGGCGAAGCTTCAACTATAATACTAGCTTTCTTACCATCATTGTTTCCCGCCTTCTGAAGAACGTCTGCACACTGTACTTGAATCGTTGTAGATATTACTCACTGTTTCCACTTTAACGTCGAATGGAGGACAGCAAACTGCAGAATGCGCCATCTTAATTTCGGAGCACTTGTAACGTTCAAATTTACTTTGGAGATTCGAAGAGTCGTCGCTATTTGTAATATCGTGGTTTTTCATCACGATATTAGGATTTGTAATTGTAGCTGCAAACTACAGTATCGGTAACTGTAACTACCGATCTGAAGCGTTAACTTCAGGAGTATGAAAAGGAAACTCTTAGCTAGGTTCCTATTCTTGTACTGAATCATCCATACACCGACACTGCTTATAAGCTATAGCGCTCGGAAGTGAAAGAATGCTCTTCCGGTGCATACCAATGCGATGCGACCAAAGCACAGCTTCCGGCGGAGGTCCCATAAAGACATCTGACCTGAACGCGATAAGGCATCCGGCAAGACGCGCAAACCTCCGCTCCGGAACTCGTACTCACAAAACCAGTATCACATTATACGATGCATATTTTAATTTACAACAGAATTTCAAAATAGAAGTTGATCCCTCCGTACCACCAAAGTTTTGTAAGGCCAGGAACGTGCCTTACACACTTAAACCTAAGGTGGAGGCAGAACTTGATAGACTGGTGCAGGAAGGTATCCTCACCCCTGTACAGTACTCTAGATGGGCAGCGGCTATCGTCCCTGTGCTCAAGGCTGATCAAAGCATCCGAATCTGTGGCGACTACAAACTAACCGTCAACAGAGCCACTAGGCTTGATACCTACCCTATACCCAGAGTGGAAGATTTATTTAGCGGGTTAGCAGGAGGAGTTATATACTCCAAGCTGGATATGTCTCAGGCATACGCTCAACTACCCTTGGATGAAGACTCCAAGGAACTCACGGTAATAAACACCCACAGAGGTTTATTTGCCTACAACCGTCTCAGCTTCGGAATTGCGTCCGCACCTGGAATCTTTCAGCGTGCCATGGAAGGACTATTGCAGGGCCTCCCAGGAGTGTTCTGCTACCTGGATGACGTCCTGGTGAATGCCATTAATGAGCAAGAGCACAACAAGCGTCTCTATCAAGTCTTATCTAAACTACAGGAGGCAGGGCTAAAACTGAAAATGGATAAATGCCAAATTGGAGTGCCACAGGTATCCTACCTTGGATACCAAATCGACAAGGATGGATTGCACCCCACTGCAGAGAAGGTAGCAGCAATCCAGAATGCACCAGCTCCTACTAATGTAACTCAACTGAGAGCCTACCTTGGGCTGCTAAATTTCTATTGGAAATTTCTGTAATCATTTGCAACTATGCTGGAGCCTCTAAAAACCTTACTGGGGGATAAAACCCCTTGGAAATGGGATGCAAGTCAGGAGAGGGCATTCCAGAAGTCTAGACAAGCCCTCCTGGACTCCCAGACCCTAGTCCACTTCGACCCTCAGAAACCCATAGTGGTAGTGGCTGACAGTAGTGCGTATGTTGTGGGAGCGGTGCTGTGTCACCTTATTGATGGAATTGAACGCCCCGTCTATTTTGCCTCCCGAACTCTAACAGCAACAGAACGCAACTACTCCCAGACTGAGAAAGAAGCTCTGGCTATGGTGTTCGCACTCAGAAAGTTTCATTGCTACCTGTGGGGACAGGAATTCACGGTAATAACCGATCACAAGCCATTACTAGGACTATTTTATCCGGGACGGAGCATTCTCCCTATGGCCTCCGGGCGCATTCAAAGGTGGGCTCTACTGCTACAATCCTACAAGTTCACCTTGCGTCACCGGTCTGGCGTGCTGTTAGGCACGGCTAATGCTCTCAGCCGTCTACCTTTGACAACTCCCGAGGAAGCCACGCCCATCCCAGCGGAATGGACGTCCCTAGTAAACTTCCTCGAGTCAGCTCCGGTCACCAGCACCCACATTCGCGACGGCACCCTAAGGGACCCAGTACTTTCGAAGGTATACAAATACTGCCAGGCAGGCTGGCCTTCGACGGTAATCGGGGACCCCGATCTCGCTCCGTACACTAGGAGGAGAGACGAATTGTCCACACAAAATGGTTGTGTGCTCTGAGGAGCAAGAATAATTGTGCCTCAAGCCCTCAGACAAGCTATTGTGGATGAACTTCACTCTGGCCATGCAGGATCATCCAGGATGAAGGAATTAGCCCGCAGCTACGTGTGGTGGCCGCTTCTGGACAAGGATCTAGAAGAAACGACTAAATCATGCAGCGAGTGTCTGAGCACTCGAGCTGCCCCAACGAAAGCTGAACTCTACCCGTGGGAATGGCCTGCGAAGCCTTGGCATCGCATACACATAGACTACGCTGGCCCAACGGATGGAAAATACTATCTAGTGATCGTGGATGCACACTCTAAGTGGGTTGAAATTTTTCCTACATCTACTACAACCTCTAGCGAAATGATTTCGTGCCTGAAACACACTTTTGCGACATTTGGATTCCCGGTAACAATTGTTTCGGACAACGCAACGTGTTTCACATCGGCTGAATTCCAAGAATTTGTGAAGGCATGTGGTATGCAGCGTATTACGAGCACCATACCATCCTTCAACTAATGGACTGGCACAGCGCATGGTACAAACGTTCAAGAAGAATATAAAAAAGTCAAGGGAACCCCTACGCCTAGCACTAGACAGGTTCTTGTTCAACTATCGGCTAACACCCCACACGACAACAGGTGTTACGCCCGCCGAACTGATGTTAGGCAGGAAAGTTCGCTCTCGTCTTGATCTACTTTGGCCGTCAGAAGCAATCGCGTCCAAAGTTGCTCAACGTAAGGACGCTCAGAAAAGATACCACCCAAGGTCTCGCGCGGTTGACATTCCGCCGGAGTCACCTGTGATGGACCGTCAATACACGCCGGGTTCCCCAAAATGGACCCCTGCTACCATCATTGAGAAAACAGGCCCGGTATCCTACAAGGGCCAACTGAAGGGGGGAGAGGTCGTTCGTCGACACCAGGACCAAGTTATTACCTGCTCGAACACCATCCCTGAACCCTTGGAACAACCTACGGAGGAAACCGTTGTGTTTTCACAACCTGCTCAAAATTTATACCCACCACCTCCGACCAATGAACCTGAATCCGAAACACCTGATTACCCGATTCCCACCCAGGAGGCGCTATGATGCACGAGCCTCCAAGTGCTAGCATCTCACGCAGGTCTACCCGGGCTCGGAAGCCTGTGGTGAGAATGAACCTTTAGGATTGACTATATTAAATAAGGGGACTTGGGATACAAGGGGGGGCTTCTAATTAAGGAGGGAGGGGTGTAATATAGCGAGTAGTGTAAGTTCTAGTTAGAGAAACCTAAAGTTGGCAACGCTCGTGAGAGCAACGCTCGCAGTCAGTTTTTCTATCGGTCTCACCGTCTCGGGCTCAACAACAAGTAAATGTTGGCCGAGTGTGTATATAATTAACTACTGTGGCTAAGTATACTACTTCCTAATTTCTAAACTAATGTACTTAATTCTACTCTACTCTTTTCTATATATTTCAATCTATCTCCGATCTTATCTCACTGGCCACAGGATTGAGTATATTCCTAACTGAACCTATGTGCGCCCGCCGAGTATATAAATAGAATCAGCAAGAGACATCGCCGTTCACTAGCGGTAGCCTGCCGTAGAGGTAGCACATTAAAGAGACGTCGCTGTTCATTAGCGGAAGCGCGACTGTCGAGGAAGCACCTGTACAGATCACAGATGCATTATAGAAGTAACATCACTCGTATTAGCACCTACCATCCGATCTAATAGATTCCTTGCCAATTACTAAGCCTGTGTCAACTCTGAAGTACCATTAAAGGATAACCACGTTACTGCATCTGATTCACTCCCGAACCTCATTCGCGTTAGTTTCGACCTGTATACTGAAAAGGGACGGAACATATTTGGTGGCCACAGTATGGGGAGCCACATTAAAGATATCCACATTGCCACATTGCCCCATTGAAGAAGAAAGATATCAAGAATTGATCTTCAGTTCTGCTGATCCGTGATCTTAAGTGTGAGGAGTGTCACCCTGTTTGGAGTAACGTCGCATAGTTATCACATTACTTCAGAGCATCGAGAAAAGGAAGAAAGACGCCAGCGCAGAAAATCGAAATTCTTGGAAGGAATTTCGAGGGAGAAAAAATCGAAAATCTGCACGCTACTTAGTCTTCACCAGTCTGGAGCATCGCTACTCAAAGGAGAAGATGAAGTGAGGGGTCCAGACCAACAACCTGGTCTGTCGACGAGATCTACGCATTTACGCACCGTCATCTGCAGCGAGAAGATCGACGAGAGCTACGCATCGCCAAAATATTAAGTTAAGTGTACGCCGATAATGTTGCTTGCAAATTAAATAAGCATGCGCTCAAATTAATGATTATACATCATCATTATAAAATTAATGAGTAAGAAGCTGAGCAGCGAGCAGTAGGCATTGCAAGCGCAAGCTGATTCCTGGTAGCGGGAGAGCGAGCAGCATAGGCATTGCAAGCGCAGATTCCTGGTAAGTGGGAGAGAGCGTGTACGCGGAAGAGGTAGTCCATTGTTCTCTAGAACAATTGAAGGAAGTTGTAGCTATTGTTCTCGGGCCCATTGTTCCCTGGCACATAAGAGTAAGCTGGAGCGGCTTGCTCTGTTCAGTTGCTGCCGACCTTCACGAGCTTTGACTTTTTGACTTTGTGTGCTGGATTAGCCTGGTTTAAGTCCACTGAAAATGTGAGTTAAAATTTTATTGTATGTAGAATATTATCATTTGCATGTAGAAAATTTTATTGTGTGTAGAACATTTTTCTTTTAATGGAAATTGGAGGTTTATGAATATAGGATTATTTTGTGCTTATGTCGGGCAGTGACTCTGACGAATACGAATACATAAGAACTACCCCGTACGTGACTCGATTAGGAAGAGTATCAGTTCCTATTTTTTTCCGCGAAGTCGATTTCTGTACCTATCACGATGACGACCACCGCCACAGTCACCCCTGTTACCAGTGCAGTCACTACCACAGTTAGCCCTGTAACTAGTACGGTTACCGCTGTGACGACTTCTATTGTCAGTCCGATACCTAGTGTTGTAATTGCTGGGCAGGATCTGCCGCAGTACCGAGGTAGAAAACGAAGAAACGACCCTGACTTCATAGAAAATAAGTCACTAGAAACGCATATAAAGAATGTGCGAGCATATTTCAATATGCTGTCAGATAATTCGGAGGAAGCAAAATTAAATCTATTATTGCGAACTGCAGACAAGCGGGTAGGCGACTTCAACACGGTCGTCGCTTCCATAATTAGTGAAGGTTATGAATTAAGTTTCGAAGAAGTCGTGCACCTGTTAGAAAATATCTACGTATCAAAAGGTGAAAGATCTTTGCACGCGGTCGCCTGTGATCTAAATAACGTACGCCTGAAAAGAAACGATGCATTAGCTAGCCAGTTCGTGGCTATCCTGTCCAAAATCCGTAAATTTACCCACAGAATAATGACCAGCCCGGAGTGTTCGAACAGAGCCCACCCCTATGTAGTAAATTGTCCCGATCCTGTTGCTCTCGATAAGTATGTCGAGAATACTTTAATCGTTGCGTTAGCTATGGCCATCATTAACCCTCTAGTAACAGAAGATTTTTCCAAAAAACTATTTCACAAACCGTTTAATTCGTCGGAAGAGCTCCTTCAGAGAATTGTAACTGTAATTCGCAATTTTCCCGAGGATAAGCAAATATTAGCGACTCGATCTGAGAGATCTGTGGAAATCGATTGTGCAGAAGATGACCATTCGTCCGAATCAAACTTTGATGCAGCCTGTGATGAGGCCGAAGTGCATACAATGACAAGAGGCGGATTTCAAGGTAGAGGTAGGACGCGTAGGCCCTACTCTAGACCAAACTACCCAAGACCAATTTTCCGTGCTAGGCCTTACGTCAAATCTTATGTTGGAGATAGAGAAGTGGGGACTCTAGAAGTCCAGGCATTGGAGACAGCTGAAACAAAGCGTTGCTCGAATTGTTACAATCATGTGTGTGTCTGTCAAGGACAAGGTGTGTCAACACCCACTGTGGCTAGGAAACCGACTGATTGGTACAAACCAGGTTCATCTCAGACAGCCACCGAGCATTCACTGCGTGACGTAGCTTGTTTTCGTTGAAATAAGTTAGGACACTACGCAAGAGATTGTAGGTCCAGAAGAGACTATTTAAACAGACCAGGCAGACCGGATCGTGTCCGTGCGCGAGGACAGCATAAAACTCGTATGTCAGAAAAAGGCCAGGTAGAAACTTACCAAACTAACAGTGGCAATGATTTTTTAGCGTAAACAGCAGAGACGATTTCATTTCCGATAGAAATAACGTCAATGGTAAAAATGAAACTACAATAACTAAGTATGACTCTACGGCGACAAATCCCTGTGAACCCGAGGAGAATTCTGGTGCTGAAGATTCCCTCGTTAAAAATGTCGAGAGAATTGATGTGTTAAACATGTCTGGAGGTTCCCTCGTTAAAAATGTTGAGATGATAGATCCACTAATTAAGTGTGAAAATAGATATGAATCGCTGGGAGAGGCGGAATTAAGTGATGATCTGAACGCTCATGGCACTGATTATGAAAGCCATATCACAACGAACGTTTGTAAATACGAAGAAGTTACAGAACAAAATGAATTATTTGTAATACGAAAAAGTCATAAGCCCATGATTGTGCTTAGAAAAGATGCAGACCTGTGGAATGCATTGATTGATTCAGGATCAGAGAAATGCCTAATCAGCTACCACAGAATAAGTGCGATAAGTAATGACGTGAAGCCAAGTTCTCTGACTATAAAAGGCGTTAACGCTAAGAGTAATGTTGAAGGCGAGGTGGAGCTTGTCCTAAAGTTAAAAAACGGTGTAAGTTTAAAGACAAATGCTTTAATAATTAAAGATGGTATTTACCATTATGACGTCATTATTGGGCGTGATTTATTGGACAAGAACGCCGTTGTAGACTTAAAACAAGGATGTTTAATTATCAAAGACGAGAAAATCCCCTTTGCAGAGGTAAAACGACGAAAAAAGAGAAAGACAGAGTGTCTCGAGTATTTAATAGAGAATACTGAGTGTCTCATGGCAGACACGATTACGTCCAGAGCTAAGAAAAAAGTCCTAAATAAGCTAAGAGAGAAGAGAGAAAACCTCAGGACGTGCAAATCCGAGAGAGCAGGCGAGGAAGTAAAAAGGGATGGTAAGAGAGAAAATCAGCCTGTTCGAGGCGTAGTTGCAGTTACCAATTCCCACACAGGGCCAAGGCCGTTAAGAGTGCATACTCGACAAGTGGAGATTGCTCCCAATGTAATTTTGAAACATGTTGGACATGTTGGAAAGTGTAAAAATGGAGAATACATAATAAAGAAAGCAACTTTAAAAGAAGGCATTTGTGTCGCAGAAGCGATTGTGAGAGTTAACAATAGGAGAAAGATTCCGTTGTTGTTAATTAATAGCTCCGACAGAGCGATTGTTTTACCAGAGAATGCAATTATAAGTACCTTAGAAAAAGTGGAGAAGGATCACGTTGAATCCGAAGTTTACTTGTCAGATGTACAAGGAGAATTAAAGGGAGGATTGAGTACCTTTGTGGAGGCAGCGAGTGTTGTTCAGGACAGTCATTTAGATGTCGAGAAGAAAGACACTAATAGTAAATCTGTCGGGATCACAGGAGTTGTCGACAAAGGGTACGTTTCTGATTCCAAAGAAGTAGCCCGTGGTCGGCGGAAATTAAATAACGATGATATCAAGTGTAACGATGACGAAATGAAGCCTGAATTGCTGAGTTTGTTGAATGAATTCAGAGACGTTATTACTATAGACAATGAATCGATCTCAGCTGCTGCGATTAAACCATACAAAATACGTTTGAAACCTAACGTGGATGTCGTAAATGTCCCTCCCTATCGTATTGCCCACCGTTACATGGAAGACTTGAAAGTCGTTAACGAAAAAATGTTAGACGACGGAATTATTAGACCATCGATTTCAGCTTATAATTCACCGATAATTGTAGTTCATAAGAAAGATGGAACTATACGTCCGGTAGTTGACTTTCGCAAAGTAAATGAGGTAATTCATGAAGAATCATTCCCGCTGCCGCGCGTGGACGAGATTCTCTATAGTTTAAATGGTCAAAAATACTTTTCGAAATTAGATCTTAGGTCGGGATATCATAATATTACACTGACCGATGAGAGTAAAGAAATAACCGCATTTACAGTTGGTAGTAGAAAATATGAATTTAATCGTTTACCTTTTGGTTTAAAAACTTCACCTGCATATTTCCAGTCAGTAATGACACAAACGTTGTCCCCTGTTCTAGGAAAACTATCTTTCGTCTTTATGGACGACGTACTCATCTATTCAAAAGAAAAAAATCAGCATCTTGCCGATATAAAAGTTGTACTTGAACTATTAAGAAACGCTAGATTGTCAATAAAAACGGAAAAATGCCAATTTTTCAATAACGAGATTGAATATCTCGGACATTCCATTAGCGGAATGGGAACCAGAAGCACCGGTACTGACAAAGTAAAGAATTTAGAAATTCCTACGAATGTGAAAAAGCTACAATCATTCCTAGGTCTAGTAAATTTCTTTCGTAGGTACATAAAAAATTTTGCGAGTATCGCAAGCCCGCTCTATAATCTTCTGAAGAAAAATATTGAATTCAATTGGTCTAAGGATTGTCAAAACGCTTTTGAAAAACTAAAGGATGAATTATGTGAACATACAATCCTAAGTCACCCAAACTTCGATCAAAAATTTCATCTGTTTTGTGATGCATCAAACGTCGGCATAGGAGCTGTTTTACTCCAATCATCTACTGATAAAGTTCGAAACATGAGACCTGTCGCATTTTTCTCTAAAACGTTGAATTCCACTCAACGACGATACTCAACTACGAAAAAGGAAATGTTCGCTATAGTTGAAGCGTTAAAGTACTTTAAATATCTTGTTTTAGGCTATGATCTGGTTATTTATACCGATCATAAGCCTTTGGTTCCTTTATTTTCAAAGAAATTGCCTGAAGACAACACGCTCGCTAGGTGGAGTATTTATGTCCAAGCTTTTGATGCCAAATTAAAGTATTTTTCTGGGAAAGCGAATAGTGCCGCCGATGCATTAAGTAGATTAAATCATGACAAAAATCCCTTAACAGAAAGAGAACTATTAGAGTGTTCTGAATTAACCCAGGATGTAGAGACTTTTCCCGTTGTAACCAGGCTGCAAGCCGCTGCTGCGGGTAACAAATGTAACAAGCCCGTGACTGAGGAAGAGTTCGAGGAGACAATGCCAGGAAGTAAGGACGGAAGAAACAACGACAGTACTGCTGAACAACAGACAAACCCCAGACGTGAACACGTGAATAGCAGACAGAAAACGAGCTTATGCAGACTGGATAAAGTTAATACGACTACAGACCATTCAAGTATTAATGACAACTGGTCGTTAGACGAATTTAAACGTGAACAAGATAGTGATCCCTTTTGTTCTGAAATAAAGGATGCCCTAGAGAATGCAACTAGAGTTACTAATACTGACATGAATGAATTTCTGATTATGAATGACATTTTGTATAAAAGACGAAGAATTGACAACAGACCCAGCACCATTCTGACTATTGTGGTGCCGTATACTCTGCTACACAAGACAATTCTATTCATCCACAATTTGTCCCATACAGACTTGAATCATACCTTGTTTAAGTTTAAATTAAAATATTTTCATCCGTACGAACGGATAATTACACGCAAAATTGTTGAATCTTGTGACATCTGTAAGATTCTAAAATCACGAATATCGACGCCGATTAAAATTCTAAATGCTCCAATTGGAACACGATGTTTTCAAACGGTCAGCATGGACTTCTACGGTCCATTAACAATGACAGACAATGGGAACAAATATATTCTTGTCATTATCGACTTATTTTCCCGTTTTGTTAAATTATATTCGACTAATGACCGACGTACAGAGACTGTTACAGATTGTCTATGGAATTTTTGCTGTTTGTTCGGTACCCCGGACGTGTTGTTATCCGACAATGCTGTAGAATTTAAATCATCTAATGTGGGAAATTTCACAAAAGGACTTTCTATCTTGAAAAAGGAAGTTCTGGCATATTCCCCTTTTTCTAATGGCATTGTTGAGCGATGTAATGGAAAAATTCGACACCTGCTCAAGTTATATCTAAATTTTCTTACTCATAATGAGTGGGATAGACTATTGGATATTGTGGAGAATTCGATTAACAATAGTTTTAACGAAACTCTAGGCGATACACCCGCATACACGGTTTTCGGTAGAGATACGTGTGTGTATATCAGTTCTACAAATTTAGAAGACTTAAATGTTGCGACTACATATGAAGATGTTCACAAACAAAAATTTACCGAGTCATCTATTGTAGTGAACAATATTAGAAATGCGATCATTAACGCCACAATCGAAAGAACTGCCTATAGAAATATGAAACGTCGCGATAAAAATTTAAAAGTGACGGACCGTGTACTAGTAAAAAATCATGCCAAAAAACACAAATTACAGCTAAATTTCTTAGGACCAGGTATCATTGAAAAGCTAGGTAAAAATTACGCAGATATTAAGATCGGTAACAAGATTATCCGAACGAACTTAAACTATGTGCTGCCTTTAGATAAGTTAAGAAGGTGAAATTGTCAACCTAGTTTGTAATTGTTCATTCTCAAATATTCCGAATTTGCCATTCCATATATGCGTTCTATGAGTTTTTAGCTTATAAGTGCGTTCTATGAGTTTCTAGTTTGTAAGAGTGTTCTATGAGTTTCTTTCAAGATTTATGTATGTCTTGCGTTAGGAAATATTGTGTTGCGAAACACCTTCAGAAGAGATGTTGAGCTTAGGATGTTGTCATACTGTTATTGCGCCATCAAAGTTGTGTTCGTCAAGCCGTCAGCTAGAGTTGATAAACTGAGATGCAATCTTGGAAATGTCAACACGAGAGTGCGAGCGCGAAGCCGCGAGATCTGCGCTTCTGCCGCAAATTGTTTGGCAACAATGCTAGGCAGTGTAGTTGAAATGAATGTGTCTTAATGAGAATGAAGCGTTGCCTTATTATGAAACGACAATTGCTTACTTAAACTTGTGGCCATGCTAATTTCCTGTGTCGTATCCTTTCAGATTCCTTGGGCGACTCCTGAACAATTCCAGAACATTGCACATTCCGACTCACAAGATACACTTGTTTAATTCCAATAATAATTCACTCATAAACCCCGATGTGTAGCGGGGGACACGGTCAACTTTGGCGGCCGCAGGAAACAACGATAGTTTTCGGAATCAGGGTACCGAAAGAAGTATTACAAGAAGCCTACTGCAACTTCACGGTGTTCCTGAACCTCGATTCCCCGTTGCGTACTCGAATTCAAGTGTATGAATCCGGAGAACACGTCGAACTCGTGTTCATAATCAGAATCGCTGCATTCCCAGCGAACATCCGGTGAAGAATTACGTTTTCTACATCAACGTGGTGCGCAGGGATAGGGGGGCGTGCTTAACCGTACACATTAACCAACAATACTGTTGATTTATAAATTTATAATTTATTTATCACATTTATGTGATTAAAATTAATCACAATTTTAATCCCCGCGCTGTTAGTCGCTTTGTGGCGCGCTAAAATGGGAAATAAGGTGTCCAATCTTAATGTTGACACCATTTTAACTGCCATTAAGGCAAATAATGGTCAAATATCGGATGAACTAATCCGCCACACAGAGGAGACGAGAGTCGACCTCATTCCTGATCAATTGAGTGACATAATGTTGCTCCTTTACACAATAATCACAATTATAATTACTGTAATGGTTATTTACATTAAACGAGATCTCAACAAAGTCATCGGACGACTAAGCGGTGAGGACGTAGCATTGCGTCGATCTGCTTGGAAAGAAATCAGTAATAGTCCTAGGCAAATAGTTGCACTTCCACCTCAAGTTAGCGCGTAACATTACAACGCTAGACTCCCACATTCTGAATCTGAATACCATAGATCAGAATATCATGTTCTGATTATCCAATCTCCAACGGAGTAGTAACCTTCCATGTTTTAGATTAATTCTATTTTATACGGAAAAAATCTCTATTATATACGGATTATGTATTCTATTTTATAGATTATTTTGTTCATGTATTCACGTGAAATATTGAGACGAAGTATTATATTGCGAATAAAAAAACCAAATTGCACGCTTGTAGTTTAGTTGAATTGAAATATGTTAATTTAAATCGTAGGACGATTTGAATCCTATTCTACTTTTACCTTGCCAATTGTGGTAATGTAATGTATTGTTTTGCGCATTTAAACCTCTTTTCTATATTTTTATGTAACATAGTCTTATGATGGATTTTTCCTTCTTTATTTCCAATTGCATTGAAAATTTTGTTCTCGAAATATGTTAATATGTTAATCCAAAATAAAAATTTTGTTCTCGATCTGACGGTAGGTGTCCAGTTTGTTCAAGAAAGTGTACCTTATGGAAAGGATTTATTAAGTACGCGTTTTGATGTTTGATTTTGGTATTTTGATATGTTAATAAAATTGTGTGGTGTATCCATTTGTATCCGAAATATCTGGAGTATCCAAGAATTCTAAGAATCAATTGATAAATAACTTGATAATGAATGAACAAATTGTTTGAGCTAAGTGCGTAGAGTGATTATTTGGTTGATTTTGGGTAATAAATCTAGTACTGAATTGACACTAAAATATAATATTGACACTAAAAATAATGTTTAGCGAGAAGTAGGATTGCCGTTGAATTTTGTTGACTTTATGCTTTGCTAAAGACAGAAAAAGCCATACCTGCCTACCTCCGTTCATTGTTCGGAAGCCTTTAGTGTCATACGTTCTGATCTGTTCGAATTGGCTTGCCGGATTGTTAGTTTAATTGATAGTCAAGGGAAAATCAAAGTTATTGAATATCGTTTAAAAATTTTTATTGTCATAAAGAATTTTTAAGTATGGGGGGAGCATTATGTGCGCCCGCCGAGTATATAAATAGAATCAGCAAGAGACATCGCCGTTCACTAGCGGTAGCCTGCCGTAGAGGTAGCACATTAAAGAGACGTCGCTGTTCATTAGCGGAAGCGCGACTGTCGAGGAAGCACCTGTACAGATCACAGATGCATTATAGAAGTAACATCACTCGTATTAGCACCTACCATCCGATCTAATAGATTCCTTGCCAATTACTAAGCCTGTGTCAACTCTGAAGTACCATTAAAGGATAACCACGTTACTGCATCTGATTCACTCCCGAACCTCATTCGCGTTAGTTTCGACCTGTATACTGAAAAGGGACGGAACACCTATTCATAGCTAAGTGATATTTTAAGAGGTGAGTCCATATTTGTTATATTATTGATGTGTCAATAATTTCTATGCAGTGTTGTGTCTATGTGGAACCTATACTGTGCTCTAGAGTAGGAGTACTAGTGTATTGGCACGGGCTATCTGGAGTTAATTAACTTTCCATAAATAATATCCTAGGTTGGATTTACTTCACTGTAATAAATACTTACATACATACATATACATATATATACCGGGCTTTTCCTTCCTATGGGAAGGTAGCCAACAGCAGGCCACAATCACCACACTTAGTCATTAGGAGGCGAGAGAGGCAGCACTGGCCGCACCTGAACTGCCAGGATCAGCAGCAGCCCAGCACAACCACCTTCCACAGTCAGGCCCGACAGCTATAGCTGGTTTACCCCTACCGCTTCATTGAGTGCAGCCCCTCCCCCCGCAAAGGACAGGTCAACCCCATCACACGCGGGCAGGCTTCCAGTACTCAGTCAAAAATAAAATTACCTTCTTATGCACTGCCCCCACTCACTTCTGTCTCACTTCTGTCCTGTCACATTCATTCTTTCAACATACCCAAACCATCCAAGCACTCTTTCATCCACTCGCATGCTCAACTTTTTGATAACACCCGTCTGCCCCCTAACCAACTCATTCCTGATCCTATCTCTTCTTGTTACTCCATACATGCTCCTCAAACACATCCAATTTCCTCCTCTCAGCTGCTCTCAACTCTCAGCTGCTCTAAGTAATAAATACTTAGAATACAGTATTTTTGAGCCGTAATAGAATTAATGGTAGCCATTCATGTCATATCTTAGATGCAGCAATTTAGCATTACCGAGAGCAAATGCGAGCTTCTGTATGTATAATATAATATGCAATACCCTCTCGAACTCGGTATCAACGATACGGACTCAAGTATATAAGGCTCTGGATCTCTCTCATTTACTTGAATGTGATATTATAGTGCAATTATATAGCGAAAATGAGTGTATTCATTTATCAGTGAACTGAAACCGAGACCGCCAGTGCTAATTTCTTCCTATGTGCTCACTTGCTTTCAGAGAGTGTTCGCTTCCAGAATTTAGGTGTTTGGAAATCGGCGAACCGAACAGAAAGCGGAGGATGATGAACCCGTAAATTTTCTGATCGATGAACATGGGCTGCAAATTGAAGACGAAATCACTTGCGAAGAGGTTGTAAGTTTTTTTAATAAAGTGAAAAATGGAAAGGAATGTGGCCCGATAAGATCCCATATGAGCTCTATAAATTCGGAGGAGAGTGTGTAGTTAGTATGTTGAAATGTTTATTTGATGAGATATGGAAGATTGAGAGTACCGGATGACTGGAACTAGTGTAATGTAGTTCTATTGCAGAAGGGTGGACATACGCGTATAAAAGAACTTAAAAATTACAGACCAATTGCCCTGGCTGACACGGCCTCAGGGAGAGGCACGGCCTCAACCCATCGAGAAAACCTATCAATGATGGTCAACAAATAAGACTGACCACGCGATAAAGGCAAAGGACCCACCAAATCTAGGTGGACCGCGTCGAACTTGTGACCTGTGAATGCACAACTCTGCAGCGCTGCACGATTATGTTTCACCACTTTACTACTCTGACATGCATGGCAATTTTGCACAATTTGCTTGACCTCCTTACGCATCGCTGGCCAGACGAAACGATCGGAAATCAAACGCAATGTACGGTTAATACCAGGATGAGAGAGAGAATGATAGTGAAGAATAGCTACTCTGCGGAGAGTCGCAGGAAGATACAAACGAGAAAGTCGCTCGGCATCACGGTACACGCCGTCAACCAAGGTTAATTTCAGAGAGGAAGTGTTAGAAGGTTTGAGAAGATCCTGGAGTTCAGGATCCTCCTTCTGCGCGTTTTCAATGTTGCCGAAAGTGATTTCACCACTGGTTTGGACAGAGTTAATTCTCGATAAGCAGTCAGCGACAGTATTGTCGAGACCTTTGATATATCGGATATCAGTGGTGAATTGACTAATGAAGGAAAGGTGTCGAGCTTCTCTTGGGGAATGTCTTTCAGAAGGCATCTTAATCGCTGAGGTCAAAGGTTTGTGGTCTGTGTAGATCACGAACTCCCTTGCCTCTAGAGCATAGCGAAAGTGTCTCACAGACAAATAGATAGCTAGAAGTTCCCTACCGAACGCGCTATAAGCACGCTCAGTGGGCGACAGCTTTTTGGAAAAGAAGGCAAGAGGAGAGATGTTAGTTCCTACTTTCTGTTGCAAAACGGCACCTACAGCAGTACTTGAGGCGTCAACTACCAGACTGAAATCAGCATTAGCAATAGGGTAGGACAATTCAGTCGCGGTAGCTAACTTGTGCTTTATTTCGTCGAAGGTTTTGCGCGCATCCTCCGTCCATTTTACCTCAGCAGATTTGCCTTTTCGTTTAGGTTCGAGCAAATCTGACAAAGGAGCTAAGGTTTGAGCACAGTTGCGTATGAAGCGGTGATAGAAGTTAACAGAACCTAGGAACCTTCTTAGTTCCTTCTGTGTCTGTGGAAGAGGAAAGTTTTTGATCACTTCTACTTTGGAAGGCAAAGGTTTTAGACCTAGGCTAGAGATTTCATGACCTAAGTAAATCAGTGATGGCTTTCCGAGCTCGCATTTTGCAGGATTTACCAGGAGTCCATTGTCGGACAATCTTTGAAAAACGACCCTAAGATGGTCTTTGTGCAGCTACGGGGTTGTGGATGCCACTAGGATGTCGTCTAGATAGACATAGGCGAAAGTGAGATCTGAGAAAATTTCAGCCATGTGCCTTTGGAATGTCTGAGGAGCATTCCTCAGGCCGTATGGCATCTTTAGGAATTCAAAGAGACCAAACGGAGTGATTACCGCGGTCTTAGCGATAGCGCTCTCCTCAAGTGGAATTTGATGGAAGGCGTGCTGCAAGTCAATTTTGAGAAAATTTGTGCTCCCTCTAAATTTGCACTGAAATCATGAAGATAAGGAATAGGGTAGCGATCAGGTAGAGTAACGGCATTCAACCTGCGGAAATCCCCGCACGGTCTGAATTCACCGTTAGCCTTGGGTACTAGCAAAAGAGGGCTAGCCCAAGGACTTTTGGAACTGCGGATGATGCCGCATTCTTGCATGCGCGCAAATTCTTTCTTGGCTAAAGCCAATCGATCAGGCGGTGGTCGCCTTGCTCGGGAATAGACTGGCGGTCCAGTGGTTTCGATATGGTGCTTTGTGCATGTCTGCACATTTTTAGAAGCTAAGTTAGAGTTTGTTAGTGCAGGGTAATCTGCGAGTACCTGCTCAAACATGCACTCTAGTTTGAAAGCGATTGAGAAGGAATGCAAGACATTAGCTCTAGTTATGCCACAAGCGGGAATTGAGATCTGTGTCTCTTCGTCCCTAATTCTACGGTTTTTAACATCTACAAGAATCCCAAACTTCGCTAGAAAATCCGCGCCAATGAAAGGCTCTTGGACTTCCGCGATTAGGAAGGTGAAAAGGAAATTTCGCCTCAATCCCAGACTGCACTCTATTACTTTTTCTCCATAACAAGCTATTGGCGTGCCATTTGCGGCACGTAATGTCGCCAACAATTGGTTGTTTTTGTCTTTCGCCGTCGCTGGGATAATTGACACACTGGAACCAGTGTCGATTAAAAATCGATATTTGGTTGTGGGATCAAGAATGGTCAAGAGGCGAGTAGTCTGGGAATGAGGCAACGCAGTACTCGCTACTATGCGTTGCTGTTGGCGTTTCCCGAAGTCATTTCGGTATAACGAGGACAATGTCTAGGGGCACATTTGCGAGCTTGGTCGCCAAATTTCTCATGATACCAACACAAAAGACTGTTGGCATCGCGAGAGCGCAATCGAAAACGGCGGTTTTGATTTGACCTATCATAAGATCTACCTCTATCGAAACGTTGAGGAGGAGGAAAAGGATAGTGATAGGGATAGTCGTAGGCATCTTGGTAGCTTTGGTATCTCCCTGGGCCTTGCTGGATGTGAGCTACACTCTGACCTAACTGGCAATTCTGGAAAGCTTGCTTTAGCTCGGCGATGTCTTGCTGCATCCTATCTATTGTTGCTGAGGATTGATTCTGAGCAGTATTTGACGGGCAAAAATTCGCAGCTGCTGCGTTCAAAGAAGCTACCTGCGGTGCTTGTGACACGTTTAGGTTGCGCATCATTGTCTCAGTGGACTCTGCAAGCATCTCTAAAGTTTGGTCCGGGCTTGCTTGCGATAGAAATGGACGCACATTGGAAGGAAGTTTATTCATGTAAACTTCTTTCAGAAATCCCTCAGCTACGGCAACACCCGCTGCAAGTTTCCGCAACTCCTTAACTAACGAAGTGGGAGAGAAAGAGACAAGAGACAGAGATAGGTGGAATTGCTGAGGCGTCTACAAGGCTTCTGAATTTGTCCGCATCGGACATCTGAAGCTTTGCTAATATTTTGCCTTTCAAGATTCCGTAAGGATTTACAGCTGGAGGGTTTTCTAGCAATTGATTGGAGTCATTTAACAATTTTGTGGGAGCTGCGGACACAAGGGCATAAAACTTATTGTTTTCGTCCCTTATTTTATGATACCTAAACATGGCCTCCACTTGGTTAAACCAAGTGTGGCTGTCCTCCGGAATAAAAGATGGCAGACTAAGAGGTTTGGTGCGCGCTCGCTCTTCATTATCTGTGTCAGGCATGCTAGCAATTTTCTTTCAATTTGCGTAATCAACGCCTATGACTTGGAATTAAAGTGACAAAGGTTTGCGTTATTTCTTTACCTACTCAATCATTCACATAAAGTTGAAACGGAAAGAAGAAAATATAAGATTGGAAACGAAAATTTATGCGGTATGCGGCAATTAGCGTAGGCACAAAAAAACAGGTGAGAAAAATATTTTTCTACCTACTGTGGCATATGAGACAAAAAGGACAGGATAGCGCTGAAAAAAAAATTTTGTTAGAGCTGCTCAGAGAACATTCATTAACACGGTCAAATCCATAGAAATTCTCAAAGACTACGACATGGGAAAATTTATCACTACAATGATATGCCAAAATTATCCTTTCTCACAATTTCTCAAACACTTATCGCGTTGAATATTTTTTTTATTTAAGTTTTAAAGCTGGGGTTTTAATCTTTGGGGTTTTAAACTCGGGGTTTTAAACTCGGGGTCACCAGTGTTACGTTGGCGGGGTATGGATTAAACTTTAGTATCCGTATTCAACGACCAACGTACGTACTCGATAAGGTTCTCAAAAGTTGCGAGAAAGGGATAATTACGACACGTTGGGACTCAGCTTTTGGAATGGTTTTATTGAAGAAAAACCCGGGAGGACTGGCGATGAGCTTGATCTCGAAGATTTTCTCTAGGTGAGCCTCTTCGTCTCCAGCGAGGTCCGGTGAACGATGGTGTCAGCAGGATGTGATGAGTTGTGTTTGGGAATTTATGTAAGCCCAATTTAGACTAACTGGTAGCATAAGCCTTTGAGAGGACCCGTGACGTTTGGTGGTGTCACGTTAAGGTATCAGCGTTCTTAATCCCAAGCTGGACAAGTGAGTTATCATAGTCGAAGCAGGTAGTTTAGCTAGCCGGGAGTGGAATCTTAGGCTTACTAGCTTCAAAAATAACCCATATGAATTGAAAGGGGAATAGATTGTAAATGAGGTCTCTCAGGCCCAAGCTCAGGTAAGATTCAGTTAAGGCAAAACAAGACCCAAGGAACTGAGTGTGTGTTGGCGTTTGGCGATGTCGTTGAGGTTAAGAACGTTGTATGCACGAGCCACCAAAGCACAAGAGAGAGTGAGTAACGCTCAGTTCAAGCGTCGCGCCTGGATGTTGCCACTTCCAGAGGCTCTAAACTCGAAATGTCAATCGTTATTTTATATTCCATGTATTTACACAAAAGCTTCAAGAGTTTTCAATTTTAAGTTGAAAATTATTAGTAATTAATTAGAGTAAGATTTTTAATGCTAATAATTATTTTATTTAAGTGCGAATGGGAAAGTTTATAATTTTTACGCTTTGTAGCGAATGCTACATTTCTGTCCACAGTCATCACTCTCGCTACGTCCAAAGTCAAACCCCTCTTATACAAAGCACGTTTCACCCCATCCATCCAACTCATCCGTGGTCTACCTTGCGCTCTAATACCACTCACTTCTGACATATAAATCTTTTTCGCCAGCCGCTCAACATTCATTCTTTCAACATGCCCAAACCATCCAAGCACTCTTTCATCCACTCGCCTGCTCAACCCGTCTGCCCCCTAACCATTTCATTCGTGATCCTATCTCTTCTTGTCACTCCATACATGCTCCTCAAACACTTCTTCTCAAACACATCCAACTTCCTCCTCTCAGCTGCTCTAAGTAATAAATACTTAGAATACATTATTTTTGAGGCGTAATAGAATTAATGGTAGCCATTCATGTCATTTCTTAGATGCAGCAATTCAGCATTACTGAGAGCAAATGCGAGCTTCTGTATGTATAATGTAATATGCAATACCCTGTCGAACTCGGTATCAACGATACGGACTCAAGTTATAAGGCTCTTGATCTCTCTAATTTACTTGGATGTGATATTATAGTGCAATTATACAGCGAAAATGAGTGTATTCATTTATCAGTGAACTGAAACCGAGACCGCCAGAGCTAATTTCTTCCTATGTGCTCACTTGCTTTCAAGAAGCGCTCGCTTCCGGAATTTAGGTGTTTGAAACTCTGCGAACCGAACAGAGAGCGGAGGATGATGAACCCGTAAATTTTCTGATCGATGAAGGTGAGCCTTCATCGATTTGGACAGGAAGTTTGGAGTTTGGACATGTTTGGACAGGCCGTTACAAAGGCCCCGACGCTCAGCCCGACGAAAATTGTGGTGAATTAAAGTGAAGTTGCTGAAAAACTGGTATAGTTTGTATATTCACGTGAGTACAGTGTGTGACTTTGTATGGAGTGCTCGTGAGAGTAGTTTTTTTTTGTTGCGTGAGAGTTGAGACTGAGCATTGGACTTTGGTGTGGTGACTTGCAATTTTTGACTGAGGTGTTTTGACTGGTAAGCTTTCTTTGCATATAAAGAGTATAGTGTGTTACATTGTAGAGAGTGACTGTGAGAGTAGTAGGAAACGTTTTTGTTTCTTTTGGTTTGATAACTTGATTTTCAGTAGATTTGGTGAGTGAAGACTTCTTCTGCCTGTGAAATTTGTACTGAGAGAGAAGTCTGTGTTTGAGGATGGCAAGAAATAGGACTGGTCGTAGGAAGGGAGGTGCAAGTGGAATGGATGAGGAGATTGAGTGCATGACTTGTAAAGAGTGGATAGATATAGATGCATGCAAAGGTTTGAGAGAAATGAGTCGGAGAAAGTTGAGTGATCTTGTGTTTACGTGCTGGAAATGTTTGAATGATGAGAGTAAGAAGTTGAAAGAGGAGGTTGAGAGATTGACAATTTTGATGGTTGCTTTAGAGGCTGACTTGAAGGATGAAAGGAAGCTGAACGAAGGAAAGAATGAGAATGGTGCAAATGCAGTGAATGAAGAGGTAAATGGTGGTGCAAGGAGTGCAAATGAAGTGGATGATAATGCAAATGATGGTGCAAGGAGTGTGAATGAAGCAAATGATGGTGCAAATGTGACAGATGAGAGTAGAAGGATGAATGAGCATGATGAAAGAGGTAAAAATGGAAAGAGAGTGAATGAGCCACCTGTTGTGGTGCCACATGAGGTGCAGGAGCCTGTAGTGGAAGCGAATGAAAGGAAGATGAATGGAAAGAATGATCTGAGTGAAAGAAGTGAGCGAAAGAGTAGCATGAAAGGGAGAGTAAGACCTATGATTAGAATATGTGGAGATAGCATGGTGAAGAATGTTGATAGGTTCGTATGTATGAGTGACAGTAGTGGATGTATGAGCATGAGAGGGAAAGGAGTGGAGGTGATTTGTAGGCATGCTGAGAGAGTGATAAATGGAATGGATGAAGGAATGGTTGTACTGCAAGGAGGTGGCAATGGGTTGCTTGAATGTGGGAGAGAACGTACGGTGAATGCAATTATGAAAGTTGTTGATAGGGCGTGGAAGAAGAATGTTAGAGTGGCGGTGACTAGCCTCCTAAGAAGGCCTGCGTGTGATGAGGAGTATGAAAGGGTGCGAAAGGAGGTGAATAGAGAGTTGCATGAAAGGATTATGAGTATGAGAGCTGAGAGTGTGAGAAAGCGTGAGCTGGGTTCCAGCTTCCTTGACATGGATAGCGTGATCCAGGATGGGTGTTTTCTTGGAGATGGAGTCCATCTTACAAAAGAAGGTGAGATGAAACTCTCCAAGAAATATATCCGGTGGATCAGGGCTACTCATGTCATAATGGAAGCTGGAACTGGATGAATGAAAATCCGTCAGAGCAAAAGTGAGGAACGTCTGGAATTGTCCAATTGTGTTGTAAGGTTTGGAAGTATAAATGTGTGTGGATGGAATGCAGGAAAGTTAAATGACTTCGTAGTAGAATTTGAGAATGGAAAATTGGATTGTGTTGGTGTAGTAGAGACCCAAATGCGTGATAGAGTCAGTTTAACATGTAAGGAGAATAAGTATCATATGATAGGAAAAGGGCGTGTAAATTGGCAAAAAAGAGGTGGTGGAGTTGGTTTGATTGTAAAGAATGCTCTAAATTGGAAATTAGAGGAACTTCCTGCTGGAAATGAACCTGAAAGTGAAGAATTGTTAGCAATTAAGTGTGAAAGAATGCATGCCAGAGAATGTATTGTTGTGATTGTATGTTATATGACAACTGATGGGATTTTAGCTCATGAAGAGAATGTAAAAAAGTATGAAATATTAACAAGGATTGTACGAGAACACTGCAGGTGCCCACTGATTGTGATGGGTGACATGAATGGCCATGTTGGTATACTTGGTGAGCCGGTGAATGCAAATGGACAAAAATTGATAGATTTTTGTGATGAGAATGAACTTGAAAACCTGAATGTAACAATAGGAAATGGCTTGCATACATGGCAAAGCAGGGAATGGAAAACTGCAATTGACTATATGATTGTGAATAGTAGAGCAAGAGAGTGTGTCAATGAAATGTTTGTAGATGAAGATGATTTTGATATTGATAGTGACCATAAAATGCTTGTGCTTGAATATAACTGGGGTAGAAAGGAGTCAATGCAAAAGGTCAGTAGTGTGAAAGAAAGTTGGCAGATAAAAAAGGCAAACTGGGAAGAATTTAAGAATGAATTGAGTAGGTATAACTGGAACAGGTGTGGAAATGTAAATGACCTAAATGGTGAGATTGCAAGAACCTTGTATGATGTGGCAGAGCAAAAGATTGGTAGAATAAAATGTAGGAAAGGGACAGGGAATGCCAGGTGGTTTACAAGTGAGATAAAGGAAGAACGAATGAGAAGAAAGACTTTAAATAAGAAACAACGCAGTATGAGGAAAATGTATGAAAGAAACAGAATTACTGAGGATGAATGGCAGAGTGCATGGAATGAGTACAAGGACCAGCAGAAGAAAGTAAGGAGAATGATTAATGAGGCTAGAGTTAAAGAGGAGAGACACCAAGTTGAAAATCTAACAAAGAAAGGTCCGGATGGAATAAAAGATTGGTATAAGTTTATACAAGGTAATGATAGAAGTAGTGAAGTTCAAGTTGATGAATTAGTAGTTAATGGTTGCAGTGTGCAAGATAGGATGCAACTGGTGAAAGCAGTTGAAGAATACTGGGAGGACATTGGTGGAATGAATGAGCAGGTTACAGATAATGCACCCATAAATTTTCTGATTGATGAACGTGAACTGCAAATGGAAGACGAAATCACTTGTGAAGAGATTGTAAGTTTTTTGAAGAAAGTGAAAAATGGAAAGGCATGTGGCCCTGATAAGATCCCATATGAGTTCTATAAATTTGGAGAAGAGAGTGTGGTCAGTATGTTGAAATGTTTATTTGATGAGATATGGAAGAGTGAAAGAGTACCGGATGACTGGAACAAGTGTAATGTAGTTCTGTTGCATAAGGGTGGACATAAGAGTATGAAAGAACTTAAAAATTACAGACCAATTGCACTGGGTGACACTGTATGTAAGATATTTTGTGGTATTTTGAATGAGAGAATGAAAAATTTAGTTGAGGAATTAGGAGTCCTAGGTGAAGAACAGAATGGTTTTAGGCAGGATAGACGTGGGGAAGATAATCTGTTTGTAGTGAGTGAAATAATTGAGCGAATGAGGAAGGATGATAAGAAGGTGTATTTAGCATTCCTGGATATTGAAAAAGCGTATGACAGAGTGGATCGGGTTAGGCTCTTTGAAGTTCTGAGAAAAGTTGGGTTTAGCAGAAAAATAGTAAAAATTGTACAAAGTCTGTATGAGAACACAAGCGCTATATACAGGTTAGGAAATTTGGAAACGGGGCAAGTGAGGAGTGTTAGAGGAGTGAGACAGGGCTGTACTCTGTCTCCCCTGTTGTTTGGATTGTACACAGAAGAATTAGCAGTTCGACTGAGAAGGAGTGGCTTAGGACTGAAAGTTGGTAATGAGAGACTGAGCTGTTTGTTGTATGCTGATGATGTGGTTGTGGTTAGTGGATGTGGACATGAACTGCAAAGGATGCTTGACATTGTGAACGGATATAGTACAGATTTCAAGATGAACTTCGGTGCCGACAAAAGCAAGGTTATGGTTATAAATAGTGATGAGACTGATAGAGACAGACTGTGGAATATTGGAGAAATCACAATAGGTAGAACAAAAGAATACAAATATCTAGGTTGTATGATAAGTGAAGATGGATGCACTAGAACTAAGGGTGAGAAAGTGGCAAAAGCTATGCAGTGGAGTGGACGATTAAGTAGCGTGGCCAGATACAGAGCAAACAAGTATGAATGTGTGAGAGGAATGTGGAAGTATGTTGCTGTACCTAGTGTCATGTATGGTATGAGTGCTCTTGCCTGGAATGGAAGTGATCTTGAAAAGCTGGATGTAATACAAAATAAGGTAGGACGGTTAGCATTGGGTGCTCCAAAATGGACAGCTACAGAAGCCATTAGAGGTGACCTTGGGTGGAGCCTATTTTCAGGAAGAATGATGAAGGCGGTGCTGAATTATGAGGTGAGAATTGAAAGAATGCAGAATAGCAGATGGGTAAAGCAAATTTTTGAATGGAATCTGAGTGTAAGCTATTGGGAGAAAGTGTGTTGGGGGCATGCAAGGAAGCTTAGTATGCAAAAGATTATTCATGTTAGAATTGGGAGACCTGTGGATGACTGGAGTTTAATAAATCCTGGAGGTGTAGGGCTTGAGTGGGACTACAAGAGGTGGAAGAAAGAGATTGAGAGGAAAACAAAAGAGTATGGATTGAATAAGTGGAGGCTTAGCATGGTGCGGAAGCCTACACTTGACTGGTATATGAAAAAAGAAGCACCTAAGTTTGAGATGTTCTATGATGGTAGTTTTGGAAGTCAACTCTTGTTTGCTGTGAGATGTAAGTCATTGAGTGTGAACAGACGTACATGGAGGTGGAATGAGAATAATAACAGATTATGTCGGCAGTGTATTAGTGGAGTGGAGGAAACAATTGAGAATTTTGTGCTGGAATGTAGTAAGTATGAGCAAGAGAGAGAAAGTTTTATGAATGTGGTGCTTGAGCAGTATGGAGAGAATGAGTGGTATGCCAGATGTGCTGAAGATGATTGTGGTATGAGCTGTCTTGCTGGATTGGATCAGGAGTGCAATTTGAGTATCATTGAAGCTATGAAATTGTTTCTTGTGCGTGCCTGGAGTAAGAGACAGTGACTGGAATGAGCCAGTCAGGTAGAATGGTCAGTAATGACCCAATATGCCTGGGGATGGTGTTTTGACGCACTGGCTATCCCAGTGACGCCATCCAATGGCAGCTTGTGACAAGGATTGGTAAATCCTGAGTAGTTTAGTGGACAAGTCTGGTACCAGGCGCTGAACTCTTTGTGTGATAACTGTGGAGGGAATTGTAGGCGGTTACAAAGGCCCCGACGCTGTCGGCCCTCAATTTCAAGTTCAAGTTCAAGAACATCAGCTGCAAATTGGAGACGAGATCACTTGTGAAGAGATTGTAAGTTTTTCAAGAAAGTGTAAAATGGAAAGGGATGTGGCCCGATAAGATCCCATATGAGTTCTATAAACGCGGAGGAGAGAGTGTGGTTAGTATGTTGAAATGTTTATTCGACGATATATGGAAGTTTGAGAGTACCGGATAAGAAAAAGAAAAAAAAAGAAAAAATGTGTATTTCCAAGTAATCATATGAGATATATGCCAAAATATTGGCTTTTAAAAGTTTCTTAATATAGGACATCCTCTGGAACAAGTGTAATGTAGTTCTAGTGCATAAAGGTGGACATAAGACTATGAAAGAACTTAAAAATTACAGACCAATTGCCCTGGCTGACACTGTATGTAAGATTTTTTGTTGTATTTTGAATGAAAGAAGAATGAAACATTTAGGCCTTGTTAAAGAATTAGGAGTTCTTGGAGGAGAACAAAATGTTTTTTTGTAAGATAGACATGATGACAAATTCAGGATGTAATTTAAGAAATGAAGGATAAATTTTAAAAAGTTTCAATTTTTTTATCATATGTGGAAAAAGGGTCAAATTTTACTTCAATGTTGTCAACGATTTTCACAATTTCGTTGCGAAGAATCAATAAAAGAACACATATAAGAATGTTTTACACGAATGACATTCTGCTCGCTGATGCGTTATTTTCAAATTATTCAACTTTGAAGTTGGCATGAGCGTGCCAGGGAAGCGTGCGTGCATAGCGTAATTTAATTAATAATGGAAGCTAACCCCCTAGCTATTACAAACGTATAGAGGTTGGGTTGTGAGGGGTTGCCACAGTTCTTCTAGTGAAAATTATAAATAAAGGTTTTTAGTGACGTCCCTTTACATCGACTCCAAGGTGGCTGCCACCATGGCGCCACCCGGTACCCAAGATGGCAACACTAGTTCATTTGATTAAAAACCCTAGAAGGTATTGAAATATTGATAATCATATTGATGTCATTGGATAATTTATAAGGCTACCTAATAATAAAAGATTGAAAATTTCTTAAACTTTTCAATTATTGAATTCAGTTCAGTTCTGAAGTATATAAGCAAGCTGCTGTTTAGCATTGGTCAGTAATCTGTTTTCCAGTTATTGGTGGCTAATCGTAGTTAATTAGATCGAAATAAACAAGTTTTGTTCTATGCACTTTCCTTTGTAAATGAATACTTTACAAGTTATAGCAGTAAACAAGTTATCGCAACTCGTGTTTGAAACGGAAATAAATTCATCAATCCCGTGGTAGGGCATCACTGAAATGAAGTCTTGCTTCCAGCCTGATCGTCATCAAAGACGAAACCAAACCTACCGCTATACCTCGTTAAATACTCAATTGACGAAAAAAGTGTATAGAAGAAAAGTTGTTTACTTTGATGTTATTACCATGATTCAAGCAACAAAAATTCAAAAATCGATGAGTAGCTGTTTATTCGAGCGCATTTGTCATCAAAGACAAAACTAAACCTAGCGCCATAACTCGTTAAATACTCATTTCTGACGGAAAGTGCATAGAAAAAAGTTATTTATATCTAATTACCTATTTCTAGGCACCAAAAAGTGGAAAATCGATTAGTGACCAATGCTATGCATTTACCCAATAAATAGCTATTTTGCATACAGATCATTGATATTATTTCTCCTTATTACCATGTTTGGCAAAACCAAATTGTTAACCTCTCTAGGAACCTATTTTTTGTAAATGGGGATGAGAGGTCCATAATCGCATGTCGTAAGGCAACACTACCATGGACTCTCCCTTATGACATGCTCGACCATTCCTGCCATCTACGACAAAAACGAACATAGCTATAATTTGTTATTTTTGGGCGATAATTTCTATTGTGTTATCAAGTTAAAGATCCTAGAAGTGGGTTGAGGCTCTGCCAGGCCAGAAAATAATAAATTACAAAATGCCCAAACGTACTCCAATCAACTAAACCTACCGCTATAACTCGGTAAATATTCATTTCAGACGGAAAGTGCATATTAGAAATTTTGTTTATTTATATCTAATTAGCTATGTTTAGGCACCGAAAAGTGGGAAATCAATTATGGTCCTCTCCTCCACATATACCCTATTTTTTATCAAATGGTGTTTTTTGACATTGCACTGGGTTAAATTATTGTGCTCATCTTAATTCGTCTCAAAGTTAAATTGCATAATATTCTTATCTGCTATGACTATGATATTTTGAATTTTTCTCATATAATATTGATCATTTGAGTTCTATGTGCTTCACCACAACGTTCTGGAAAATTAAAACATCTTAGAACATAAATAGACCAGCAAAGCACTGATAATGATAGAATCCCAACACTTTGACTACTTGGCTTCTCTTGCACTGTCTAACTTTGTCTTTTTTGGGAATCTGGATGAATTCTTAAAAATTTCTCAGCTTTCTCTCGTCTATGGCTGAAGCACAGCAAAATTTTAAAATATTTGCATTTATTGCAAAAAATTAATACTATGTTACTGGCATATAAGCTGATACTTACAAGAACTTGTTGACTCCCAGAAGACAAAAATTGCCTTTTTATTAAACCAAACTCTTGTGCACAGGTAATCTTCTTGTAACAAAATAAAACTATGGAGAAAGCATGAAAATTATGTCTTTAGAATTCAGCTATTCCGATAAAGCGCTATTTTGAGGTAACTCAAACTTCTGCGACTGACAATAATGAGTTAGTTGCGTGTATTTCAAACAGGCCCTATACGCGATGTTTCATCCAAATTTCGTTAAATATTTTACAGGAATTGAAACGACTAGCAAACATACCCTCATATGGGACAAAATGCAGTTTAATCCGTTCATGGAAATCAAAAATTCCGTTCCCAAGAATCATTAGAGGAACACATTAAAAATGTTTTGCATGAATGACATTCTGCTTGCTGATGCATTATTTTTGATTTATTCAACTTTTAAATATTTGTGTTCCATAACAGTTCCAGTCATTCAAACAGCAGAAACCGTTGCACGCTTGAGCTGTTAGAGTGCGTTTGGGTACTTTGTAATTTATCATTAGCTGACCCCGTGGAGCCTGAACCCACTTCTAGGATCTTCTAGTTGATAACACAATAGAGGTTATCACCCAAAAATATCAGCGGACCTGTGGTATTGAAAACTTAAATCTAGGGTATTCATTCCTACAGTTTTTCTAATGTTCACTGAACCAGCCAGCTAGTTGCATCATCGTTCGATCATCGCAGAACGTAACGATTTCTGCTGTTTGTAGTGTAACTGCAATGCAAGTGTTTCCCACTTGTATGAATAACACTGTGCGCAACAAATGCTTTCAAACTAGCGCAATTGTCATCATAATAATCTTTGATACACTCGAACAGGGTCGGAAAACACATGCCACAGACATCTTCAACAATGCTATGATGGCCGCCATGTTGAAACTGTTGTTTCTCTTTACAACCTGAACAGTATTAAAGTTGAATAACTCAAACATAACGTGAACAGAATGTCATTCATGTAAAACGTTTTTAAATGTATTCCTTTAGTGATTGTTGGGAATGGAATTTTTAATTTCTGTGACTGGACTGAACTGCATATTGACTCTCATTTGTGCTGCGTTAGTTACTGATGAAATAAAACCATTTTAGAATGTATTTTTGCTGTGGTCCTCAGAATGTTAGGCAATACACCGGCATGTGTATTTACTAATATAAAAACTGCAAATCTTCAAACTAGTTACACAACTGCTGCACATTCTGCTGAATATCTCCTTAAAACATCGGTTATTTACAAATAAAAGGTAAAAAATTACAATTGTCAAACTCGCCAAATCAGAATGAAAGTAACGCTAAAAGTAGGAACGCTCCAGTACATTCGCACTTATCAGCCTTCAATAGTTTAGACACAATTTAATAATTGGCATCAGTGCTATGACTGTGGATGGGTTGGTCACTTGAATGTCATAGCTCTGGCTGCAATTGTAGATGGAACACTAAATGTCTCTACAAATTGCTAAGCATGTTTGGAGTCATTAATTGTATTATTTTAAATAATTTTTCTTCTCTGGCATTGAACAACAACAAAAAACAGTAATGTAGGGAAATATTTTGTTCAACATTTAAAATTGAATTTTTAAATCTTCTTTTATCATAACTTCCAAATATTATGTAAGGAAATGTATGAACTGGCTTTACTGAACACAAGTGTTTCATGTTAAATAATATGTTTTATGATAGTGATTGATAATTTTTTGATATATGAATTGTTATGAGATAGATTTAGAACGTTTTATATTAAGAAACTGTTAAAACCCATTATGTTGTAATGCATCTCATTTATCACATTTTATGTAGATGAAAGAGTTTTCTTTCTTTTTTTCAAATGCCATCTAACTTCATCAAAAAATATTCAGTACAAACTTTGGTAGAATAATTTTGATAACCACTGAATTTACAATCAATTACATTTATCAATGTTAAATTTATCTGTGTGATAGATTTTATTGTTTTACTTATATGTTTTGTCGCAATGTGGTTTTTCTTTCTGCTTCTTATAATTGTCGTTTTCAGTTGCTGTCATTTCTTTAGATAGTTGTGACTTGAAGTCACAATTCTTTTATTTTAGCTAACACAGATCGATTGAGGCTTTTCAATGTCTGCAAAATAATTAGTATGTTATGTTATTTCAATTGATCAAATATTATGGTAGCGTGTAACTTTTCTCCACCGAAACGATAAATTTCTCCCATGTAATGGGAAATTCATAAGGTATTGATATCAATCATTTAATTCCTAATCTTGACATATGGATAATGGCACATTAAAAGAAAAAGAATCTAACGCATCTAATCTACATCACAAGTAACACTTCTGATGTATGCCGAGGGCATTCATCTATGAGTAACCCCTTTTGCACAGAAGAAAAGATATGAGGATGCTATGAATGGAACTCATCTTTTGGTTGAATCCAGTATGATGCTACTATATGCTCAGGGACTGCTATTATTTATTATTTAATAGATGAACTGTTACACTGAATTCACATGGTAAAGACTTGACAATGCCATGCCCTAAGGCAGGCTGTCACTGCCTAGAGAAGCACACTTCCTCGATAGCAGCCCCAGGCTTAATGCCTTTGTCCCCTCGTAGCTGTGTGGAGCTGACAACCTTTAAGCATCTGGCTGTGCACAATATTTCATCGCAATCTTAAGATGGATTAATTCCACAAACAAGCGGTTACGTATGACTCTAGTGTATTGAATTATACTCAAAATGGGAAACATCAATTCTCACTAATTGTACTGACAGTATAATTAACATTAGCTACTGGACAATAATAGAAATAATTATGGTAGAATCTTTCCCAGTGTTGCCGTCCGGCAACTCCTTTGGTCAGTTGACGCCCTTGCTTCATCGGTGTTCTTGAAGTTGATGTAGAGCAAAGTCAGTAGATGGTAAAGAAATGATAACTGCCACGCGGCTTACGACATTCTCTTGGCTGATTTGAACGATTCGAATAACAAAGCGTTCTCCATTAGTGAACGTTTCTTATACGTCATGGTTAGAATCACGACAATTTTCTTTGTGTTTAAAAACCATTCATTGCCTTTTATTCACAAATGTGAACGAAAAAAGAAAATTATTCCCAAATACTTACCTCTTCAAGACACCCACTTTCATTTTGGATGTCACGCTTTGCTCGCATTACATTTTCAGCTCTAATGCCTAATATTAAATTTCAAGTCACCAAGTGGGTTGGCAGAGATTAGCTTTTTCTAACTTTATGACACTATCAAATTGTCAACAAAAAAGTAAAAGTCTCTAACAACTTATTCTAAAACAAACCAAAATAATATGTAAATATTTATGCATTCTAAATGAAAAATAGAATTTAAAATATAGCTATTCCACAGCATGTTGTATACTCTGCCATGCACACAGCTGCCAGGTAGCTGTGGTGCAGGAAAAACAACTCTCCGGAGCCACTAGAACTTCTCCAAAGTTTATTTCTGAGGAATGAGCCAAATTTGTATCTGGAACTTGGCCAAAGAGCAATTATCCTTGTAAGAGTAACAGAGATTTATTCTTCCCCATCTTGTTCGCAGGGAAAAATAATGATTTACTATTACTCTGATGGGTTTTTGACCCAAAAACTTACCTATTCGTAAAGCTGAAAGTTTTTTTTTCTAATGGAATAATTTGAACGCTATTTGAAAAAAGATATATGGTATAAAGTTGTCTTTTAATATGAATGTCAAGCGCTCAGAATGCGTTCCGTTACTTTCAGTTGCAGTCTGGCTTCAGTATCTAAATAAAGATAGTCTGAGGAGGTGTGTGACGCTCGTATTACTCGATCCAGTCTAAGTTCATTCTTTCATGTTGAAAATGAAAGATGTTTATAATAACAATTATTTTGCTCTCTTTTGCATTATTTTTTTTGTTGCTCAGCGATAAAACCATGGTTGCAGAGTTGGAGTCGAGAGTCAGAATCGCCGGAGTCGCATGTTTTAGGGTGCAGTCGGAGTCGGAGTCGGAGTCGCTTCTCCGAATGTGGTGGAGTCAGAGTCGGAGTCGTTCATTCGGATGTGGTAGAGTCGTGGTTGGAGTCGCTCTTTTTTGGTGTCTTCGATTCTAATTTTTGCTAAAAATTATTTATAATTGTTTAAAACCGAAAGTAAACAAAACAGAGTTAGAATACTTTGCTGAAAAATCTAAAAAATATGCAATGTTTTGTTGATTATTTTGTTTTAAGTTTGAAACAGCGTATTTATACCTATCACCTAATATACCATCATGTTGTAGCGAACCTTCGGCACGCAACTCAGTATAAATTTCGGAAATTCTCAAAATGATCCTTAAAAATTCAGTAAAATAAATCCAACCATCAGAATAAAATTCCATTACGGAATTAATTAACTTCTATTCTCAACTCCATTAAAATTGTGCATTGAAAAATTCATTCTCTAAGAAATCACTTTTGCGTTGTAACGAAACCCTCCATGACGCTCTGTCGGCAACATTTCCACAGGCACTAGCGCCATTCGTACCAAGTCATTGATAGTGTGTGTACCGAAATTTCCTCTGGTGAGAATTAGAGATTGTGTGTTACTGTGCTTTTCTACGGGTAACTATATTTGTGTATTATGTAAACTATCATTAATATTATTGTGTGATGTATTGGGAAAATCGCCGAAAGTTTCCAGAGTTGATAAATGCTTAGGATTTTCCTTGCCAGAAGTTGGGTTTCCCCCACAGGCCATGTTTTCCTTGTGCATTGTTGCATATCCTAGCTCAAAGCTTTAGCAAATAATTACCTATTCAATGTAAAGCCATTCTTAAGGAGTTTCCACCTTTTGTTCTTAAAATAATTTTATGTCAACACTTCAATTTCAACATGTCTATATGAGGGCATGTTCTCAGGCCAGAAATTCTCCTTTTCTTAAAATGACCTTTTGTCAACATCTCAATGCGATGTTAGTTCAAAAAGAATGTATTTATTTGCCACCAAACTAGAATTTTCCTTTCGTCAAAAATATTTTGGCCCAATATTTCATAATGTGTGTATGTTTTATCAAGTAGGCTAGCACCAATTATTTTTTAGTCACAGATGTATCCTTCTGAATGCATCTAGTCCTGCATCAACTACCAATAATTGCCCCTCAACTGTGTTTCTAAATTAAATTAGGTAGATATCAATTAGAAAAACACAAATAATTCTTGATTCTGAAGAATTGATAGTTAGTAAATTTAATTAAATAATCATTGTACATTGTGTATTTCAGTTAGGTAAAAACTGGAAACATGAGCTTTCTAGTTCAATTGCATGTAGAAAAATGCTGTAGATTTTCACCATAATTGATTAATCAAGTGAGACCTAGCCTCAAAAGGTCATTTTTAGTGTTCCAGTTTTGAATTAATTGTGTTCTCAACCATTTGTATCCCATCAAATTAGGCTTAAATCATTTCAGTAATTGATCATGTTCGCAATCCTTGTATCTATTTTGTCAGGTTAAATAATTTTTGTGTTCTAGTTCAATTAATTGTGTTCCAATCTTTCGTATTTAACTAGGTCTGATTTAATTAATTCTTGGGACCTTCTTGCAATTTTTTAGTCAATTTTTAATTTCCTATCGTGATTGCCACCTCTTGTGTGTCCAAGTGTAATCAATTGTGCTCTCAAGTTTTGTATGTTTAGTAAGTCAGATCTATTTAAGTTGTGGAATTTCCTTGAATTTAAGTCAATGTTTAATTGTCATATCGTGGGAAATGGAGCCATGATAAGTTATTCACACAATAGAGATATATCCTCGATAGCTACTTACCTCAAGTCGTGTCACATAAATAAACATTCTTTCCTGATCATTAACTGTAGCAAGAATTTCTATCATGATCATTTTTTTAAGTGACAACTCCTACTACTGATTTTTGGGTTAGGTCAATTTGTGTATATAAAAATGCCAATAATTAGTCGTTACTTGAGTTAGAAATTAGGGTAATTATGCTCACCTCGGAAAGTCTCCGAATATTCTAAATTCCCAAAACCCTGGAAATTCTGATCCAGAAATCATCCCAACTATCTGATTTGGGGGGCTAAATTTAGTGTAACCAGAAATTGGTCGCCCTCGACTGTAGCTACTTGTTCCTTTGACCTCTTGGCAATGGCGGCTACCTCCAGTGGTTGTTGTCGTTGTAACTCATAGGATGCCTTATACTATTCTAATCTGTATCCTCATGATCAATGTTCTTCAAATTCCTCTTGTGCTCTTATCCTCCTCCTCATCTACCAATTCTGTGCACTTTGTGCATAGATTCCGCGTTCCCTCTAACCTTTGTCAAATGGTGCCTTCCTCTCTCCTCTCGTAGGACACCTTCATTTCTCATATAATAATAAATGATAACAATAATTAGACTGCACGTGCACTCTCTGGCACAATTCCTAGCTTAAGTCAAGTAATCTTTATGATAACTCTAGCCTTAGTTATGACCATTACAATCAGCCCTCGACGGCGGCTTAGCGTAAACGTTCGAATTAAACACTGCCAAACTCTTAAGATAATCATTGTAAATAGCAGTCAAAGCGTAGATTATTGGGCGGCAGAAGTCTTTAATGTTATTGAAGACAAACTAACTTACATTGCCTACCCAGTAATATTCGTACCTCATTTATCAATCTTGCACTCCAACCCGGAGAATACTGGTTGGGAAATTAAGGGCATGTAGGGAGATTCATGATTGTCCATACGAGTACTTATTGTTGCGACTGCCTCGCCCTTGTTCAGGCGCCAGAATTGGGCCGAGGCACACGCGCATATATAATCCTCTATTTTGAGGCAACCCTGTAATTCGGCAGTAAAGCTCGCAGCCTGGCTTGCGTAGCGACTGTCTCTCCTCGTGTTATCATGCTTGAACAAGTAACCCAAACCGACCTCCCGTACAGAAGATCCTGGGAGGCCGACACACGAACAATCACCTCAACATTCAATCAACATCCCTCCAAATTCAACAAAGCCACACGGCTTTCATTTTCAACTAAGCCACACGGCTACCTAGCAACCACCCAAGCCTCAAGGCAATAGCAGTAAATTAAACTACCTCCTTCGTATACACCATTAATCAACTGCTACCGCACCTGCGGAACATTACACTAACAAATCCACTCTCGCCGGGATCCACACCGGATTCCCTCGAGCCTCGGCACCTGCTGAAGTGCGGCTACTCGCTGGAACCGGATCTCCTTCCTCACGAAGTGGACCCCCTCACCGCGGCCGTAGTCACGGCACCCAGAGTCGTCAAATAAAACCGAGGCGAGCTTTTCCAGTCCCGTTATTAACCTGCAATAGTCAATCGTGCAAGTGGAAAAATAGTTGCCAGGAAGGCATCACGAACACCCGAACTCCTTCAGAGTCAGAGGCGCTTAAACCATTCAATTAGTAATTAAGTGTGCCCTACCCCGGGTACTGGTGGCCCTTTAAAAAGTAATAATACACCCTCCTAGTTACTTGAGGAATTCCCTCGCTATTACGCCTTTGAAAGTTCAAACTCAATTAGTTCCCACTTTGGGAGTTCAACAAAGTTCATATTGGTGACTCTTAATTGCATTAATACCAGAGTGTTTTTCACTTGCACAGTTGTCCTTTGTGGGTTGATGAGCGCATGCCAGTGCTGTCGACTTCTACCGATGGTTGTCTTGAAGGAGGTAGTACTCTGCTCCCCATTATTCAGTAGTCAAACATAGCATTTCCTCCCTAAACTCTTCCCTAATAATAAGTTATTGCTACTGCAGCCTATTCTAACAAATTCTTCATGTTTTTCAATTGCTACTGAAGCCACCTTTTTACAAAACTCTTCATGCATTTCCATTGCTACTGAAGCAAAAAAAGAAAAACCATAGGAGTTCTTCTAGGATTATTTCCAGTGCTACTGAAGCTCCTTACTAACAACCTTCGCAATTTCCATTGCTACTGCAGCACCATTGCTACTGAAGCACCATTTGCACCATTTGGAAACACCTGTGTCAAAATTAACCAAAATGACGACCCCAGAGGGCACGAATGATCACGCAAACTCCGCACTAAAATTGACCCCCTTCGAAATAAACGGCATCGATGCCTGGTTCCTTCAATCAGAACAGTTCTTCGAAAGCCTGAACTTAACGGACGAAAAGCGGATGTACTTTGCCCTAGTTAGGAGTTTACCCACGCAGGTGATAGATGACGTTTCCAGCTTCTTAGACCCTAACCTTGATAACCCGTATACCCGCCTAAAGAACGAAATGTTAAAAATTTACAGTAAGGATCGTTTTTCTCGGATCCTAGCCCTCTCGCAAAATCAATCAAATCAAAATCAATCCCCTTTAGCGTTGCTCAAAAATATGAGACGCTTAGCGAAGGGCTATATGGACGACGAAACACTCAAAGCATTGTACATCCAGAGGTTGCCTGCGCACGTACGACCTTTCCTCATTTCCCCTAACGCCCCCGTGGCACTAAATGAGATAGCCCAATTCGCCGAAAAACTCCTCGATCCGGAAATATCGGGCCTGAATAGCCCTGTCACGACCCCCGCAGTAAATCAAACTAGTAGTAGCAGTAATAGTAGCGGCAGCGCCACTGACGCGCTACTACGAGAACTAGCTCAGCAAGTTGGAGCGTTAGTCGCGACCCAGCAAGCCGAGCGTGCCAACATTCGTGGAAATGTGCATGCGGTAACTCAACACCAAATACCACCGCATCAGCACGCAAATTCCCACCCTCAAAACCCTCCTCCGTTCGACCGCCAGGCCCGTACAAATAGGTCATTCAATCAGTTTCAGAGGAACGACCCTAGACCAAACAATAGGCAGAGTCAAAACCCTCAAGCTAAGGATTTGTGCTGGTATCACCAGCAATTTTTACATATGGCCCGAAAATGTGAGGGTCCATCCTGCCCCATGTTTGCACTTCTTCATCAAAAAAACGGGTACAGCGCGGCGTAAGAGCGAGTCAGGCGCCGTCGCTTACTAAACCGATATTGACTCGATGCCTTACGATTTTTGACCCCTTAACCAGCATTAGATTCCTAATAGACACGGGTAGCGCTGTTAGCCTTATCCCGGCCTCCCAAATAGAGAAACAGGGTACGGGAACCCCGAGTCTTAAAGCCGCAAACGGCTCACCCATCCTATGCTACGGCACAAAATCACTTACCTGCTCCCTCAATCTCAAACGTTCAATGGAATTCGTGTTCATAGTGGCGGATGTGGACACGGCCATCATTGGTGCAGACTTTCTGCAGAGGTTTGCACTCGTGGTGGACGTGAGAAACGGATGCTTGTTTGATAGCGAATCCAGTGAAAGAAGGCCTCTCCACTCGGTCAATATGGTGAACGTCACAGCAAACGTGACTTGCAACGTCACTATCACTTGCCCCTACGAACGGGTGTTGGCAGAATTCCCTGCCCTTTCCTTACCTAACGTAAACTCTAATCACAACACGCTGACGGAACACTATATTGAGACGAGTGGTCCGCCCGTTCACGCTAAAGTACGGCGTCTTCCCCCAGACCGATTGCAGGAGGTAAAGTCTGAATTCCAGCGGATGTTAGCTGATGGGACAGTTCGTATCTCAAAGAGTCCCTGGTCGAGTCCTTTGATCTTAGTGCCGAAAGCAAATGGTGAGACGCGGATCTGTGGGGATTATAGGTTGCTTAACGCAGTCACCACTCCCGATAGGTTCCCCATTCCCTTACTACAGGATTTCACTGCGAATCTCGCAGGGGCAAAAATCTTCTCTAAAATCGATCTCAAACGCGCCTTCCAGCAAATTCCGATGCACGAGAGTTCTATCAAAAAGACCGCTGTGTGCACGCCGTTTGGTCTGTTCGAGTATCTTCGCATGCCATATGGCCTGCGTAATGCTCCTCAGACCTTTCAGCGTCACATGACGGAAGTCCTTTCCGACCTACCCTTTTTGTACTGTTATCTTGACGATGTGCTAGTGGCCTCGGGGACGCCTGAGGAACATGTACGTCATCTGAGAGAGCTTTGCAAACGACTAGCGTCGCACTCACTACTGATCAATCCAGAGAAGTGTGTGTTGGGAAAGAAGGAATTGACTTTCTTGGGTCACCACATTAGCGAGAGGGGAATTAAGCCGCTTCCCGAAAGAGTGGAAGCCTTGCGGAACTTTCCGAGACCAACGACCCAAAGACAGTTGCGCAGGTTCTTGGGATCGGTTAATTTTTACCACCGATTCCTGAGGAACTGTGCAGAGACCCTTGCCCCGCTCACCTCCTTGATTAAACCAAAAAAAAGAGGCAAACCCGTTACGGTCGAGTGGACTGGGGAGGCAGAGAGAGCGTTCGAGCTCATCAAAGAGAGACTCGCTACTGCTACAGAATTAGCTTACCCACACCCTGAGGCAGAATTCAGCCTCTTGGTGGATGCATCGAATGTGGCGGTCGGTGCTGTGTTGCAGCAAACTGTAAATAATATCACTTCGCCGTTGGCATTTTTCAGCCGCAAGCTCTCCTCAACCGAACAACGTTACAGCACGTTCGGGAGAGAGCTCCTAGCCATTTACTTGGCGGTAAAACACTTTCGCTACACCCTTGAAGCTCGTCAATTCATAATTTATACCGACCACAAACCAATCCTCAGCGCTATCCGAATGCCTCCCGAGCGCCATTCTCCTAGGGAAAGCCGGCACTTGAGTTTTATCGCGCAGTTCACGAGTGACATCAGGCACATCAAAGGCGAGGAAAACACGGTTGCTGATTGCTTATCGCGTGTGTACAGCGCGGTACTAAACCCGTCAGCACCCGAGTTCCGACCCTCAGTACAAGCGATTTCGCTAGCCGATGTCATTCGTGCGCAGCAGTGCGACTTGGAAATCCATAACTTAATTGAGTGCCCCGACTCCTCCTTAAAACTCTCACTCAGAGAGGGCGTTTACTGTGACGCCGATCGGCCGAACCGTTATTACCTGCCTAGCAACTTGCGTTTGCCCGCCATTAAGCATTACCATGACTTGTCGCATCCTGGGACGGATAGAACTTTCCGCCTAATCGCAGATCGTTTTGTCTGGCCCGGGATGCGTAGGGCCATAAGAGAGTTCGTTCGTCATTGCCCAGATTGCCAAGCAAGCAAAGTCACTCGGCACAACAAAGCCGCAATTCACCCTTGTGCATTTACCGGAAGAAAGTTTGACGCAGTCAACCTAGACTTGGTAGGCCCCCTCCCTATTTCTCGTGGGTATAGCTACTTGCTCACCATGATAGATCGCTTCTCCCGCTGGGTCGAGGCTGTCCCCATCGCTAACATAACTGCAGAAACTGTAGCACGCACTTTTGTCGAAACGTGGATATCACGGTTCGGAGTCCCTTTGAGCATAACGCATGATCGTGGGGTTCAATTCACTTCCGCCTTGTGGTCAGAGATCTCCAAAATCTTAGGTTGCGCAAACATCTCGACAACAGCATATCATCCCCAATCGAACGGACTCATCGAGAGGGTTCACCGCGACCTCAAAGCGGCATTACGCTGCTTAAAATGTCACGGCGATTGGGTCGATAGGCTACCGATCGTATTACTTACTCTGAGAAACCTGTTTAGGCAGGATCAACAGTGCACGTCCTCTGAACTGCTTTACGGGCAATCACTACGATTGCCTGGTGATGTTATTGATCCCACGTACCAAACCGACGATTCCCCCAGCCAAATCGCCGATTACGCAGCACGCCTAAAGCGCGTCATGAGCGAAGTAGTTTACAAACCACCTCGCCTCCCTTCACCATCTGAAAGTTTAGACCCCTGCTTACAGAGTTGCACCCACGTTTACGTCCGGGTTGACGGGGTAAAAACCCCCCTGCGACGCCCCTATGATGGCCCCTTCAGGGTCCTCAAAAGGTCCCCCAAATATTTCATTATAGAAAGGGGCAACAAGAGCGACAGTGTCAGCATAGATCGCCTTAAGGCGGCGTTTTTGTCCCTTCCGGACGACACCCCGACACACTCTCGTGAACCTCAACAACCCAGGCTGCAAATCAGCCCCAGGTCAACACCTGTCGAGCCTCCTGGGTTGCACCTGTCCACTTGGGCTAAGACCCTTCCTCCCACTATGGAGTGCAACGAGTTCGTAGTTCCCCCGTATACCGTTCAAAGAACGCCGTTGGAGACTGGGAATTCGGGTGCCTCCACCTCAGATAGCGCTTCTACTACTTTAACCCCCCATCACGGGAATCCCCCAGATACTCTGTCATTGTCCCAGTTGGGGATCCGAACGTCAACTTTCACAGCCCCCAAGCTTATTCCTCCTACAGCCCCCGAGCAGTGTAGCAGGTCTGGCAGACCCCTTCGTCAGCCAGATCGTTACGCGCAGTCGTAGGGTGGTTAACTCTGTCCTGTCCTTCTCTCCTAATTTTCTTTGGCTGTCACGGCCCTCGGATACTTCTTCGCAGCCTGTTGTCTTTCGCGTAATTGTCGCAGATCGGCTTCGCCGCTCCCAGACCTTTCGGTCTCCTTTGGGGGGAGGGTAGCTGTAGCGAACCTTCGGCACGCAACTCAGTATAAATTTCGGAAATTCTCAAAATGATCCTTAAAAATTCAGTAAAATAAATCCAACCATCAGCATAAAATTCCATTACGGAATTAATTAACTTCTATTCTCAACTCCATTAAAATTGTGCATTGAAAAATTCATTCTCTAAGAAATCACTTTTGCGTTGTAACGAAACCCTCCATGACGCTCTGTCGGCAACATTTCCACAGGCACTAGCGCCATTCGTACCAAGTCATTGATAGTGTGTGCACCGAAATTTCCTCTGGTGAGAATTAGAGATTGTGTGTTACTGTGCTTTTCTACGGGTAACTATATTTGTGTATTATGTAAACTATCATTAATATTATTGTGTGATGTATTGGGAAAATCGCCGAAAGTTTCCAGAGTTGATAAATGCTTAGGATTTTCCTTGCCAGAAGTTGGGTTTCCCCCACAGGCCATGTTTTCCTTGTGCATTGTTGCATATCCTAGCTCAAAGCTTTAGCAAATAATTACCTATTCAATGTAAAGCCATTCTTAAGGAGTTTCCACCTTTTGTTCTTAAAATAATTTTATGTCAACACTTCAATTTCAACATGTCTATATGAGGGCATGTTCTCAGGCCAGAAATTCTCCTTTTCTTAAAATGACCTTTTGTCAACATCTCAATGCGATGTTAGTTCAAAAAGAATGTATTTATTTGCCACCAAACTAGAATTTTCCTTTCGTCAAAAATATTTTGGCCCAATATTTCATAATGTGTGTATGTTTTATCAAGTAGGCTAGCACCAATTATTTTTTAGTCACAGATGTATCCTTCTGAATGCATCTAGTCCTGCATCAACTACCAATAATTGCCCCTCAACTGTGTTTCTAAATTAAATTAGGTAGATATCAATTAGAAAAACACAAATAATTCTTGATTCTGAAGAATTGATAGTTAGTAAATTTAATTAAATAATCATTGTACATTGTGTATTTCAGTTAGGTAAAAACTGGAAACATGAGCTTTCTAGTTCAATTGCATGTAGAAAAATGCTGTAGATTTTCACCATAATTGATTAATCAAGTGAGACCTAGCCTCAAAAGGTCATTTTTAGTGTTCCAGTTTTGAATTAATTGTGTTCTCAACCATTTGTATCCCATCAAATTAGGCTTAAATCATTTCAGTAATTGATCATGTTCGCAATCCTTGTATCTATTTTGTCAGGTTAAATAATTTTTGTGTTCTAGTTCAATTAATTGTGTTCCAATCTTTCGTATTTAACTAGGTCTGATTTAATTAATTCTTGGGACCTTCTTGCAATTTTTTAGTCAATGTTTAATTTCCTATCGTGATTGCCACCTCTTGTGTGTCCAAGTGTAATCAATTGTGCTCTCAAGTTTTGTATGTTTAGTAAGTCAGATCTATTTAAGTTGTGGAATTTCCTTGAATTTAAGTCAATGTTTAATTGTCATATCGTGGGAAATGGAGCCATGATAAGTTATTCACACAATAGAGATATATCCTCGATAGCTACTTACCTCAAGTCGTGTCACATAAATAATCATTCTTTCCTGATCATTAACTGTAGCAAGAATTTCTATCATGATCATTTTTTTAAGTGACAACTCCTACTACTGATTTTTGGGTTAGGTCAATTTGTGTATATAAAAATGCCAATAATTAGTCGTTACTTGAGTTAGAAATTAGGGTAATTATGCTCACCTCGGAAAGTCTCCGAATATTCTAAATTCCCAAAACCCTGGAAATTCTGATCCAGAAATCATCCCAACTATCTGATTTGGGGGGCTAAATTTAGTGTAACCAGAAATTGGTCGCCCTCGACTGTAGCTACTTGTTCCTTTGACCTCTTGGCAATGGCGGCTACCTCCAGTGGTTGTTGTCGTTGTAACTCATAGGATGCCTTATACTATTCTAATCTGTATCCTCATGATCAATGTTCTTCAAATTCCTCTTGTGCTCTTATCCTCCTCCTCATCTACCAATTCTGTGCACTTTGTGCATAGATTCCGCGTTCCCTCTAACCTTTGTCAAATGGTGCCTTCCTCTCTCCTCTCGTAGGACACCTTCATTTCTCATATAATAATAAATGATAACAATAATTAGACTGCACGTGCACTCTCTGGCACAATTCCTAGCTTAAGTCAAGTAATCTTTATGATAACTCTAGCCTTAGTTATGACCATTACAATCAGCCCTCGACGGCGGCTTAGCGTAAACGTTCGAATTAAACACTGCCAAACTCTTAAGATAATCATTGTAAATAGCAGTCAAAGCGTAGATTATTGGGCGGCAGAAGTCTTTAATGTTATTGAAGACAAACTAACTTACATTGCCTACCCAGTAATATTCGTACCTCATTTATCAATCTTGCACTCCAACCCGGAGAATACTGGTTGGGAAATTAAGGGCATGTAGGGAGATTCATGATTGTCCATACGAGTACTTATTGTTGCGACTGCCTCGCCCTTGTTCAGGCGCCAGAATTGGGCCGAGGCACACGCGCATATATAATCCTCTATTTTGAGGCAACCCTGTAATTCGGCAGTAAAGCTCGCAGCCTGGCTTGCGTAGCGACTGTCTCTCCTCGTGTTATCATGCTTGAACAAGTAACCCAAACCGACCTCCCGTACAGAAGATCCTGGGAGGCCGACACACGAACAATCACCTCAACATTCAATCAACATCCCTCCAAATTCAACAAAGCCACACGGCTTTCATTTTCAACTAAGCCACACGGCTACCTAGCAACCACCCAAGCCTCAAGGCAATAGCAGTAAATTAAACTACCTCCTTCGTATACACCATTAATCAACTGCTACCGCACCTGCGGAACATTACACTAACAAATCCACTCTCGCCGGGATCCACACCGGATTCCCTCGAGCCTCGGCACCTGCTGAAGTGCGGCTACTCGCTGGAACCGGATCTCCTTCCTCACGAAGTGGACCCCCTCACCGCGGCCGTAGTCACGGCACCCAGAGTCGTCAAATAAAACCGAGGCGAGCTTTTCCAGTCCCGTTATTAACCTGCAATAGTCAATCGTGCAAGTGGAAAAATAGTTGCCAGGAAGGCATCACGAACACCCGAACTCCTTCAGAGTCAGAGGCGCTTAAACCATTCAATTAGTAATTAAGTGTGCCCTACCCCGGGTACTGGTGGCCCTTTAAAAAGTAATAATACACCCTCCTAGTTACTTGAGGAATTCCCTCGCTATTACGCCTTTGAAAGTTCAAACTCAATTAGTTCCCACTTTGGGAGTTCAACAAAGTTCATAATGTTATCTATTTATTGTGGGTTTGCAGACCTATATATGCATATATGATACATACGAGAAAGAAATATAATTGTACTGAAGTAATAATGCATATTTTGCAGTTCAAAAACAAGAATTAGTGATTGAAAGCATTGCAAATTCGTTCTGTATGTTTCTGTTTCGTTCATTTCCCCTTCAATTAATACATAGGAAGTAGAAAATAGTCGCAAATGTGTTGCAAGTTATTTGTAGAACATTTCAGCTGATGTAATACATTGTACTTACATAAGGAGTGGTAACTCTGTACGCTCTTAATGATGCATTGATTGATAATGACTAGTCTTTGCAGAAACTCAAAGTAATGCTGTGATCATAAATATTTCTAGTCTTTAGCTTATGATTCCTTGCCAATGAGTAGTCTTTGCCAAAACCTGAAGCTATGGTCCGGGACATAAAGACTTCTAGTTTTAAGGTTATGTTATCAAAATTGATATGGCTTCCTTGTCTTTAGGTCAAGTTAACATGTATTAAAAATAAAAATTTCTGCTCATTTCTAAAGTTACTATTTGAATGTTGTTTGATTCTTTCAGAGTTATATTGTATTTCACTATATGATCATCATGTTCAATTTTTATCTCGGATCACTCCCCAGTTTCTAAGTAAGCATACGCTGAAATGGAGAATTTAATAATTATGTTGAAACAATTTTAAAAACTGAAATAGTATCCGTTTTGTAGCATTATAAAATTAATTACGTCTTCTGAAGGGAGATTGGGAATGTTGTAAGGTAATCAATATCGGCATTGAGACACTTGAGAAAAATTAAAATACAGTGTAAATGAGCTGCAATGAAAATAAGTACACACACTAACAAAAACTTCACTTATAGTCACACACATATTGTAACTGAAAGCAATGCGCAATCTCAGCTGCAATGGTTGTTGCATTTATGCGATAGTACAAATTCTCTTGCTGGAAACGTTTCAAATTGCTCCAAAAAACTAAAAAATGGGAAGAACATGTGCTTTCATTAAAATAAGAAAGTGTCAAATACAAAGTAAAGAGTTAGACGAGAATAAGAGATAGTATCATATCACACGCAAAGAAGGTAAAAGTGACTTTTATTCGTAGACCAAACGTTCCAAAAACGTCAGGCCCCTGCAACGAAAGCAGAACAACTTTTGCCTATTATAGCCAAAATGTAACAGTGTTGAGCAATAATATGACACCTTTTCTGTATTTTTACCCTGCATAGTGTAGATACAGAGAAGAGAAGGCAGTGTGCAAATCTAGCCTACCTTATCTACATGTATATAATAATTTTGGGGATTTGGAGCATAGTCATTGAATTAACTATTATAATTTCACTGAATTAGAGCATACTTAGTAATAAAAACTGTTGATACATATCTATGCTTCTCATTGTAGACAGTAAGACATTACCTGAGTAGACATTACCTACTCAGAAGACACTTGTCAGTAATATACAGGGTGTTTCAGATTCAGAATAAGAGGCAAAAAAATTGCACACCAAGTAGAAAATGTACAAATGAAAACTTTTTCTTCTATGAAATTTTCCCAAGAAAGAGACATTGAGATATTAACCGTTTATTGTTTTAGAGGATGAAATTTAGTGATTAAATTACTCGCAATAATTATTTTCAATTTACGTTGATCGGGTGAAATGTTCTAGTTGCATGTCCTCCTAGATCTCTTGACATGACTCCACTCGATTTCAATTTTTGGGAACACGTGAAGAGCCTTGTTTATGATACACCCATTGAGTCTGAGGAAGATCTTGTGGCCAGAATTGCAGTGGCTGCAGGTGAGATACCTTAATGACAGACGTGTTTCCTAATATCCGGCAGTCGTTAAGGCTAACATTCGAAAAGTGCATTGATGGAGGTGGAACACATTTTGAACAATTTTTGTAAAGTAAATTCAAAGTATGAATGTGTGAGAGGAATGTGGAAATACATTGCTGTACCGAGTGTCATGTATGGAATGAGTGCTCTAGCCTAGAATGGAAATGATCTTGAGAGGCTGGATGTGATACAAAATAAGGTAGGACGTCTAGTTTTGTGTGCTCCAAAATGGACAGCTACAGAAGCTATAAGATGTGATCTAGGGTGGAGTCCATTCTCAGAAAGAATGATGAAATCTGTGCAGAATTATAATGTGAGAATTGAGAGAATGCTGGATAGCAGGGGGGTAAAGCAAATTTTTGAGTGGAATCTGAGTGTAAGCTATTGGGAGAAAATATGTTGGGGTCATGTAAAAAAAATTGAGTGTGTAAAAAATTATTCGTGTTAGATTTAGAAGACCTGTGAATGACTGGATTTTAATGAATGTTGGAGGTGACAGACCAGAAGAGGTGGAAAAAAGAGATTGAGAGACTAACAAAAGAGTATGGATTGAATAAGTGGACGCTTAGCATGACGCAAAAGCCTACACTAATCTGGTATATGCAAAAGGAAGTACCTAAGTGCAAGATGTTCTATGTTGATAGTTGTGGAAGTCAACTCTTGTTTGCTCTGAGGTGTAAGTCATTGAGCATGAATTGGCGTACATGAAGGTGGAATGAAAATAGTTATAGATTATATCATCAGTGCAATAGGAAAGTGTAGGAAACAATTGAGCATTTTGTGCGGGAATGTAGTAAGTATGGGCAAAAGAGGGAGTTTCATGAAAGTGGTGTTTGAGCAGTATGGAGAGAATGAGTGGTATGCCAGATATGCTGAAGATGATTGTAGGGTAAGCTCTCTTGTTGGATTAGATCAGGGGTGTCATTTGAGTATCATTGAAGCTATGAAAATTTTTCTTCTATGTGCCTGAAGTAAAAGACAGTGACTGGAATGAGCCAATCATGTAGAGTGGGCTGTAATGAGCAACCATGCCCGGGGATGATGCCTTGACTTACTGGTTATCCCAGTGATGCCGTCTAATGACCGTTTGTGACAAGGATTGGTGGATCCTGAGTAGTTTATTGGACAAGTCTAGTACACAGGTGCTGAACTCTTTTGTGTGTTTATTGTGAGCACTGAGGAGGGAATTTTAGGCCGTTTGAAAAACAACTTTAAAATAACTCTGTGGTGATATTTTCAACATTAGTAATAAGAGGAATAGAAACTTAGATTGGTAAAAGAGCTTCAAGGGTTTATTATTGAAAGAAACTCCAGATGAATGTATATAAGAATAAAGGTAAAAAGTGTTTGAAGAAAATGGTTTGTAAAGAATAAATGTAAGTGTGAATGGAAGAAGTGAGTTGTGTCTAATATTTGAGTGCTTGAAGGTGCTCGTGATGAATTAGATGAGGTAGAGACTCAAAAATGCTACCAAGCATGGGAAAGTTTGTAAGGAAAAAGTACCTGACTATAAATGCTAAAACAAGATTGTACTGTAAAGAAGTGAGATGCTTTGTTGTTGCTCTGATTGAATGCATTTACGGGGTCACTCCAGCGATTTTTAAATTATGATCCATTTTGTTTGAAGTTTGACCAGTATATGTATATGTTGAAAATAAACATATTTTACTCGTGTAACTTTTTCGGTTTAGGCCATATTTTTTACAGACAAAATGCTAATTGTTTGGTACATGTTTTATGGATATTTCAAAAGAATAAAAGTCATTGAGTTTATATGCTAAAACGAAACCAAGGATAGCTTTAGAATCCTTGAAGCATTGCAAAAAAAGTTACAGTAGAAAATTATTTATTTGGAACTTTTTTTAGATATATGCGATTTTTGATTACTAACTAGCATTAGCATGTACACTAATTTTGGGGTTTTAACTTGATTAAGTAAAATTATTTGTAAAATTGGGAAAAAAGCTACTGTAACTTTGTTTGCAATGCTTCAAGGATTCTAAAACTGTCTGTTTTTTTCCTGGCATAAAAACTCACATACTTCTATTCCTTTGAGTGTTGAATATAAGGGTTTGTATAGTAAAAAGACAAATAAATTTTTATCTGAAATGTAATATAATCGAGAATTTATGTAATTGAATGCTGTTTTCATTTTTATTTCGATAATCTCCATGCTCAACTTCGAATTCATACTGCGATGTGTAATTTACCAAAAAATTGTTATATTTTATAAAAATTTTGAACTTTTATATTTGTAGTCTGATTCTTATGAAATTTGACCATAATATGTAATTTTTAAAATGAAACACAATTTCTTTAATTCATTTTTTTGATTCAGGCCTCAGTTTTTTGAAGAAATTATTCATATTTTTTTCTTGGTCATTTAATTGATATTTCAAAAGAGTTTAACTTATTGAGTTTTATGTTGGAACAAAACCAAACACAGTTTTAGAATCCATGAAGCATTGTAAACACAGTTACGGTTTCAAATTTTCCATTTACATGGGCTGGAAAATTTAGAATTTTTGGTCCCCTTACCCCCGCCTCTAGGGGGTGATCTAGTGTCTGTAGTGCCATCAAATTTTAGGACCGAATAGTTCACCTTTTAAAGCTCCTTTTTCAACAAAAAAAAAATGGCTCATCGGACTGCCATTGACCTGGGGTGACCCCCTTAATCCTTGTTTGTATATAGTTTCATTCTGTTTTATTGAGTTTTGTTCCTTTACTGAATGCTCTTTTATTTCTTTTCAGCTTTATCTAACAGTAAGACAAAATTTAAGTTGATGAGAGAAATTTAATTACTTACCAGAATACATGAATAACATCACAAAACCTGCCTTCCTGTAAAAGAAAAATCTGGTGTGATCAGGGCATTCATTGGGTAAGTTATTCACTTTTTATCCAAGATAGCATATGTTGGTAGTCTTCAATCATTATAGTTCTTGTGCATACTCCATTAAACTATTTATTCCGATTATGTTACAATGTAGTTGAGATGACAGGGGTCACATTTTCTCTTCAATTTAGAAGAAAATTCTAGAGAGACCTCCTAAATTGTTCTTGCATTTGCACGTTACAATGAGTTGATGCCAAACTGCAACCTTGAAGGCTATGATTCTTCATCTTTGTTTACCTTCATAGCAGCGAGGGTCAGGTGGAGACAAGGAGTTGGTGCTGGCTGGAGTGCCTGGCAGTGTTGGGGCTACTGATTGACTTCTGGAGTCTGACAGTCATAGCCTGTTCCACTTCTTGGAGGCCCCTCTTCAAATCCTATGTCTCGTTGGTTTTTTAGTCATTTTTCTGATAGCTTAAGTTTTGTTTAGTTTTAAATTGTCTTCAATTTCCAGATAACTATGATTTGATTTCTTATGTAATAACATTCAAGACATTTGAGTTCTTCTTGGTTTTATTTGTTGAATTGAAAGTGAGTCCAAGTTTTTTTGTTTAGCTGTCTTGAATTTCACAACAGTCAGCAACTTAGGTTACTACTTTTTGTTGATTTAATTTTGTTCTATGATTACCAGTGCTGATAAAAATTCATGAACCTTCTCTTCTACAGCCTTTGGGATTACCAAAAAGTTACTCTTATCACCATTTTGCAGTTTTCTTTGATTTTTCATTATATTTTGCTCATTCAAAAGGTTGGCTGTTAGTGTTCTTAAATTATAAATTCTGTAGTTGGTACTATATTGGTCTTCTGGAGCCGCCTTTAGCATTTCTGTATTAAGGAGGCAGACATTCAAATGTTCTCCTAACAGTATGAAAGCGTTGCGCTAATGTGCTGGATGGATATGAAACATGTCTCAAAAGCTGCTGACAGGAGCTGGTGGAATGTACTCCATTTCAAGTATTGAGGAGTATGGCAGGGGGTGACATTGTGTGATAGGTATATCAATGAGGCAAGGAGTGTGGCAAATGTGGGAATGTTGGAAAAAAGTGTGAGCTATTGTGTGTGTTTAAGTGGTTTGGCTATTTGCAGAAAAGAAAAAAGAAATTATTGGTAAAGGAAGCAATGAAATCAGAAGCACAGGGAAAGAGCATTAAAGGTTAGCCATAAACTAGCTTAATGAATGGAATTGAAAGCACAATGCACCATCATTTTGGAAGATGAGCAATACTTGGAGATGAGAATATAATGATGTGGGTGCCTGGCTATGCTTATCATGATGGATATGGCTTGAGGTTCTTGACCTGCAAGAGTGACCCATGTTTGGCAAATAGGATGTGTAGTTGTCAGTTCTTTAGGTCTGAAATATTTGAAGTTTTATAAAGCTGCAAGGATAAATTCTTGTGGTGCTGTTGGCCTTGCTGTTGAAGAGATGCCCAGAAGAGGTGTGTGCATGAGAGTTAACAATTAGAAGTTATCATCCTCTTATGGGGATACAACATTTGTGTCTGTGGGAATTACCGCTCCCAGAAATAATTGTGAGATCCCAGGCTTAAAATTTGGAATATAGTCTTTTTTAAGATGGAAAAGTTAAATTTTGTTACATGTAACCTTTTTTTAGCTATTGGCTATCTTTTTTTCAGAAACCATAAATTTCTTCTTCAACTTAAATTTTATTTTTATTCTCTCCTCCCTATCTGTTCTTGTATTCAAGGGGCCCTGTGGGGCAGCAGACCTTGTGCATTGACACCTCATTCCTTTGTATTAAAACAAAGCATTGCCAACTTTCTCTCCTTTAGAACACTTCTGTTAGGAAAAGGATGCTTTTAACTAACAAATTTAATCCCTTAACATAATTCTTAGTAGTGCCTTCTTCATTTCTCCCTTCAGGTCTCCTTTGTAGGGGTTAGGGAAGCTTCAACTAATTTATGATTCAATTTATAGGTTATTTGACTGTAGGGGTAAATCTGATTCTTGCTGGTTGGCTATCTTTCCTTGGTGTAAGGGTTTGACCTTGGTAATTACAAAGTGTTCATTCATGATATTGCTGGTTTTTCATGTTTGTAATTGTTAAATTTTCATTCAAATGCTTGAAATTGGTTTTATTGATCAGATAAAAATAAAGTTTTATTTAATTTTATGTTGGGCTTTCAAAATAACCACCACCAGTCTGAAGGCATTCATCAATATGAATATCAATGTATGCTGCAAAATCCTTCTGAGTATTAACAAAAATAAATTTAATTATATATTTTTCAGTGGAGCAATGTTGCAATGTGCAATACAAAATGCCCTTCATGTTACGAAGCCAAAAAAATGGAGAAATCTAAAATCACATAATCTAATTGAGTGAGGAAAATATGATATAAGGGAAATTAGCCATTGAGATAATCATTCCTCCAACTCCCCCTGATTATATATAGAGTGAGGGCTATAGCTCCATCTTGTTGAAACAATTCAAGTCATGTGCATTTAGGCAAAATTCTTTTCTCAATTTTTTTGTTGGTTTGAGATATTGCACTCATCCATATCACTATCTAGCACGCAATGTTCTAGGATTTATTTTCTCTATGTTGATTTTAATATTGGATCCCCTCAGGGGGTTACAACTATTGTATCTATGGGAATTTGCAATCCCAAGGGAAAAATGTGTGAGGGCCCAAACAAAGAATTAGGTAGGCCTTCTTTTTATTGAAATAAAAACTTCCAGTTTTGTTATGTTATGTATGACCCTTTTTTGGCTCACTCCGATACTGTTATTCAGCCCCTTCTCCTTTCTTCTTCACCTTTCTTATTTCATGAGTTTTTTTCTCAACTTGACTGTTTCTATGCCCCTTTTGCATAAATTCCACATTCCCTTATCTCCAAACTAAATGGTGCCTTCATCCTTCCTCCTTCCTTTCTTTGATACATTCTTTTTTGTAGCAGTTAGGTAGGCTTAAACTAACATAAAATCATATAATCCAATCCATGTATTGAAGCTTGTGGTGACCATTTCAAAAGTTGAACATAGAATAACAACTAATGAAGATATAATTGTTATCGATATAACGTGCATCAGTCATTTAGCACTACAGCTTTACAAATACTTGCCATCACAGCCTTCAATTCCTAAAATAATTTACCTTTTTTAATTATTTAAATTAGCATCATTTTCCATCATTTCTGGGCTGAACCCTGATATAGAAACACATCTACAGAATGCAAGGTTAAGCTTGCAAAGTCTCTCGTAGTCATGGGGCTACTGTTCATCTAGTTAGCCTGAGCTAAATGAGAAATTTGCTCCTGCCATTTAGTTGTCTCACCTTTGGATAGGTCTGTGCATTTTCTAGTTTTTTGTGCCATACCCTCTTGGCTTTAATCGGTTATCATACATCTTTACTTTTTGGTTTGTATCCCACAAACTTGCTGATTTAATTTATAGGGTAGCCTTATGGGAACACTTTGTTCATTGACTATACTTTTTTGTGAGTCAGTACTATATGATTTTTCTATTTCCTCTAAGAAAATATTTTTGCAATAGAAGTGAAGCATTACCAAATTTCTGCTTTGCTCTTCAGCATCTATGATATTTGCTGCAATGTTAGTTCATTTTTTGTACATTTGTTGATTGTTGTTTATTTTTGTATGTTTGGTAATTGTTCAAGTCAATTTTCCTCTATTTTACTTTCAATCTCTTTAATAGTTGTGTTGGGGCCAAAAACAGGTATAAAGAAAAAGAAAATTTAGCTTCTGACACCAAGTTTGGCATCCTGAAGTTGATTTAAAGAATGTACTGTGGACAGTAGCAGCCTTTAAAATACTTGAAATTGTGTTAATATATGTTTATATTAATTTGTGGCCACAAAAATTGCATAAAATCATAGGATATTTTATTTTTTGGAAATTAAAATTATTTGCACCTTATTGTATGGCTACAATGTACATAGTAACACAAAATTTAGGCACCCTATTTTAATCAGTTTAATTTTAGAAATGATTTTTTTGAACTTTGATATACTTGAGCTCTCATGTGAATGCACATTTTTTCTAGTGCATTGTTCCTTGCTTGTTTTTGATTATTTATTTTCAATATTGATTGCATACATCAATGAATGAATAGATCTCTGTATACATGGTACTTTTGATATTTATTGCTTCTAACATTGTTGCTATGTTTGAATTTACTACTTCAGTTCTCAAGGCCCACTCTTAATTATGACAGAATAATTACATCCATCATACATTACTAATTCTAATGATATAGGTACTAGTGATATGACATTGCAACCATTTTTTGAACTCTAAGAAGTAATAGACAGATAACATTTAGATATTAAATCAAGATGATCACTGCTGAGTTGTTGATGTCCCACCAATGGGAGACCCTAATGAAGACTGTAACTTATACAGCTTGTGATGTTCAAGCTGACTCATGAACCTTTGATTTTTGTCGACTACACATTGAATCATCATGAAAGACCCAATCATTACTCTCATCTTTTACTAATTGATTGTTATTCACTATCATACCATGGAAACAGGAGAATTAATTCACAGAGTAACTCAATATTCCGTGTCTCATTTGAAAACCAAGGGATTGATTTAAAAAATTAAGTTGCACTTCAATGAAAACTTGTTTTACTGCATATTTTCGTGTTACAAAATAAGCTTTTGGTTGTTCATCCTGTTATATATGGACAAAAATAAAATTACTCTATTCATTTAATAAAAGAATAAAATTATCCAATTCACTAAATGTGAGGAGATGCTTTGCTTCATTTTTTGGTCCACATATTTTTTATGCAATGATGGAAAAACATTGTCATATTTTTTTATCAGATTGTAGCTTTAGTTTTCTCAGATATTAGAGCAGACAAACATTCCATTGCTCAGGTACCTAAACACCAAGCATGGAGCGTGCAGTGGTTATGGTGCACAAGCTGACGGATGCTGAAGTGGAGAGGCTGTCTTGCAGGCAGGACTTCATCAAACAGGAAGCTGCAGCAGAGGACAGGGGGCACGGTGAGGCTTGGTTCTATTTGGGTATGAGACAGAAGTTGGCAGTTTATATTAGGGTAAAGAATCAAGCCTATCAAGGTTGAAAATTAACTGAAAAGGTATTGAGATAAAAGCTGTCCATTCTGATTCGAGGACAAGACCTGCTGTTTTTGATAATGTGAAAAGTAACACATAAGAAAATAAAAATAAATTATTGGATATTGTGTCCCAAAAATCTTGTGAAGGAGAACAAAATTGCTTATCAAATATTTTTCCTAAATCGTTATTTTGATGTAGGCTATAGAGCCAATTCTCATTTGAATAGAATTTCTCAAGTCATACAGAAGATGCAACAAAGTTTGAATAAAATGCGATTAGGACACATGTTTTGTAAATTTTAGGAGCATAGACAAATTGAGAGTACAAGCTCTGAGTTGAGATGTGCTAACCTTAGAGACAAATACTTTAAATGTTCTCAACATCATCTGCAACTAATTGTTCTGGGTTTTGTGCTGTCATTCTGCATACATTTTGGTATACCAGCCATGTGTGGAGATAATGTGTGAATAATTGAAAGTGTAATACAGCCTGTACATCTCTGTTTGGTGTAGATCATTGAAGAACCATATTTTTTGTAAATTTTCATTGCAAAATTGCAATAATGCACAACTTGAGCATTCACACAATGGATTGAAAAAAGAATAACTCCCACAGTAAACCTTATCTCAGTGATATTCTTTTTACCTGCTGAACCATGTCATGAGTGCAATGTTATGTATGTAAAACTTTCACTCTTAAAAGAAAGATGTAACTATTGTATTTATTGGAATAATCACTACAAGGGGAAATAGGTGAGTTTCCTATTTTAAGGTTAAGATAGCTTCCCCTATGTTAAAATAGAATAGGCATCTGTGTTATTACAGATCATTATTTTTGGTTCACTGCTGTCCTGTTTTTCAGCATTCAAATTTTTTTGTTAATATTTACCTTGTTTCTGAACTCACTGTTTCTATGCACCTTCTCTTTTTAATGCCTTACCTGCAGTTAAGTAGGCTTCAACTAACATCTAATCTTGTTCAAAAACTTTGAAAAATTTTTTGATATTGCTTTGTTAAAGATGAGGACTTCAGAGGTAAAAGAAGTTGTGTTGAGTTTTGGTCTTAGTTTCCAGTGTGAAACTTCCACAAGGTTGAGAAACGCTGTCATAATTAAGACAACGTCGCTCTATTTATTTAATTTTATTCCAATTTTCTAATGAATGATATAAAAATGGGATTACTATAATTTTTAATTCAAACTTGCATGATGTCATTCAAAAATATAGTGAAGTGCAAAGTACATTTCTAGTGCCAATTTTTATTGGATTTGCCAGTTTTGTTGGTTTGTATGCATCACTTATTCTAAAGACTGTGTTTTTCACTTACTATCGCCTTCTGTATTTGCTGATGTAAGCTAAAATTTTATTTCAGCTCATTTACATCTCCCAAGCTTTTGAACTTTTAACTATTTAATTGAAAGTATTGTATTGTGTTTCTTGCTTAAAGTATTACTAGGTTTCTGACCCTAACTTGCTAAATCCTTCCAGTTTTTCATGTGTTTAAAATACTAACAAAATTGTTAACATTGTCAATAGGATGAAATTAAATTTGTATTTCAACACATACAGAGCTGTTACTAGATTTGTTATCTCAGATGCAATTGTTCTCAACGAGCTTGTGTCACTTGCAGGTGACGGGCCGAGCTCTGGGAGCCATTTAGAAGTAATTTACATCAAAAGTGAAACGCCAGACGCTGAGCTGGAGGCAATTACTGTGAAAGACGAGCCCATTGACTGGTATCAGGAACCCCAGGTACGTTATTGGTTGCCTCTTGAGTACTTCAAATTGGTTGCCTACTCTTCTTTTGAGTGCTTCCAATGGGCTACTTCACTTACTCTCTTTTTGAGTGCTTTCAATTGGTTGTTTACACTCCTCTTCAGTGCTTCCCACTCTTTGCTTACTCTCCTCTTGAGTGCTTCCCACTCTTTGCTTACTCTCCTCTTGAGTGCTTCTCACTCTTTGCTTATTCTCCTCTTGAGTGCTTCCCACTCTTTGCTTATTCTCCTCTTTTGCGCTTTCTATTATTGCTTACTCTTTTCTTTTGTGCTTCCTATTAATGCTGACTCTCCTCTTTTGTGCTTTGTATTATTGCTTTCTCTCTTTTTGAGGGCTTTCAATTGGATGCTTACTCTAATCTTGAGTGCTTTCAGTTCATTGCTCACTTCCATTTCACACTTTTGAATTTAGTTCAGAAGTAGTTAGTATATTCTTGCTCATGGCCAGCATTTTTTTTGCCCATCAAAATAAAAATAAAATCGATTTAGTAATGAGTTTTTGAAAAAAAACATTAACAGTTGACTTTTTGTGACAATCCAGATCCAAAATATTCTGGTAACATTCGCTTAGGCATGTTTTAAATTTTGTTACATATTCATGTATGTTTATTTCTTGAAACGAGTGCTGTAATTTGAGACGCTTGTTAATTTTATTAGATTTTCGACCTGTATTGAAGTATTAACTTGTCATAAAAAGAGAACGTGTTTTTTTAAATTGCTCTTCTGCTATCGTTATTCATTTCTTTTGTTTATTTAAATTTAGGTAATTTCATTTATTTCTCTTCAACACCTGAACATATTTTCTCAAGAACAAGATAAACACAGATGCTTGATTGCACTAATTTGTTTCAAAAATAAATGGGTACACCGAATAATTTTAGCTCTAACTTGAGCATACTTCTGCAATTTTTGACAAATCCTGTACAGTAATAATTGAGAGGAGTTCTCCCTTACAGGTTGGTTCAAGTTCAGGGTCTCGTGCAGTTACTTTCAAGAGAGAAGTAAACAATGACTGCACTGAGGCACGTTCAAGGCGCGCAGAAGCAGAGGACGAGTTAAGGGAAGGCAGCTCTGGTGCGTGCAACGCAAGTGCTGTTCATCAGGGACCAGCTGGAGCATCTCAAGGGAGCTCTGACTCGCTACCATCAGATGTATCAGGTAGCGGCAGCGGTGTTGAGGCCGCACCTCCTGACAGACTCATGTCACGGTCCTTACTGTGTGCACATTGTGATTACTCCACTGGTAAGAGGTGCCTTATGGAGCTGCACCTCCGCGTCAGGCATAAATTAGGATGTTACTACGAGTGTGAGTTGTGTGATTACTCCACTATGTTCATGAATACTTTGAAAGGGCTTTTAGTAGAGCAGCATGGTCATGAGAACTTGCACGTAGGTCAATTTAGGCGTTACGAATTTCTAGCTGTGAAAATTATGGAGGAACAGCGACCTGAAAGGCATGGTCAGTCAGAGCTCGAATGTCAATTCTGTGGCTCTCATTTAGTCGTTAAGTCCAGTACAGAAACACCTAGAAAAAGTGCATTAGACAACAGTGAAGTGTTCAAGTGTGAGTTGTGCAAATATTCTTCAGCTAATGAAGCTAACATTGAGCAGGGTTGGTTTGGTAAACGCAAAATAGAACATCAAATAAACAGACGTCGTCAAGGCCAGCTTTACAAGCGTAAGTCAAGTGACTCTGTTCGTAGAAACGAACATGAAGTATACCCAACTAGCAAAGATGGTAATCGTCAACTGTTCAAGTGTGTGTTATGTGAATATTCTTCTGCTCGTAAGGAACATCTCAAAGTTCACCTAGCCAATAAACATGGCGATGGTCAGCTGTTCAAGTGTAAGTTCTGTGAATATTCGAATGCTCGTAAAGATCAGCTTAAACTACACCTAGTGCGCAAACATGGTAGAGGACGGCTTTTCAAGTGTGAACTTTGTGACTATTCTTCTGCACTGAAGATTAAACTTGAGCGACACGTGGCCGGCAAACATGGTAAAGGTCGACTGTTCAAGTGTGAGTTGTGCGACTACTCCAATGCTTGTAAGTATCAGCTTAAACTACACCTAGCCAATAAACATGGCGATGGTCAGCTGTTCAAATGTGAGTTCTGCGACTATTCCAATGCTCGTAAAGAGAGTGTTAAACTACATTTAGCCGGAAAACATGGTAAAGGTCAGCTGTTCAAGTGTGAGTTCTGCGACTATTCCTCTGCTCGTAAACCGAATGTTGAACTACATTTATCCAGCAAACATGGTAAAGGTCGACTGTTCAAGTGTGAGTTCTGCGACTATTTCTCTGCTTTTAAAGCAAACGTTAAAGGACATTTAGCCAGCAAACATGGTAAAGGTCGACTGTTCAAGTGTGAGTTCTGCGACTATTTCTCTGCTTTTAAAGCGAACGTTAAACTATATTTAGCCAGCAAACATGGTAAAGGCCAGCTGTTCAAGTGTGAACTTTGTGACTATTCTTCAGTGCTGAGGAAAAATGTCGGACAACATCTAATCCGCAAACATGGTAAAGGTCTGATGTTCAGGTGTGAGTTGTGTGAATACTCCAATGCTTGTAAGTATCAGCTTAAATTACACTTTGCTAATAAACATAGCGATGGTCAGCTGTTCAAGTGTGAATTATAATTCTGCTCGTAAGGAAAAGATTAATCAACAACGAGATAGCAAACATGATTTCCCCAATTTGCTTTTCTAGCAGTAAATGCGTATTCATGGGCTACTCAAATGTCCAATTACCACACCACACTTCAGAGCTGCTAAATATTATAGTTGTTCAATGTCGTCAAATATGTTGTCTATGTCTTTGGGGGAACGCAATTTTTGTGTCGATTTGAATAAGCGTTCAAGAAGGGAATATGTTATTGAGAGTTGACGACGGCTTCTTTTTGTTACAACGAAATGTTTTATTTAAGTTCAAGACCACCTTTTTCCGGTTAATTTCTTGCTAATTTTCAGCACCTTTGAATTTGTTTTCCAATTTTTATCTTGTTTCCTAACGTGCCTTCTTTTTTATCGTTTTTCTTGCACATGGTGACCGGTGCAGGAACACATTTTGTGCATGGATTCGGCGATCCCTTTTTTCGAGACTGAATGGTGCTTGCATCGGTCCTCTCTTATAATACCTTCGTAACAGGGGTATTGAAACTCAAGAATAATCTATCTCCGCATAGATATAATACTTCTTTCGATTTCGGCACGTTCTTTTGGACGGCCATCGGTTCTCAAAGAAGTTAAGCAATATATACAACATTGCCTGATGTTTTCGGTTCACCACTAATTTTTTCAGCATCTATCACTTTTTCATCTCTATTTTGTTTCCCAAATTGTTTCCCACTCCTAGAAAAATTGTTGTGATAAATCAGACCTAGACTAACTTAGGTGATCTAGCGGCTCTGTAGCATAGTTGTCGGTAAATTCTACTTCCTTATTAACGCTGCATCCTAATACTTTGAGGAATTCATTAAATTTGTTTTTTGAAGAAAGCAAAAATATTATGTGTAAAGAGTGGCATTCTTCAGCTACGTGTGAAAATCAATGGTTTATTTCTATTTCAGAGCGTTCCGTACTACATGCTTGTGGCATTTTTCCGACTTGCGCTGCAGATTATTTTTTGTTTATAGTTAAGAGTTTAAACTGACGGTCACAGTCTTCAATTACTTCGTGTTCTTTGTTTGTATTTGTACAAAAATTTGTATTTCTGGTTATATACATCAGTGTTTTATGACAGAGACGCTGTTTATACAGATTTTTATACCAGACTGAAAAAATAAGGGAAAAATCTTCGAAAAAATATTCAAAGAATGGCAGTGAGCATTCATTTCTGAGTGCATGCTAGTTTTATACTTGAGTATTGTGCTATGTTTTTCATTAATTAGTTTTAATCAACTTTCACTGGTAACTTTCTATTTAGAATGGTATTTTGGTCAATTCGGTTGAGTGTTTCATGCATTTTCGTTCTTGTTAACATGAAGCAAACATTTTCATTACCCAAGTGGTTGATCATTTCAACCTTCGCTATAGGCATTAGAATACCTTTTGTTTTACTACTACTAAGTAAACATAAGTAATTTTATATTAAGGAGTTCCTGATAATCCAGTTTATTCACTTTTCTAATATGCTCATCAGAAACTGGGAGTTTGGTTCACAGTTCTTTCTGATAGTGTAATGTTCATGTAAGCCTTGTGCGGCGGCCGCTCCTCCTCGTGTCTGACTGTCGAGAAACTTTAGTGCCGGCCTTATTTTGGTGAGAATATGAAGAGAAAATTTTGTTGTGTAATGAATCATCTTTCCCGAGTTGGTTACTTAATACATACACACTTATTGACATGTAGGCAGGAAAAATTCGTTTCAAATTTCCGAAACGTCGACTTCCTAACATTCGAGGCCAAGTAATTTACTTTCACCCATTATACCTTCAACAAAATCAACTCCTGCTGCGGTAGACTGAGCTCTTGGGTTCGCCACCGTTGATGCCTTGGTTCGCCAAGGCATTTTTCCGTAGTATTGACGGTATCGATGAGCTTCCAGTCCTAGTGTTTAAAGGAAGATATTCACAAGAATAGATAATTATCCTTCCAATTCTGTACATCAAATATTAAACCACTAACGCAGCTGTTGTCTATTTTAAGTGGTTTGTCTTTCAATTTAATCCCTTCAAGTTGAGCATTATTCAAAATTGAAATGGGTTGTAATGAATTTCGTTCTATAACTACTTTGGAAATGAACTGCCTCCCTTTTTTCTTGGACATGTTACTGTATCAACGTGTGTTTCCTTATTTTATTAGTTGAATTTTATTTACGTCTTTTTCCGTTTTCGAATTTGCATCTGAGGAAGGGGATTTTTATTGCTATGCCCTCTGTTAATTCAACTTCTGTTAATTGCGGGCATTCCTCAAACTAGATTTAAGGCTCTTAGTACTGAAAATTTTCTAAAATTCATTCTGTTTAAGTTATTTTATCAACTCTGAAGAATTGTACCGTTTTAGTTTTTCTTTTTGTCAAACAAATCAAGGGTTTGGTGTCAAGGAAGTTTGTTTTTATTTATTGAAATGTAAAGCCAGCATGTCCAACTGCTTCTGTATTTTTTACCTAGTATATTATCTCTTCATATAATTTTCATATGTATGATAATGACCGGCCTTGGTCTTCTGTTCAATTTGTCTTCACTCGGTCAAATATGCGCAAATGAATTCGGGGAACGTTGGATTAGGTTAGAATGTAAGTTAGAATGTAATCATTTAAGTTAGAATGTAAGAATGTAATCATTAAAGTAACAATAGAACGTAAGGCCAAAAATAAATATGAATAGTTTGGATAGTTTTTAAACTGCTGTTTATTAGTGAAAATGAATATCTTCATGCAAAATTTCGCCTCTCGCATGCACGTAAACTGAGTAGCTCCAAAAAGTTCGCTTCAAAACAAGTTCGCTGCAAATTTCCCGCATTTAAACACAACAAAACCTGAGGAGGATTCTGAGACAAAAACTTCCCGCGAATAGACGTCAGTTCATGAACAAGGATGCGTAGCGAAGCGCTCCAGTAGACATAGTAAAATACTGCAGTAAGATCTTAACATTTCCGAATTCTATGCATCTTCAATTTATTCATATCGCACCGAAGAAAGAATGCATGTATCGTGCTAATGCCGTATGCATGTTCATGTAACAAGCTCCCCGCGTTCCCGCGGCTGTCAACGGTTGGTTTGGTTAGGTTGTAAACAGCAGAATAGGGAACTCGATTTTCTCCCTGGAATGAATTTTATTCTTCGTAATGCATATGAAGAATACAATTGCACGTTAACATTTCACCTCGTATGATAGTTATTTTAAATAACTTCACGAAACAAGCAAGATGTCGTGCATTTATACCGGCACGTCAATAAGCAATTTACCTGTTGGTACACATGTGGCTCTGTACGCTGGGAACGTGTTCTATTACAGTAGTTGTACATATAGTAGTTTTTGAGGTAATTTCGATGCTTACATTAGTGTGCCAGTATACAATTAGAATTGAAGTAATGATTTCACGTGTTTGACGCGTTTCATTAACCTTCGACAATAGCTCGACACGCACGACCTCCAGCTGTTTAGAACGAATGCCAAAATTCATCACAGCTCACCATGAGAATGCAAATCTTTCCCTAGTTTGCGCGCATCAAAAGTGGCAACATTCCGGCAAACTTGGTTTTGATGCATTTGAGGTGACGTTATCGGAATGATATAATTATTTAACGTTAACGTAACACAAAAGACATTCTTCAGTGTAGTTGGCAAAACGGATAAAAGGAAAGTGGAACTTTCTATTATTAAGAGAGAAACAAACGATTTCGATGATTTTCAATGTTCTCACCACAAACATAAATGTGCATCTCAACGCCGTGTTGAATATCGAACAAATTAGCGCTCCCAGGGGGAAAATGTGAGGGCCTGAGCTGAGTTAGGTAGGCCTTCTTTTGTTGAAATTATTTTTTTCTCATGTTAAGGACCACCATTTTTTCGTTCACTGCTGTCCTGTTTTTCAGCACCTCTGACGGTCTTCAACACTTATCTTATTTCATGAAATTTTTCTCAACTTACTGTTTCTATGCCTCTTCTTCATAGATTCCTCATTCCCTTATCTCCATACTAAATGGTGCTTTCCTCCTTCCTCTCTTCGATACGCCCTTTTTTGTAGCGGTTAGGGAGGCTTAAACTAACTTATAATCTTAATCTTAAATATCGAACAAATGGTTGAGGGAAAGACAACCTATTCTTTTTCCTGAGTTATTGTAAGTCTCATATGCACATAAATACCGATTGTTGACCAGCAATTTGTTTGAAAAAAAAACTAACAGAAGGTAAAGGCTGTTTTATTCAGTATCTGAGTGGTTGGAAAATCTCGGGTGCGTAGTTATAAAGAAGAGGAAATTTTGCATGTATTGAAGAACAATTTGAACTTATAGAGAGGGAGGCAAATTAAAGGTACTTTTTAGCAAAACATTTCTGTTACTGACACCCAAAACAGAATACTTCACATTATTACGAAAACAAAAAATGTATATTAGAGCCTCGAAAGCGAAAAAGTTCAGCAAAATCTAAGCTCCGAAACAGGAGCTACCTCTGTAGTTAGGTAGGGAAGAAGAGGCTGAAACGTTTCTATCAGTTTTACTGGGGGTCGGAGCTGGCTAGTCCGGCACTACCGACGGTCAAAGTGCGACTGCTCAGACACGACGAGCGCTTCTATGCGGCTCGGCTCACGAATGTACGGAGGGAGCCACATACCTCCCCCTATAAGGAAAAACTATAGGCCGAGAGAAAAATAAAAACAGTTTGTAGAGAGCAAATGCCGCTGCACAAACCTCTCAGTCAGAGGAACCATCGGTTTCTGCAAATGTTGCCATTCAGCAGGAATTTTGGAAAAGGTTGTACTATAAGTCAGAGAGTTAACTATTATTCATTTTTACCTAGGAAATTTCACTGTTCATTTTACCACGTTTTACTGGCATCGAACTCAAAGTATTTTCTTACGGTTATTTGATGTGCAATTTTCTTTTTGTGGTTTAGGGAACAAAAAAGAAAAACAGACAAGAATTTGATAGAGGTTACCCGTGCTCAGGTGCGGGTATCCAGTCCACCCGCACCTTCTCGTGGTGGTGCCGTTAGTACACCCACTTCGACTACCGTCATTTGTACAACCTGTTGTACTGGGATAGCGACTTGATTATTGTAATAGTTTATCGCCAATCAGAATTATTGTGGGTGGAACCAACGTGGGGGGCGCCTAGAGCACCTCGGTGCTCTAGGTTTTAAATTTCTTTTTCATTTTGTTTGCTACGCGTTCGTTAGTGTAAGGTGATTAACTAGGTTGTGTAACCTACCTAATCAGTTGTTCAAATTTTGCGGTAAATTTGTAGTTTTGTCCTTGTTCTGGAGCCTAGGATTAAGAGTAAAAACGCCAATCCTGATCCCGGAGGCCGGCGGCCTCAGGGGTCGGGCATCATGCCCAGAGGAGCGAGAGGCTCGCGGGCCGGGGGTAAGCGTGCGGGCAGCGAGCGCAAGCTGGACCCGGGACAACCAGGAAAACGAGAAATTTTGCCAAACTCCATCAAGTCAATTAGGACTCCAATCAACAAGGAAACTGTTGAGCCTACAGGCGGTAACGGTGGAAGAAATCAGGCGGAGCGTCGTGAGGCTGCGGCCGTGGGTGCAGCGGTCGAGCGAACTACGTCCGAGCGGGTGAGCGAGGTGGAGAGGAGTGTGAGCAGGCTGATGCGGAGTTTGGGTGAGATGGGAGGGGGCGGCGACGTTCGGGACGTACAGGGGGGTGACCCAGCAGCGATGGAAACATCTACAGAAGAGAGAATCAAGAAAATGGAATTGGCTGTGAGCAAACTGACGGACATCATTGATAAATTAACACTTCCTCCAGAAGGAAAACAAAAACCTACCTGTTCCCCTGGATCAAACAGGAAGCGAAAATATGTGCCCCTGGACCTCATGGAACTTCCAACCACACAGACTTTCATGCGCTTTTATTGCATGAAATTCAAACCAGAAACTAAACGCAACCTCAATCCGTACGCAATAAAGGCCAGCGTCGTAAACGCTACTGGACTGCCTCCCAAGTCAATTACCACCAGCCGTAAAGACAGCTTCACACTCGAAGCAAGGGACAACAAACAAGGACAAGCCATGCTGACCATTACTAGTGTGAATAGCGTGCCCTGCGAAGTCCTACTCCACCCAAGACTAAACAAATCCAAGGGACTCATCTACATCAATGAGTATAACATGAGCGACTTCGACGAGTTTGCAGCGGGACTGAAGGAAGCTTACGACATCAGCAACGTCATTGACGCTACCTTCATCAAAACCAGGCGCGAACAAACCAGCGCCCTTATCCTCGAATTCAACTCCGAAACACCCCCCACCTATATATATTCCAGGCGAACGGGCGGACACGCCAGTTTATCTATACATCGACAAACCGATGCACTGCTCCAACTGCCAACTGTACGGCCACACCAAAAAACGCTGCAACAGGCCACCAACCTGCGCCAAGTGCGGCACAGTGGGACACTCAAGCGATCAGTGCCTGGAAGCACAAGCAAAATGCCTCCATTGCCGCGGTCCACACCCAGTGAAAAGTAAAACGTGTCCTAAGCATACTGAAGAACAAAAAATAGTAGAAATTCAAGCAAAGCACAAAGAAGGCATCCATCGCGCAAGACAGCTCTACCACGACTCTGACGAATACTCTGAAAAAACATCAAAAACTTTCACCAAGCACTTTCTCTGCAAAATGGATGCAACCGAAAAACGCAAGCTCTCACCGTTGATTCTGGAGAAGAGCCTGCAACTAGAACTTGGGGCTAAACCCAGCCGTATTTCCTCTAAGGGGGCCGATTCATTTGTAATTGAAATCTGCAACTTACGCCAGAGCGATTCCGTCCGCAACATGAAGTCAATCAACAATATTCCTGTCACCATATCCGAATATTGTCACCCCAATGCCGCCAAAGGACTCGTTTACGTATACGAGTACGACCTATCCGACTTTGAGAACTTCCGCAATGGACTCAAAGAAGACCATGACCTCTACGATGTGACCAAGGCAACATGGATCCGACCCAATAACCCACTCGCCCAACCATTGCTACTAACTTTCCGTGGAGAACTCCCAGAATATCTAACAGTGCCAGGCGAACAATCAAAGAGCAAAGTATACGCCTACGTACCTCGCCCGATGATGCTTTGTAAAATATGCCTGGAATACGGGCATACACAAAAGTGGTGCTCACGTAACACCCCAATTTGTGCTCGGTGTGATAACGCCAACCACAGTGCCACAGAATGTACCAGCTCAAAATTCGAATGTCACCACTGCAGCCAAAATCATCTCACCGGATCCCTTAAATGTATTGAATTCAAATACCAACAAAAAAATGTAACAATACAACACAAATTTAGACTCAGTAGAGCCCAAGCCAAAGCCAAATTAGACTCAGAATGTCCGCAATATCGGCGCTCCTTCGTCAGAGGCGGTTTTCCAGTCATAATCTCGAAGTGATCGAGTAACCCTCGGTGTTACACGGGTTACTCGATCCGTCAAAAACAGTGTTTCCAAAGGTGATCCGTTGCCGAGATTGCTTCTAGAAACACAGGTTAGTGTCAATCGAGTAACTTTCTCTGTAACCTCGTTTTGAAAAGGATTATTACCGGGTTGGGTTATGACGTCACTAATGTTTACCAACAAGTTTTTGGCGGGAATCGGCATAAGTGACTTATTTACTTAAAGATGTGTGATCAAATAGGATAAAATTGAAAGGTTAATATAGTTTTTGGTATGTTGTGTAGATTTTATATAATTTAGATGTAAAGGTATTTGAAATTAACATAGTAAACATGCACAAGCAGGGTTTTTTATGCCATTTGATGCAAGGCTATGAGAAATACTCTCATTTTTGTCATCAAAATTTGAGTAGTCCTCATTATATATAAACTTGATCATTTAGGTAATGGTATTACTTCAAAAATTTCTATATATATTTATAATTTTTTTGTAAAATTAGGTTTGTAAATTTATTTTTAATTACTCAGTTATTGCTGAACCAACTCCATTCTATTGGTTTGCAGGGGTACTAAATGAAAGCATCTCATTATGTAGTGTTCATTCTTCTCTCACAATGGATAATAATGTCATGTAAGCGTGCAAGTTCAACAATATGTATATGGTTTTGTTTGAGTATTTTTGGTGAATGTTAAGGAGAGTACCATAGGTATGTGATTTTCAACTTTTCTGTGCCTAAGCATAGCTAATTAAGTTAGATCGAAATGAACAACTTTTCTTTTATGAACTCTCCGTCGCAAATTAGTATTAAATGAGTTATAGCGGTAGGTTTAGTTTGGGTAGAGGATGTGTGGGTACCTTGTTATGTAATTTATGTTTTGCCAGCCCCACAGAGCCTGAACTCACTTCTAGGTTCTTTTAGGTAATAAAACAATAGACATTATTACCCAAAAATGAGTTATAGTGGTATGTTAACTTTGGTCTTAGATGGCAGAAATGCGCTTGATTATTTGAGCGCGTAGGAAGGTAGAGTCCATTGTAGTGTTGCCATCCGATGCGCTTGATGAATTACTTCCCGCTTCAAACACTAGAGTTGCAGTAACTACTTTACCGCCATAACTGGTTAAATATTCATTTCTGACAGAAAGTGCATAGAAGAAAAATTGTTTGATTATATGTAATTAACTATGTGTAGGCGCCGAAAAGTGGAAAATTGATTATGGTCCTCACCTAACCATATACCATATTTTGTAGAAATGCACTTCATGGTACACATCATTACCATGTTAACTTGCAGTACAATTTAGTCAAATTTACACTGTAAGTAAATGGGAAATGAGGTATGATTTTTGCAATTTTACATTATGGATGAATATTCATAGTTTAATTCTTATATTGTTTATCTATTTTTACTTCAATGCGTTTTCAATTCATCTCTCCTGACAACAATTAAGTCACCTAAGTGTAGAACATCTTTTTATGTTCTTTATCTGTTAATGAAAAATCCATGTAAAAGATGACTTCATTAAAGCTTTGAAACTCATGGAAATGTTTTATAACATCTTATCTGATTGATTTTTCTATGAGTCATGTAAGTAGATGATAGCATTTATGCTGAGTGTAGCATAAGTGCATAACACTATTATCATTTCTTGAAAAAAGCATATTAGTTTAAGAAATTATGGATATTTCACATATAAATGTTTCATCATTTCTTCATTAACACGTTAACTGCGATGGGTTAAACTGAAGTTCAATATTCAATTCGAATTTAAATTCAACTGTAGTAATCTACTTTGAAAATAGCAAACATAAACTGGATTGGGCTTTTATTTGGCTTCATTAAGTATTTATAAACAATGAGTTAGTGACTGCAGGTGGGTCAGCAGCACTTTGAAAACCACCTAAAGGACCACCGGTGGGTTCCTTTGTAGGGAACGTGTTAAATTGTTCAAATAAAGTATCCTGCTCATTTTTACAAATTTTAAAGAACACTTTGAAAATTTTGCTGTTTCAAAAGTAAACACTATTTTGAATAGGTTGTTAAAATTAATGAAATAGTCAGTCAATTGAAACATTCATTGAATAATTTCCATAGTTGCTATTCACATATAGTTAACACTTTGAAAAAAGCAAACAACTTTTATGTTTAATACCTTCTCTAAGTGAATTCAAACTTTTCATTCTGTTTAGCCATGATGATGCAGTCTTAACGTTCTCCTGTGATAGCCAAAATACTGATGAATGTGTTTGGTAAATGCTTGCAGTATGTTCAGCTGATTAAAAGTAGTTTCACTGCACTCAAAGCATTATTTCACCAAACTTGAAATGTGCTGAGCAATTACAATTCTGTAATAATTATTTTGCATTAGTGTGGAATGCAATAGAACAATGATATTCATCAATTGCTAGTTTAACCCTTTAACAGCTTTTTTTGAACTTATATTACTATTAGAACAGTCACCATCACTAAGCTGGCTCGCTCTTACACGTGGTAGTCACTGATATTAGGATGAGAAAGAAACTTCCACTTTGGGCTGTAGTCATCACCTGGTAAATTTCAGCTCAACAGATGTTGTGAAGACCAGATGAGAGAATAATAAAATAATTATAATAATAATAGAAATGTTAATAGTAAGTAAATTGTAATAGCAATAATTTCTTGCATTTCAAACGTATCCTTTGTGAGTCACTATTTTTAGAGTTCAATAATTTTGATTGCATCAACTTCTGAGAAGTTTACTGTTGATACATGAGCATTTAAAGATTTTGATTATAGAATTAGAGAAATCAAATTTCATCCTTGAAATCCCCAATATTTGTATATTACTAAAAAATAATATAACAAATGAATTTGTGCGTCACTATTTTTAACAGTAGTGCAAGTGAGTTTGCTTTTATCAGTATCAGCCTAGAAGTATTGATTTATATCTTGTTTGAGAATGCCTCTTTCTCCTAAATCTGAGTCAATCTAAGTTTAATTATTTCAATTTCCAGACAAATCTACAGCAAGTTCATCCAAAAAACTGAAAGAAACTCCTGCAGAAAAGGGTTGCCCACTCTCCACTACAGAGCAACAGGGAATTGGCAGCTTCAGATTTAGCACTGCTGAATAAAAGCCCAACATGCTGTGTATAGCCAAAAGGTTTGTTGCATGGATAAGATACAGAGATGATGTGCTAGTTTGTTCATTTTTTTTTGGCTTGTGTTCATTTTTTGTTATCCTGGATTCAGACTTGATAATGATTTTACCTCATTTATGCATGTATTTAACCTTGGTGTGTTGTGCACTGTTTCTAAGACAACTATGATGGAGAAAAGTATCATACAGAACATCATATAAACTTAGTAAGTTTTTGGGATTGATACTATTCTTTATTTGTGATAGGATAAATGTTGATTGCAAATGTGATCATCAATGTCCCTTAAAAAATTGATGCTTTTCATTTTTTGTTCTGACACCTTATAGATTTGATAGTACCAACTACTGAGGTTTTGTGTGAGTTTCTTGTAGTAAACTGTGTTTTTTATTGCTAATAAATGTAGTTTTCTCAGTACTGAAGACCTGTAATGTGTGACTGACCCCTGCTGGTAATGAGATTGATACTGAATCTTGTAATTCATTCATTAATCTCTTGTTTCATTGAGCAGCCCTCTGTCACTCTTCAGAGATTTTTTTTTCAATCTGATTGGTCATTCAACTTGTGTAATAGCCTTGGATGGAAACCAATGGCTATAAAACACATTGGAAAGATTTACAACTCCCTATCTCTAAGATGGAAACAGAAAACATTCATGCTTTTTCATATCTTTTTTTCTGTGTCAATAGATCTTAGTGTATTAGGTCAAGTTGCTGAAATATGTTTTTTCATCACACTACATTTTAACCAAGGCGTCCCTAAATGGTAAAGAATCAGATCCAATGTACGCTTTCAAATGGTCTTTATAAGCCCTCGTCTGAATACGCATGCTCCTCTCACCTGTTCTAATTAAACTTCTCGTCGGCTCAATTACTTATCGTTGTCTGGAGTTGTAGAACATTTTTATTAAAGTACTTCCTCAATTGAATGTTCTTGTTTGTTAGATTCTTTAGTATGTTGGACTAGATGTTTCTTTTTCACTGTAAAAATGGAAAGAACATGGGCTTTGGATTGTTTCACTACTCTTCTATGACAGTTTTAACCCTCCAATTTACTTTTAATGAAGTATTTTCTTCATTTCTTGTGCACCAGCTTCATGTGATTGTTATGGATGTAAACTTAATTAATTTCTATGTTTCATTTTTTACGTCAATGATTATCAAAAAGTACATCACCAGGAGCTGTTCTGCTGGAGGAAAGTCTTCTTTTACATGAAGTCCTGCCAGCATCACATTGGCTACAGTTGCAGTATGAGGTCCATTGCCAGCAGTTGGATCATGACCCTCAGTGCCTTCAATCTTCTAAAGGTGTGTTAGTTGTTATGCCAGAGAGAGAGTAATCTATTTACTTTACTATGCATAGTATCAATTATTTTTGCTACTCAATGTTGTTGAATGTGCATACAGGGAGAATGATAGATTTGACTCATGGAGTAGGGAGCAATGTATTTAATTTTAATATTATATTAACGTTTTGTTGTTTCATTACTGTTAGTGATCTGATCGAGATAATTTGAATAGTATTTGTTCACAGGCAATGCACTTACTACTCATGTAAGATTTCAATTGCATTTCTAGGATAATTGTGCTCCTATATTTTTTTTGAAGCAATGAAGATATCTTTTCTGCTCCTTGATTTTTTTTTTTTTGAAGGATTTAAGCTGATTGATTCATAATGTTTTTTTAATATTGAATGCAAAATAATTGTTCTATTGAACATATCTCTTGTTTGTTTTAACTGCAATTTTGCCTTGTCCCACATGGCGACTTGGCATAACAGTACCAACTACGAAATTGAGGTGGAGTAGTGTTTGTATTGGTGTCTCGTCTTTTTGTGGGAAGGATTTCATCAAAACTTTGAAAATGTCTCTTTGTATTGTACATCTTACTTGTCTTCGTGAAAAAAAAATTATCAATATATATACCTAATAGATATAGTTTTCGTTTTTTTATCTTGGAAACAAATTTCATTAATGGTGATCCAAATTTTTGGAAGGTAAATATTGGCTTCTTTAATTGTGATGGTCATGTGTACGTATTAAATTCCAGAATCTTCAGTGGCATGGACGGAAGGCCAGGTGGAAAGCCTTTGCATCTCAGTAGAACAACAAGCACCCTCTTGATGACAAGAACAAGAAAGAATGGGAATATAGAGCTTGTGATCTGAATCAGGTAAGTAGTTAGAATTCATTTTTTTCTCGCCTTTCTCCTAACTCTTATTTCTTTCATCTCTACTAACTCAGACGGTGCTTGCAAAATATGGGAAGCCTAGAAAGTTCTCCCACACACACAGTGGACGCCGATATTCAGGTGTTTAAAGTAAGTCTTATTGTACTGCAAAAGTGGGTGCTGAGGAAATTATTGTACTATTTAACCCATTTGCACTTGAGTCTGGCCTAGATGACTGTCATAAGTATCGACTGTGTCATTTGCTGATAAATGTAAAAGTAGTTTTCTTACAACTTTCTGCTGAAACCTGTAATTATCAGTAGGGATAATCTTCCATAAGTTGAACTGATACACCAGTGTTACTGAATATACCATATGATTATGAACAGGTACTCAGAAGAGGCATGTATCATGTATCCACTTAATACTAATTTCTTAGAATATGTTTATAAAATTATTGAACTACTTGAGAAGTAAAGAGGGTATCAGGCGAAAAATATTTAGAAACAGTTCTGTTATTTTTATGTAATCAAAGGGCAAGACGCAACCACTTAGTTTCAAAACTTCAACAAGGAAGATGTTTTTCAGTCTTCTTGCCCCAAGGTGAAGGCATTAATTATGTTTTGAGTTGAACAAATCAGGTGATTTTTGCTCTAGGAGGCGTTATCCTGCTCTTCCACAAACTTTCATTAGCCAATATGTTCAAAAATTTCTTGTGTTACATGTGTGAGCCGCTGAGATTTCAAGCTAAAAAAAGGCTTGTGGTTTAAAATTCTCTTAATATACATTTAAGAATAAATGATAAATAGTAAAGCCTTGCTGTAGAAATGCTTGTTAACCATGTAAATTGGGAACCAAACGTTGTATAGCATCAAGCTTATGTGGGAATTTAATTTTTACTGCTTGGCTGACGTTAACTTTATTGAGGAAGAAATTTATACAATTTGCAGCAGTTAATGAAGTTCAAAATGGGTTCCTTACTGTATGGATACCCAAGATTTAACTTGAATGCTCAGTCGCTCTAAACTTTCATTTAGTAATAAGCTTTGGAGCTAAGGTAACTGGAACTAGGCTCTACATTGCCAGAAGTGTTCACATTTGTTATTTCTGGTAGCAAATTTATTTTTTTCTCAAGCGCAGGTTTCCTTACCCTAAATAATTGTTTGATTGTAGGAAAATAAAGGAAACTATTTTGCCGCAGGTCACGGTTGGACGAGCGTCGGGTGAGCAATGCTCCAATGAATACAAGAAGTTGCTGCACGCCTTAAAAACTGATGTCAGCAATTGTAAGGCAACTGGTACGAGCAGTCAAAATGAATTTTTTATCTCAAATGTATGGAGCGTATTGTGGGAAGTAGTACAGGTGCCATTCCTCTTCGATTCATCAAATCCTTCAGCCTCTACTGCAATAACTTGGGATCGACCAGACTTGGAGCGTCCAACGACTACTCCAACGTCCCACATCGTAAAAGTTCCTTCTAGAAAAATTTCATTGCACGCTGCTGCATCACCTGCTAAAGCTTCAATGCCAGTGGCATCGATGTCATCTGCATCTGGCTCACGAGCAGGAGTACCATCGTCTGTTCTTGAGGAACCGGTGGAGGTAGAGGTGACTGATGCGGATGACGAAGAAAATTGGCCTGACCAGACCTTAACTGCCTCAGAAGTATTTCAAGAGAGAGTATTTGCTGTGATTACTATCATTTATTATGCCGGGTGTCCCACAAAAATGTCTCCGACTTGATAATTGAATATATCTTTACTTTAAATTAACATATTTGAATTGTCTTTTTTTTCACTAAGTAGTAAGTTTCCTTTTTGAATAATTTAAGTTTTTGAAAATGGGTTGAATTATCACTTTTCAATGATCAGTTTACTGAAAGGGGTAGAAAAATTGATTGTTCTAAAGAAAATTTTTTAAAACAATATCGATATTCTTTTCCTTTTGTACTTTCCAAAAATGGTATTTTTTCACAATGTAGTGTATTTGATTTTCGAAACTTCACTTCCATCATTAATAATTCTTTGACAACGAATTGAAGAAGTCTTTCAAGAACTGAAAGAAATCAGTGAAATAAACCAAAAACTCAGTTCAATGGTGGCTAGAAGTGCTACTTGCCTTGAATGAAATGGAGGGTATGTCGAAGGATACTAAATTACTTTATTTGTCTAAACGTTATTTACGGTAATAATTTATTACTCTTTTACATTTTTGTTTGTTCGGTTTCATGGAAAGTACAAAATAAGGAAGAAATTATTATTGTTTTAAAAACTTTTCCTTTTAACAATTAGTTTTTCTACCTTTTTCAGTAAATAGATCATTGTAAAGTGGTTATTCAACCGATTTTCAAAAAACTTAAATTATTCGAAAAGGAAACAAAATTTACTACATTGTGAAAAAAGACAATTCAAATATGTTAATTTAAAGCGGAGATATAATTAATTAAAAATCGGGGACATTTTTGTGGGGCACCCGGTATAATGAAAACCCAGGTGTCCGTCAATTTATAAATAAGTATATGTTCTCGTGCGTAATTTCCCCTATGTTATTACAACGGGAATCTGCTTGCTTGGACTAAACTACTTTATTTATTCAAACGTTATTTAAGGGTTGCTCCTGTTGCTCTTTTAAATTTTTGTTTGTTTGTTTTTTTTGTACGTACAAAATGAAAAATATCATTATTGCTTTAAAAACTTTTCCTTTGAACAATTAGTTTTCAACCCCTTTCAGTAAATTGATCTTCGTAAAGTGGTTATCCAACCGATTTTCAAAAACTTAAATTATTCGGAAACAAAATTAGGGTCCATTGTTAATAAATGAAGCATTACAGCAAATGTTTATCTGAAAAATTTATAAAGAAACTTTGCTGTGGTTTATTCTGTTCAACAATACTTGGTGTCAATTTAGAGAGAAAGAAATATGCTTTTAGTATTTGAATTCATTCTCTTCCACCAATGCAATAAAGAAAATGTACTCTAATGCCCAGTATTTAGTAGAGTGTGTTATTGTTTCAAGCAATCACATTGTATTGAGTACAAATGTTATAACAAATTTCCTGTTCAAAAATTTTCAGTCTTGTAGGGTGAAGCTATGAATTAATCTAACCTACCTTAACGTCAGCTTAGCTTTTTGGCTGTATGCGTTATTGTCTATGTCTATGCATACTATGTGTGCGTTATTTTGAACGGAAACATTTTCTGTAGCATTTAAACAAAATATATAACGCATCAGCCAAATTAAGAGGAACTATGCTGTAACTATTTCCATTCATTATCATGCATTATGATTATATATAAGAGAGGACCGGTGCTGTGATGCTGTCATCCCTCGCGCTCCCCCCTGGCTGCGCTGCTGTATTAACCAAGCGTTGGACGGTAAAAAACTAACCGTGATTTGATCGTCCTATGCTATAGACTGGCACCCTCAAGTGTCCAGTTCTATCATTCAGGCCTATCATTTGCGTTCACATTGCTTCTTTCAGTTTTGATGCATACTTAGCAATTTCTTATTCTCCCTTTTTCAAAATTGCTGTTTCAATACGCAGCATATCCTGTGTTAGAAAACACTTCGTGCGTTGACTTGTTTTATAGTCCATACTAGAAATCCCTTGTTATTTAATCTCGTTTATTGCCTTTATTGTGGATAGAAACTCTTCAATTAATAATAATACTGACAATGGCGCGCCGAGCGTTAATTGTTCTGTTCATATGTTTTTTTATCTAATTTATAGAGCTTAACGGATATGAAGTGAAAATTGCACAGATTTCTATCGCATTGCCAGTTACAGTCGATCCTCGAGTTATATATTATCTTACGTGGACCTAAAGTGAATCATTTCCAAAATTTTAGAAAACGTAATAACAAACCAGCTCTCGTCTTACATAGACGAGTCACATCTACTGCATCGCAATCAATATGCTTACAGAAGGAATACCAGTACTCAGGACGCCCTGTTGGAAGTCTTAGCCGGACAACTAGCAATGCTCGTTTCAAGATGTAAATAAGGTGTACTGATTTTCTTCATTAAAGTTGAAGTTTTCATGAGATTCATAACTTGAAGATCGACTGCAATGGTTGTACTATGTTTATCTTTCAATCGATAGCTCGTTACCTACCGTTGTTAATTATTCAATCATTATTACAGTGATCATTGACGAGTCACTACGTTTTCATTTCTTCCTAATCCGTTCTTCATTTACTTCTACGTAGAACAGTGCATTACTTCATGAAGTTTATTGCCTCAATCATCTCCATAGTGAAGAATTATATTTTAGGTGGACCATAAAAAAACAAATACACCGTGTGAACTCTTTTATTGATAAGAAAATATGAGGTAGACTATCACTCATCCTATTTGAAGTATTAAGGCTCAAAACAATATATTCAAGACACCTAATGAACATCGCATAATGATTTTCATGGATGATAGCAGAGTATCTTGTTGAGGAATTACATTAAAAACACATTGACTGCGACGTGCGCCCCCGGTGGTACACGGAGATAATTTCCTTAATGCTGCTGTCCCACCAATAGTTGCATATTCAATTTTCATAAATACTTAATCTAACCTAAATGAAGGCACGATCCAGTTCATATTTGGTATTTTCAAAATGGTTCCTTACAATATGACCTTAAATTTTAGTTTGGCACTGAACTCAATATTTAGTAGTCGCAGTCAAAGTGTTAATTAACCAAATTACATTTTCATGCTAGAAAACTCATTTGCATTATTATTATTATTATTATAGGACAAAATTGACTGTAACTTGATGCTGTCCTTACTTCTATACAAATAGGAAAGGAAAGTGAGAGGAGTTATTACAGCATGATAACACCTCCTTACCAGCTGTCAATATCTTTACATTAGAGCCTTTGTGTACCTCTACTGTTAATTATACAGCCCTGCAGCATGAAATTTATTTCCACACCTACACTGATCAATACTATTACAAGTAATAAAGCATGATGATGCCAACCAAACAGTCAAGTTCACATGTACTTTATTCCCTTATATTCAAACATTTGCAAATACAATAAAAAGATCTATTTTTTACCTTTGGTCTGCATTCCTCTCAATTTTTTTGAGCTTAAATTATACATAAACACATTCATTTTTTAAAATCATTCCGGGATATTTTGTAACCAAATTATCTTTCCCAATCATTCTAATTTGATAATACAAAGACAAATGTTGCAGTCCTATTCAGTGTATCAATTTTTCACATCCAAGCAGTCCTTCTCCACATATATTAAGTTATTAATACATGGTCATGACATGCTATCACATAAATTTTAGATACTCTTAGAATGAAGTTTTAACAGCACATGAAATTTTTGTGATACAAAATTTCCCTTGATTCTACTGATTTGTTCATCACAGTTGGGCAAACATTTAACAGCTTGTTATCTTCTTTATATATTACAAATACCATTTTTTGGAAACTAGAATTAATTGAAATGATTCAAACTGTTAATTTCTGCACTACTAACTTACCATAACTCATAAACTTACTAAGTTTATACTTCCAAAACATCCCAGTAAGTTACACTGACCATTTTTGATGTCAAAATGTATAAAATTGTCCACCTACCAATATATGCAATTTTTTTATACAGGATGTGGAATCAAAGAAAGTGATTGAACTTGAATGACACTGTCAGGTACTGCCCTCATGTGAAGTCTATTACATTTTTATTCTGGATTTAGAGGCCTGGATATTTTTAAGGCCTTGATAGTTTTAATTACATTCAATAACATGCAAAAAACTCTTGACTTGGCCAGATGACTAATGCAGTCTCTCTAGAAGTTGTTTACAAAGCAAGGGACCACAACACTATTGGGGATCCTCTAAAAATTTCATTTGATGCGTAGGACAAAGCTTGTTGGGATAGTCATCTGTTGCAGAAGGTTTCAGAATATTTTTGATTTTTTAAAATGCCTGCTCACTGATTCTGATGTCCTTAAAACATTCTGAGTCATCCATTTCAAGCATTTTATAAGAGAATGAATGGTCAAAGTATCTCTCATGCCGGCAAAAAAAAGAATATTCCACGATTACTTATTTCATAAATCCACTAGCCTAAAAAATTCACATTTAGAATACTTCATTTATATACATTGATGAATTAAAAGATTTCGATAAAATTTACATCTGCCAACTAGATAAATTAATAGTTTTTATGAAGGCCTGTAGAGTAACTCTACTCAATTGCTTGAACAAAGAACAAAATTAGGTTCACTCTAAGTAAAGTTATTGCACTAGATAATCTTGACAGCAACTGCATAGCACTTTCAATCTTTTGTTACTTGTTGATCGCTCCATTATCAGATTTAAAAAAGCACTTCATGAACAAGAGAAAAAGCTTCATAACTGAGGATTGTAGACCACTACTAAACATTGCCTTAGAATCAGCATTGGTTGAGAATAGAATTTTATCTTGTTCATGTCATTTTCTAAGGTAAAAAAATCAAATTTAAATTAAGATTTTCCCATCAAAGCTCACTTTCTCAACGACAGCACACACAATATACAACAAAGCTATTAATGGCGAATTTAATGTATATTTTCCTATCTAAGTGAAGCATGGTCTTCACAGAGTGAACAGTCTGCACACGGTAGAGTTGATTGTATATAAGCACTCTCAGTGGATGATCGGAAAAGTCACTTAACACCACTTCAGGGGCATAGCATTCATAAGAAAATGTGAAGTTCAAGATATAAATCAAATCATTAGCGAGGTTGATCGATTAATCACACTCTAAAACTCAACTTGCGTTATCAACTACAAAAAGAGGGAAAGTTAATCAGCTGATTCAATGTTTGTTTACAAACAAAGCCTGAGTAACCCCAAAATGGCAAAATCGTGTTCACAGTTGCGTTTTCGGATCTTGTCAAGAGTTACTCCGGTGAGAGTTACGCGGGTAACTCTCGGGGTTATGACTGGAAAACCGCCTCAGTGCAGTGCAGACGACCGCCGCCAACGCAGCGTCAAGCCAAACCCCACCGAGGGAAAGGGAACCTCCGAACGCTGCTGCTGCTGCTGCTGACAGTCCCGTCAAACCTGCAAACTGTAGCACACGAAGAAAGCGGAAAAACTCCGAACATCAGGAGCGCCCTACGGAAAAGAAGCAACTAACAGAGGCAGTGTGTATGAATCCTGATACCGGCGAACTGTATACGACATCAATTCAAATGACCCCAAATTACGATTCCGCTCTTAGCGATTGTGAAATAACCAGCGAGAACAATCCTGCAGTCAGAAGAGAAACCGAAGAAATTTTCTATGAATATAAACAAATATATCCACACCTGAGCAATGAACAACCCAACCTCAATTATACAATGGAACTGCCAAGGAGTTCGAGCCAAGAAAGATGAACTGCTGGAATTGATACACCAGCACCGACCAGCAGTCGTAGCGCTGCAGGAAACCAAACTCTGGCACAATTGCACATTCTCTATACCCCAATACTCCCTTCTCATCAAGCATGGCCACTTCAACTTCACCCCCCATGGAGGGGTGGGATTGCTCATCCATAACTCGGTCCCATTCAGAGAACACGTTTTGACATCCCAGTTTCAAGTCATCGCCGCCACCATCCAACTTAATCGGCCGATCACAGTCGTTTCAATGTACACGTCTAGAAATCATAGCCTTACCCTAGAGGCACTTCATGACCTCGAGAATCAACTCCCTACTCCACGTATTATTATGGGTGATTTTAACAGTTATAACACAATTTGGGGATGCAGAACCACGGACACTCGGGGGCGCATTCTTGAGCAATATATAGAACAGTAAAACCTCATTCTACTAAATACGGGATCCCCAACCAGAATCTCGTACAACTCAGAATTCGCCATAGATCTAACACTAGCCTCTCCCCGCCTGAACGCGGAGTTGCAGTGGTCCACCTGTCTCTCCCCCGAGGACAGCGATCACTGCCCCATCTTAATCCAGCAAATGAACGCACAACAAAACGAGTCTAGCAGAAGAGTGTGGTGCCTAAAAAGAGCAGATTGGTGCTCATATGAAAACCACGCAAAATGGAACGAGCTGGAAATCTCGCCGGAGACTGACTGTGAAGAACACCTCCAGGCCCTCGTCAATGCCATACTGGCTGTAGCGGCGGATTGCATACAGACCATTGAAATTAAAACCTTCTTTCCAAAGCCCTATTGGAACGCAAAATTGACCGAAACACGACGAAACCGCGAACGCCTATACCAAAAATACCGCCAGACCAGGTCGGTGCAAAATGCTCTTCGTTGGGAAAGAGCTCGAGCAGTCCACCGAAACCTCTTACGTGACGAAAAGCGGAAGGCGTGGATAAGTTTTGCAAATACGTTCACTAAAAATACACCTCTAACAACAGTTTATGCAAATATTCGCAAAATAAAAGGCCAACCCCAACGGAAAATCTCCATCTTGCAAGAAAACAACATCACGTATGCCACCGTACCCCAAATAGCTAACAAGCTAGCGATGACTTTCAGCAATACAAGCAGAGCCACAAACTACCCTGCCGAATTTCAACGAGAAAGAGAAAAAGTCCAAAACGAAGGTTTAAATTTTTCAACCACGAACTCTGAAGTATACAATATACCGTTCACAGCAGCTGAGCTAGAAGCTGCTTTGTATAACACCAAAGACACCTCTCCTGGAGCCGACCAAATCTCTTACCAGATGTTAAAGCACCTACCTGAAGCCGGCAAGCAGCACCTACTATCGATGATGAACAAACTTTGGCTAAACGGATATTTCCCTCCAAGCTGGCGGGAGGCCATAATAATCCCCTTTCCAAAACCGCACAAATCTCCACAGTCGCCCCAAAATTACCGACCCATCGCACCAACCAGTTGCCTCTGCAAAACAATGGAGCGTCTTGTCAGCAATAGACTCGTGGACTTCTGTGACATGCATAGCTGCCTCACGAACACCCAGTGCGGCGGTAGGCAAAGCAGATCTACAACTGACCACCTAGTGCGCCTTGAAACTACGATCAGGAGAGCTTTCGTACACAATGAACACTTTGTGAGTGTGTTCTTTGACCTTACAAAAGCGTATGATACAACATGGAAATTCGGAATAATGCGGGACCTTCACCATATGAAACTACGAGGAAGACTCCCCTCGTTCATCCAAGAATTCCTGCGCGATCGGACCTTTAGGGTCCGAATAAATAATTATTTGTCCGACCTCTTCCCGCAAGAAGAAGGCGTCCCGCAAGGCTCAGTGCTTTCGGTCACCCTTTTCGCCATTAAAATCAATGGTATCGCCTCTCTGATCCCTCAGGATCCGCGATTTCATGCCTCACTATTTGTTGACGACTTCCAGCTCGGCTATCGACATAGTGACCTAAATATCATCAAAACTAAACTCCAGGAATGTATTAATCATGCAGTCGATGGACCCAGACGAATGGTTTCACCTTCTTTTTTTCCAAATTTCCCGATCAATGGAAACTATCCATAATTAAGCTATTACATAAATCTGGTGATATCGACATAGCGTCAAACTACAGACCAATCAGTCTCCTGCCTGTTATGTCGAAAATATTAAAAAAAAGTAATAACAAACCAGCTCTCGTCTTACATAGACGAGTCACATCTACTGCATCGCAATCAATATGCTTACAGGAGGAATACCAGTACTCAGGACGCCCTGTTAAACATAACAGAAAAAATTTACAATGATATTGACCAAAAAAATTAACTCTCTTACTATTGCTTGATCTCTTCAAAGCTTTCGACAGTGTTGAGCATAAGAAACTTTGTAAAGTTCTATGTTTTGTTTCGTGAACTTCAAGTTTGGTGGCTTCACTCAAGTTTTACTTTAGAACGGTTTGCATTCTATGCTTATCTAGATTTTTGAAGGTTAAAGTTGAATATTGAGGAATTTAACGATTTCACAAGATGTTCTTCTTATTAAAGGTCACCAGTGTTTTTCCAAACACACTTAATTGCTAATTGAATGATTTACGGCATCTGACTTCTGAGAAGTTAAAGGTAGGGGGTTCGGACGCTATCTTTCCGGCGTCTTTAATCAAAAACAAAATACTATAATTTTCACCTCGGAACTGGACCATCGAAAGGATAAGAAAGTAGATATGGTTATTTAATTCTGGTCTGGTTTTATTGGTGGCTGTCAGATTGAGTCTTCCAGGTGCGCTGATGTTGACGTCCGATCTTGAGTAGGGACTGCAACAGGCTCACAGCTGCGTCGGTATGCGGAAGTGTAATAGTGGAGAAGGTCGTGTGGTCGTGTGCAATGGTATCCCGTGATTAGTGACGGCAATAGCGTCTCTGATAGGTGAGGACGGTAAGTTGCAATTCCTCTAATGGTGTTAGAATATAGACTGGCAGGTTATGCAGCTGTTGGGTTAGCTGTAACCAATGATGTCTCAATTCTTAGTGAGGTGGAGGAATTGGATACTTGTTCTTGCCGTCCAGTAATGGGGGGTTTAATTTGAAGTGAAGAAGGTAACAATGAAGGAGGCAGTTGATTTGCCAAGTCTGGCTACCGGGTTATTTTACCCTTTGATATGATCGGCGAGGTAAAGGTAGGTGACGTGGCAGTGGAATGTAAAGTGTCTCGTAGCTTCCTGTACGGAAGAAGACGCTGGGTGAAATTGCACACGGTATTAAAACACATATCAACACATGCTATGCTGCAAACAATCTGGCATTAACATGCCGCCTCAAAGCGAGGAGTCTCTTCGAAAAACGACCCCCACCAGCACTCTGGCGCCGGAGTGCAAGTGGGGAGCAATTTCGGAGCACTGACAATTTGCTCGGAGCCAGAGCTTAATTCTAATATTTCTAACGGCATGAAGCTAAAAATTCTACATTAGTAATTCACACAGGCAAAACTTTGCCTGGCGAAACTAAGATGGCATAAGCAGTGAACTGAGTATCCTGCCTCACTTAATTAATAGCTAATGGTAAAAATCTACAGCATCTGCTAAATGCAAATGAACTAGAAGACACATGTTCCCAGTTCTTCCTAACTGAAATAATCAATGTACAATGACTAAAAAAAACATCAATAATATTTAATGTATAAATACAGATTCTATGAGGAAAATCAGGTATTTAGTTATTGGTATTCACCTAACATTTAAGACAATGGTAAGTTGAGGCAATTCAGCTTAATAATTACCATCTAACTAAACCTAAAAAAAACATCAATAATATTTAATGTATAAATACTGATTCTATGAGGAAAATCAGTGGTAAAATGTGCTTGGTATTTACAAGGTTTGTTCTGATTATCATCACAACAAAGATTGACTATAAAATTTGTTAAGAATGGTTTTTAATGTTGACTGTACATAAAAACTACAACCATGTGATTATATCACCCTACTTAATTGAAAATACAGCTGTGACAAAATACAGCTGTCAAAAAATTGAGAATGATAATTTGATTGCTTTGATTTAAAAAAAATATTAAAGAAATAAAATGATGATTTGATGTTAGTCTAACTTGATCACAAAAATAACACCATATTGAATATTGGCTAAAGAAGTTATTTTTGATACAAAAGGAGAAATCCTAATCTTGATAAAATTAACACCATATTGAGTATTGGCTTATGAAAAATATTAAAAATCAAAAGGGAAATTTATAATTTGATAAGGATAACACCGTCTTAAATATTGGCTTATGAAAAATATGAAACATCAAAAGGGAAAATTTATAATTTGATAAGAATAACACCATCTTAAATATTGGCTTATGAAAAATATGAAACATCAAAAGGGAAAATTTATAATTTGATAAGAATAACACCATCTTAAATATTGGCTTATGAAAAATATGAAACATCAAAAGGGAAAATTTCCCTTAAAAATGGCTTTACATGAAATAGTGAATTGTTTGCTAAAAACTTTAAGATAGGATATACAACAATACACAAGGAAAAATGGCCTGTGGGGAACCCAAGTTCTGGGCAAGGAAATCCTAAGCGTTTAGCACTCTGGAAAATTTAGGCAATTTTTCTTAATGCCTACACAATAAAATTATTGACGATTTACATATATAACATAAGTATAGTTACCCCGTAGAACAGCAAAGGCACACACAATATTTTAATTCTCACCAGTCAACAACCCTAGATATGCACGCTCTGTATGACACGAGACAATGACGCTAGATCGCATACGATGTTGCTGTCGCGCGTCCGTGGAAGGTTCCGTTAAAACGCAAATGTGAATTCTTAGGGATTGAATTGTTTTCGTTACACAATTTTGATAAAATTGAGGACAGAGATTAGTGAATTTCGTAATGTTATTTAATGCTAATGGTTGAATTTATTTTACTGAATTTTTAGATGATCATTCTGAGAATTTCGAAATTTCGACCAGGTTGCGGGATAGAGATTCACTACAGCTACCCCCCAACGCATGTGGACCGAAAGGTCTGGTAACAGTGAAGCTGTTACCTGTAAATGCCCGAAATGATCATAAAAGGAAAATCCTAACAGAAGGTTTGACAGGAGGGAATAGAATAAAAAAATTTTTTACAGAACAGAAGTCACCACCCTAAGTCTGCGCGTAACGAGCTGGCGGACGACTAGGTCTGCCAAAACTGCTAACGCGCTCGGGGGCAATAGAAGGATTAGGCTGTGGAGCTGTGAAAGTTGATGTTCGGATTCCCAACTGGGACAACGAACGGGTCTCTGAGACTTTTTCGTGATGAGGAACAACAGCAACAGAAACATCAGCCGAATTGAAGGTACCCGAATTACGAGGTTCCGACGACGTTCTTTGAACGGTCTTCCAAGGAACAACGAACTCGTTACACTCCATAGTGGGAGGAAAGTTCCTAGCCAAGACAGAAAGGTGCAACCCGGTGGCCTCGACAGGTGTTGACCTGGGGGTAATTTGCACCCTGGGTTGCGGCTCATGAGTGTTGGTAGAACTATCATCAGGGAAGGACACATATGCTGCCTTAAGTCTATCTATGCTAACACTGTCGCTCTTGGGACCCCTCTCGATGAGAAAATATTTCGGCGTCCTCTTTAGGACCCTGTAGGGGCCATCATAGGGACGCCGTAAGGGGGTTTTTACACCGTCCACCCGAACGTAAACATGTGTGCACGTGTTCAACAATGGATCAAGGCTTTCGGCTGGTAAAGGCAGGCGAGGCGGGTGGTAAACCACTTCGCGCATGGCGCGTTTGAGACGTGCCGCGTAATCCGTGATTGTACTGAAGGAGTCGTCAATTTTGTACCCGGGATCAATAACATCTCCGGGCAATCTTAAAGACTTCCCGTAAAGCAATTCGGAGGACGTGCACTTTTGATCCTGCCGGAACAGGTTACGTAGGGTAAGTAATACGACAGGCAATCGGTCCGCCCAATCGTCGTGGCATTTTAAACAGCGAAGTGCCGCTTTGAGGTCCCGGTGGACTCTCTCGATGAGTCCATTTGATTGGGGGTGAAAAGAGGTGGTTGTGATGTTTGAACTACCTAGGATTTTGGAGATCTCTAACCACAAGGAGGAGGTAAACTGAGCCCCACGACCATGAGTGATGCTCAGAGGGACCCCGAAACGGGAGATCCACGTCTCTACGAAGGTTCGAGCTACGGTTTCTGCCGTTATGTTAGCAATGGGAACAGCCTCGACCCACCTAGAGAAGCGGTCGATCATAGTGAGTAAATACGAGAACCCGCGAGAGTTTGGAAGCGGGCCTACCAAATCTATATTGACTGCATCAAATTTACCACCAGCGAAAACACAAGGTTGAATTGCGGCTTTGTTGTGTCGAGTTACTTTGCTAGCTTGGCAATCTGGGCAATTGCGAACGTACTCTCTTATGGCCCTACGCATCCCGGGCCAGACAAAACGATCCGCAATTAGGCGGAAAGTTCTCTCTGTCCCAGGATGAGATAGCGCATGATAGTGTTTGATGGCGGGCAAACGCAAGGTGGTAGGTAGGTAGTATCGGTTAGGCCGGTCAACGTCACAGTAAACGCCTTCTCTGAGTGACAGCTTTAGAGACGAGCTAGGAGACTCAATCAAAGATTGGATCTCCGTGTCGTTTTTCTGTTCGGTGATAATATCAGCCAACGAAATCATGTGCACAGAAGGTCGGAACTCGGGCGCCAACGGGTTTAATACCACGTTGTGCACACGCGATAAGCAGTCGGCGACCGTGTTCTCGTCCCCCTTAATGTGCCTGAGATCGTTAGTGAACTGTGCTATGTAACTCAGGTGCCGACTTTCACGAGGGGAGTGGCGGTCAGGAGGCATTCTTATTGCGTTGATCAGAGGCTTATGGTCGGTGAATACCGTGAACTGACGTGCTTCCAAGGTATATCGGAAGTGTTTGATTGAAAGGTATATCGCCAGGATTTCAAACCTCAGAATAGACACTCAGTGGTTTGAAAGCTACCTACGAAACCGCTCTCATGCAGTGTGCTTGAATAACAAAATGTCATCATTCACACCAAATAATTTTGGCGTTCCTCAAGGTTCAATCATCGGCCCACTCCTATTTTCAATTTTCATCAACGATTTCCCTACCATGCCGGCAAACACAAAACTCTCAATGTATGCTGATGACGTACAAATTGCCATGACAAGCTCAACAGCGGATTTAACAGAAACACAAGCCAACGCTGAAAACCTTCTGAGAAATCTGAAATTGTGGTATGACCATAATGGCCTCAAACTTAACGCAAGTAATACGCAATGCATTATTTTTGGATCACAGAATGCGACTGAAAATTTACCACCATTCAAGCTAACATTTGGAGACGATACAATTAAACCAGTCGATAAGGTTAAAAATCTGGGTGTTTGGTTTGACAAAAATATGACTTTCAATTCACACGTCGAAACAATGTGCAACCAAATTAACGGAACCTTAATGTTCTTTCATCGTATAAAGAACACACTTGACGAAAAATCTAGATTATTAGTGATTCAGTCTTCAGTTTTATCGCGTCTGGACTACTGCAGTCTTGTGTGGGGAGATTTACCTAAATGTCGTCAGGAAGAGTTGCAAAAATGTGTAAACTTCTCCGCCAAAGTGGTATGCAAAGGAAATTTCAATAAATACGATCATGTCACCCCTCTTTTAAGAAAACTCGACTGGACCCCAATACCGAACAGATTCATGATCCAGAAAGCTCGACGAGTATTCTCCTCTCTGTACCTCCCCCAAAGTAATGCAGAGGTGGTAAAATTTTTTCCATCTAATATCCCAAACGAAAGACCAAACCGGAGGAACGATGTTTTAGTCAGTTACCGTTCATTTAACGTGGGACAAAAAGCTCTCTCAGTTTCTGGAGCTTTTTTGTGGAACAAGCTTCCCCAACATATCAAAAACTCTAAAACTGGAGAGGAATTTAGAGTAAATGTGTCACGTCATTTTGCATCTCTGTCATAGGGCCTGCAGCATCTCGGTGTGAACTTCCCATCTATCATAAATTTTAATTTCTGTTAGAATTTTAGAAACTATTTCATTCTACGTTTGCTAAGCGATTCGTATATTCATCTTACTTATTTCTGTCGACAACAATGAGCACCACAGCCGTCAGATTAGTGCAGCAGAACGAACGTTCTTTCCATAATTAGGAGTATTTCCTCATCTTTATTTTGTTATTTCTTTCTCTTTTCTGTATTAATATTTAACGTCCGTATGACAAATATACCATGAAATACATTTTGTGTGTACACCAATAAACAGGTTTATAGATGTGAGGGTTGTGCAGAGTTTATAATGAATTTAATTTTTGGCTAACGTTGTCTGGCTATTTCAAAATCATTCTCGAAGATTTTTTCAATCGATTTTCGGCTGAGCTGGGGGGAAGGGGGTAATTTAAGCATTGCATTTAGTCTTTTTATTTTTTTTCCGTCCGTTCAGCGCACACTAGCACTGAACTTTCAAATCGAAAAAACTCCAAATTTCTGTAATTAAAATTATCACTTTGGATCAAGGCCTAATCTTCCTATATGTGCCAATTTTGTGAATATTCTCCACTCAGATGTGATTTTCGGCCACAATGTTACTCCATTTAATCCCACGTACACATGTCCGTATAATGCTGAAGAGTTGTGTTGCTTCTTGACTATAACCTGATTTTTCTTAAAAATTTCTGTGAAGAAATTAAAAACCGCTCATTTTTATGTTTTTCGAAGTCTTCTCTTCCTTTTAGTTATTTTTTTTGCGAAAAATTTTTTTAGGATTACAGTGAGCTCAACTGTCATTTTCTGTGTAGTAGATGGTAGGTTGCTTCTATCTTTTATCTTATATATGTATTTTTTTCTAATATTTCATTTTCAATAAGTATATATATTAATATGTGAGTGTACGTGTGTAGGTATATATATGTATCTACATGAATAGATATACATGTTTCTATTTCATTTCTTTACGCAAAAACCATTCGGTTAATAAATTTTATTGCAATAGCGAAATGATTCAAAAATAGATCTATCACTTCCCCAGAGGGCGTTTCTGTGAATCGGATTAATGTCATATATAATTAATGAAATAAAGTGCAATTTGAGCATATGAATCGTAGTAAAATTATCTTTCTGTCCGTATGTTGTACAAGCTATGAATTTTGATATTGAATATTTGTTTGTTTACCCATTTCTACCAATATTTTATAGATATTTGTCAATTATGAGTGGTAACCGGCTTACACTGTATCTCTATTTTATCCCATGTACCCATGTCCGCATGATGTGGTGAATATCGAGAAGATATGAAATATGTTTTTGGTGGTGATAGGGCTTTGCATATTTTTAGGGCATATTTTTCATTTCTCATTCAACTACCCTTGACAGAGATAGACTATTGGCACGCCACGTATGGTTTGTCTATTAGTACGCCTCGTATATTTTTTCTATTAATATGCCTCGTATGGTCTATCTATTTTGTACACCTCTGATAGCTTGTCTATTAGTACACCTCGTATAGTTTGCCTATTATTATTATGCCTCGAATGGCTTATCTATTTGTACACCTCGGATGGTTTGTCAATTAATACTCCCCGTATGGAACATTTGTTTTAGGATGCCCTATATTTAAGAAATTTTTAAAAGCCAATATGTTGGCATGTATCTCATGTGACAACTTGGAAATAAACATTTTTTCTTTTCTTTTTCTTTTTTCTCAACAGAAAAATCCAAAGCCGTACATTTCACCACGCTGCCCGGTATCCAGATGCCCCACCCCTAAAAATTGCAAATGAAGATATCGAGTTTGTTGAGGCAATTAAATTTCTTGGACTTACCTGGGACACAAAGCTCACATGGAAAAAGCACATAAACGAAATTAAAGCAAAATGCAAGAAGGGATGTGCAATGATCAAATCCATATCCTCTCACGATTGGGGAGGGGACAAACACATTCTCCTCCACATGTACAAACTTTTCGTTCGGTCAATAATAGATTACGGATGCATTGTCTATGCATCAGCATCCAACACCACCCTTAAGCTCTTGGATCCCGTCGCAAACGACTGTCTGCGTCTGGCTACCGGAGCCTTCAAGTCCACACCTGCCGCAAGCCTCCAAGTTCTAACTGGCGAAATGCCGCTGAACCTGCGAAGGCAATTGCTTTCCCTAAAATATTATTTTAAAATGAAGAGCCACTTGGGTAACCCAGCATTCAACTCTGTTATCCCACCTACTGACAGAAGATTGTTCATAAATAAGAAGGTTATGCCTTCGTTGGCCATTCGCACCCTCGATATCATGGAATCTCTAAATCTCGAACCACCTTCTATCAAGCCCGCTTTCTCGTACCGGCTACTGAACATTGACGTCCCAACATGGAACACGGTCACCGTCGACATAAACATGGACCTAACAGCCCTAAAAAAGGAAACTACCCATCCAACAACATACATCCAAGAATACCACCGACTAGAAAACGAAAACTACCAAGGCTGCTTTGCAATCTTCACGGATGGTTCCAAAAGCAACGACGGCGTTGGTGCAGCTGCATTCTGTAGCAGCATTCAGATTCAGAAACAGATCTCACTTCCCCAAACATCTACTATATTCACTGCAGAACTGTATGCTATTGATTTAGCACTACAGATCATTCGTGGTCGTTCTGAAAACCAGTTTATTATTTTTAGTGATTCCCTGAGTGCTTTGCGAGTGCTTCTCAACAAACGCACGGACCACCCTCATGCCCGCCTTCTTCAACATCAGATTTACGACCTTGCCCAGAATCGGAAAAACACTAAATTCTGCTGGATCCCGAGCCATGTGGGGATTCGGGGCAACGAGACCGTCGATGGCCTAGCAAAAGCAGCTGCACTTCGCCCACCCGAGCGAGTCCCAACATTTTATAGGGACTGGTTCTCAGTACTTGAGAAGAAGATTCACAGCAAATGGATGGAGGACTGGCACCAGCGTAGGAGCCTCATGCACGAGGCCCAGCGGAAACCGGGATCATGGCCCAAAAGAATACTGCCACGCCGAGTGGAGGTCGTACTAAATCGACTCAGAAGCGGCCACACCTACCTCACCCACAGCTACCTCATGAACAGTGAGGTACAGGAGCCTCCGCCTGGCTGCCCTTTATGCCTGGGGGCGCGCCTCACGGTGCGCTACGTACTTATCGATTGCGTCGCGCTGCGCAGCACGCGACGACAATGCTTTGATGTCTTCTCTGACAATAGCCGGCCACCTTCAGTAAGCAATATACTTGGCCACAATGCGCCCGTAGATCAGCTGATTACCTTTCTTCAAAAAATTAATGCTTACGACGTGATCTGATACGGGGAACTGTTCAAACTCCTAAAATTATGATCCTTCAAGCCTAAGCCACGCACCATCAAAATTTACCCGCTAAATGCCCCTCTTGTATGTTCAGTACGACAGTCATAATGCGTGAGCCTCTTTTCTCTTGCTGTAATCTGCCTTAGTAACAATCTCTGAGTTTTTCCCGGCCAGTGCTGGGGGCGTCCACATTGGCGTTACGCTGGCGACCCCGGTAGAAACGTTTCCGTAAAATTATTATTATCATTTTCATCTAATATATCATTTTGAGCTCAATTGATAAATATTTAATAATTATATAGTTACTAGTGTACCCGTGTCCTAAAACATGATGGTACATACTGTTAGAAAAATACTTAATAAAAATATAGATAAGAACGCAATGCAATATATTTATTTTTCTGCATTTTTACACAGGACAAGCGTTTTAATTGAGTATTTCATAATGACAACATTCACGCCACTGCACCTGCCTTAGTATTGCTGCTGAGCGTATGGCCTCTAGTCGTTCTCGTGAACTACTTGCATACTGATCCCTCCCCTGTTGCCTTACAAGCGCTTGTTGTTCTTGAGATAATCTTTCTCTCGCTCTCCTTTTTCGCTCCCACTCGATTAAGTCTTTTTTTCGTATGAATGGAGTTTCCCTGCCTGAGCTTATGTCTAAGGTAACTTTTTTTGTGACTGTAATAAATACTTACATACATACATATACCGGGCTTTTCCTCACTATGGGAGGGTAGCCAACAGCAGGCCACAATCACTACACTTAGTCACTTGGAGGCGAGAGAGGTAGCACTGGTGGCACCAGAACAGCAGCCCATCACAACCACCTTCCGCAGTCAGGCCCGACAGCCATAGCTGGTTTGCCCCGACCGCTTCATTGAGTGCAGCCCCTCCCCCCGCACAGGACAGGTCAACCCCATCACACGCGGGCAGGCTTCCAGTACTGCGTAAAAAATAAAATTACCTTCTTATGCACTGCCCCCACTCACTTCTGTCCGCAGTCATCCCTCTCGCCACGTCCACAGTTAGACCCCTTTTATACAAAGCACGTTTCACCCCATCCATCCAACTCATCCGTGGTCTACTTTGCGCTTTAATACCACTCACTTCTGACATATAAATCCTTTCAAAAATGTTAAATGTTTTCGCTAGCCGCTCAACATTCATTCTTTCAACATGCCCAAACCATCCAAGCACTCTTTCATCCACTCGCCTGCTCAACTTTTTGATAACACCCGTCTGCCCCCTAACCAACTCATTCCTGATCCTATCTCTTCTTGTAACTCCATACATGCTCCTCAAACACATCCAACTTCCTCCTCTCAGCTGCTCTCAACTCTCAGCTGCTCTAAGTAATAAATACTTAGAATAGAATATTTTTGAGCCGTAATAGAATTAATGGTAGCCATTCATGTCATATCAGATGCAGCAATTCAGCATTACCGAGAGCAAATGCGAGCTTCTGTATGTATAATATAATATGCAATACCCTCTCGAACTCGGTATCAACGATACGGACTCAAGTATATAAGGCTCTGGATCTCTCTCATTTACTTGAATGTGATATTATAGTGCAAATAGGCCCGGTTCAACCCGAGTATCGGGTTGTCCGACTTGCCCGATACTCGGGTTGAACCGGTAATCAAGAAACGCGTTGTTAATCATTTGCGTGATTAAAAGTGGTTATGCACGCAAGAACAGTACTCAAAATTTATTTGGAAAAGTAAAATCGAATCAAAGTATTTCTTTATGAACTACATTTTTGGTGTACACTCCTTCTTTGCCTTCAAATTTTCCTTGCTGTGGACCATCAGTCACTTGAACTTTGATTGACGCCATATTTCGTACCTACTCGCGAAAAACTGACATAAAGTTGTCCATGTCCAAAGACGGGTTCTGGTAAGTAGAGACCAACGCGACCCAATGTCTGTCCTTGACTCTTGTTTATGGTCATTGCAAAAGAAATTCGAACGGGAAACTGTCGTCTTTTGAGAACAAAAGGTAAACCACTGTCTGAAGGTGCCAGCTCGATTCTCGATAACAAAATTCGTTGTCCCTTTGCTTCACCAGTTATCACTTGAAGGTCGATAGAATTCTCGTGTAAAACGCGCACAATCAATCTTGTACCGTTTACTAAACCTTGCTTAGAATTCATGTTCCTCAACAGCATGACGATAGCTCCAACTTTCAACGTGAGCTTGTGGGGTGGCATACCACTTGGAGTCTGTTCGTTGAGGAAATCTATTTGGAAATTGAGGTGGTCTTCAGGATCGTCGCTGACTATCGAGTCAACACTGAGATAAGTCTTCTCGGTGCTGTTGATCTTGGCTAAAACAGTATCATTAACCTCGTTGCAGTGCTCATTTTTTGGACATAAAACGGCCCGCATACTCATTTCTTCCAAGTTTTCCGGAGTGATGTCCGAGTCGAATACCCAGTCTACTACATTGCCATTGCAAACACATTAATTAGGTAGTCGTATCACGTCTTCGTAAATATCTGGATGAGTCTGTTCAGTGCCATGTCCAATACGCAGTAAAAACTCGCCGAAATCTAATTCTCCTGGTCCAGTTCTCATATTTCTGGTGAGGTTGAGCTTTTCAATTGACCTCCAGAGACTGCATTTAGGAAGAGATATTCGGACTATTTCATGCCTTGTTGCTTTTGGGACTACAGGGAGACATTGTGAGAAGTCACCGCCAAACACCACCGTCTTGTTTCCAAATGGTTTATCATCGCATGTTACGTCTCTAAGCATGCGATCAAAACATCTCACGACATGGCCACTAATCATGCTTGCTTCGTCCCAAATAATCAATTGAGCAGAGCGAATAGCGTCAGCCAATCGAGACCTTGGTGTGATACGACAGATGGATGTCTCATTGATTGGAATGGGCAACTTGAATCTGCTGTGGGCTGTTCGGCAACCTTTAATTAATGTTGCAGCGATGCCAGTACTTGCGACGGCAATACATGATACATTCCTGCCACGTAAACTATGCAGCATTGTTTCATAGAGGAACGTCTTCCCAGATCCTGTTGCACCATTGATGAAGAAAGCTTTTTGGATATTTTGGGCGTTCATACTGCTTAAAATCTGGTTGAATACAGTCTGCTGTTCGTCATTAAGTTGAGCTGACATTAGATCCGCTGTTCGAGTTTCTTCAATGGCATCATAAATCATGTCATCAACTGCTGGCGTTGTGTGTATGGGCTCAGGCAATCCAAACTGAGTGCAGGTCAAGTTGTTAGTAACCAGAATTTCTTGAATATCGATTAAAGCTGAGTTTATGCTTCCTTCCTGAGTTTCTGATCGACGGAAATCTTCTATCAGATGTGTTTTGAATTCTTCAAATAGCTGTAAAGGTTCACAGGGTTCGCAGTAAATTTTCCAATTTTCCAATTTTCTAAACGGACTCGGACAAATTTTTAGTTACCGATTTATGATATCGGATATCAACACACATTCGTATCCATCATACAAATGTATTTCAGTCGAAAATCGTCCCATAAATTGTCCAAATCAACCAAATTTAGCGCAATCAATCAATCAGCACGTTTACGGCAAAACATGTGCATAAAAAACTGAAGAGACACACCCTTGACTTTTTTTTGCCAGTTTTAATGGCAATTTTTAATCACAATTTGTAGTCGCCGTGGTCAATATTTTTCAAATCTGATAGTTTTTTGCAAACATAGACACCAGTGGCTTCAATTTAATACCTCACTTGACCATATAGACTCAGCCAATTTTCTAAACGGACTCAGACAAATTTTGAGTATCGGGTTGTCCGACTTGCCTAAAAATAAAAAATAAATAAAAATAAAAAAAAAATACAAAAAAAAAATAAAAAAAATAAAGAAAAAAGAAAAAAAATAAAAAAAAATAAAAAAAATTAAAAAAATAATAAAAAAATAAATAAATAGAAATAAAAATAAAAATAAAAAAAAATAAAAAATAAATAAAGACACCAGTGGCTTCAATTTAATACCTCACTTGACCATATAGACTCAGCCAATTTTCTAAACGGACTCGGACAAATTTTGAGTTACTAAGTTAAGTATATAAAAAAATGAAAAAAAAAATAAAAAAATAAATTAATAGTTTTCTGCAAATATAGACACCAGTGGCTTCAATTTAATACCTCACTTGACCATATAGACTCAGCCAATTTTCTGAACGGACTCGCACAAATTTTGAGTTACTGAATTAAGTATATAGATTATATAGCGAAAATGAGTGTATTCATTTATCAGTGAACTGAAACCGATACCGCCAGTGCTAATTTCTTCCTATAAGAGTATAGTGTGTGACATTGTAGAGAGTGACCGTGAGTAGTAGGAAACGTTTTTGTTTCTTTTTGTTTGATAACTTGATTTTCAGTAGATTTGGTGAGTGAAGACTTCTTCTGCCTGTGAAATTTGTACTGAGATAGAAGTCTGTGTTTGAGGATGGCAAGAAATAGGACTGGTCGTAGGAAGGGAGGTGCAAGTGGAATGGATGAGGAGATTGAGTGCATGCTTGTAATGAGTGGGTAGATATAGATGCATGCAAAGGATTGAGAGAGATGAGTCGGAGGAAGTTGAATGATCTTGTGTTTACGTGCTGGAAATGTTTGAATGACGAGAGAAAGAAGTTGGAAGAGGAGGTTGAGAGATTGACAATTTTGATGGTTGCTTTAGAGGCTGACTTGAAGGATGAAAGGAAGTTGAATGAAGGAAAGAATGAGAATGGTGCAAATGCAGTGAATAAAGGGGTAAATGGTGGTGGTGCAAGGAGTGCAAATGAAGTGGATGATGGTGCAAGGAGTGCAAATGAAGTGGATGATGGTGCAAGGAGTGTGAATGCAATAAATGAAGTGAATGGTGGTGCAAATGTGCCAGATGAGAGTAGAAGGATGAATGAGCATGATGAAAGAAGTACGAATGGGAAGAGAGTGAAGGAGCAACCTGTTGATATGCCACATGAGGTGCAGGCGCCTGTAGTGGAAGTGAATGAAAGGAAGATGGATGGAAAGAGTGATGTGAGTGGAAGAGTTGAACAAAAGAGTAGTATGAAAGGGAGAGTGAGACCTACGATTAGAATATGTGGTGACAGCATGGTGAAGAATGTGGATAGGTTTGTGAGAATGACTGACCGTAGTGGATGTACGAGCATGAGAGGAAAAGGAGTGAAAGAGATTTGTAGGCATGCTGAGGAAGTGATAGATGGAATGGATGAAGGGATGGTTGTACTGCAAGGAGGTGGCAATGGATTGCTTGAATGTGGGAGAGAGCATACGGTGAATGCAATTATGAATGTTGTTGAAAGGGCGCGAAAGAAGAATGTAAGAGTGGCTGTGACCAGCCTGCTAAGAAGGCCTGCATGTGGTGAGGAGTATGAAAGGGTGCGAAAGGAGGTGAATAGGGAAGTGCATGAAAGGATTATGAGTATGAAAGCTGAGAGTATGAGAAAGCGTGAAATGGGTTCCAGCTTGCTTGATATGGATAACCTGATCCAGAGTGGATGTTTTCGTGGAGATGGAGTCCACCTTACCCAAGAAGGTGAGATGAAACTCTCCAGGAGATTCATCAAGTGGATTGGGTGTACTCATATTGTAATGGAAGGTGGAACTGGATGAATGGAAAGCTGTCAGACCAAAAATGAAAAATGTCGTGAATTGTCCAATAGTGTTGTAGGGTTTGGATGTTTAAATGTGCGTGGATGGAATGCAGGAAAGTTAAATGACCTTGTAGCAGAATTTGAGAATGGAGATTTGGATTGTGTTGGTGTAGTAGAGACCCAAATGCGTGATAGAGTCAGTTTAACATGTAAGGAGAGTAAGTCCTATATGATTGGAAAAGGGCGTGTAAGTTGGCAAAAAAGAGGTGGTGGAGTTGGTCTCATTGTAAAAAATGCTCTAAATTGGAAATTAGAAGAAATTCCTGCTGGAAATGAACCTGAGAGTGAAGATCTGTTAGTAATAAAGTGTGAAAGAATGCATGCCAGAGAATGTGTTATTGTGGTTGTTTGCTATATGACAACTGATGGTATTTTAGCTCATCAAGAGAATGTAAAAAAGTATGAAATATTAACAAAAATTGTGCAAGAGCATTGCAGATGCCCTCTGATTGTGATGGGTGATATGAATGGCCATGTTGGTATACTTGGTGAGCCTGTGAATGCAAATGGACAAAAATTGATTGATTTCTGTGATGAGAATGAACTTGAGAACCTGAATGTAACAATAGGAAATGGCTTGCATACATGGCAAAGCAGGGAATGTAAAACTGCAATTGATTATATGATAGTGAATAGTAGAGCAAGACTATGTGTCAAGGAAATGTTTGTAGATGAAGATGATTTTGATATTGATAGTGACCATAAAATGCTTGTACTAGAATATAATTGGGGTGGAAAGGAGTCAATGCAGAAGGCCAGCAGAGTAAGAGAAAATTGGCGTATTAAAATGGCAAACTGGGAAGAATTTAGAAATGAATTGAGTAGATGTAACTGGAACAGGTGTGGAAATGTAAATGACCTAAATAAGGAGATTGCAAGAACCTTGTATGATGTGGCAGAGCAAAAGATCGGTAGAATGAAATGCAGGAAAAGTACAGGGAATGCTAGGGGGTTTACGAGTGAGATAAAGGAAGAACGAACGAGAAGGAAGACTTTAAATAAAAAACAACACAGTATGAGGAAAATGTATGAAAGACGCAGAATTACTGAGGATGAATGGCAGAGTGTATGGAATGAGTACAAGGACCAGCAGAAGAAAGTAAAGAGAATGATCAATGAGGCTAGGGTTAAAGAAGAGAAACACCAAGTTGAAAATCTAAGAAAGAAAGGTCCAGATGGAATAAAAGATTGGTATAAGTTTATACAAGGTAATGATAGAAGTAGTGAAGTTCAAGTTGATGAATTAGTAGTTAATGGTTGCAGGTTGCAAGATAGGATGCAAATGGTGAAAGCAGTTGAAGAATACTGGGAGGACATTGGTGGAATGAATGAGCAGGTTACAGATGATGCACCCATAAATTTTCTGATTGATGAACGTGAACTGCAAATGGAAGACGAAATCACTTGTGAAGAGATTGTAAGTTTTTTGAAGAAAGTGAAAAATGGAAAGGCATGTGGCCCTGATAAGATACCATATGAGTTCTATTAATGTGGAGGAGAGAGTGTAGTCAGTATGTTGAAATGTTTATTTGATGAGATATGGAAGAGTGAAAGAGTACCGGATGACTGGAACAAGTGTAATGTAGTTCTGTTGCATAAGGGTGGACATAAGAGTATGAAAGAACTTAAAAATTACAGACCAATTGCACTGGGTGACACCGTATGTAAGATATTTTGTGGTATTTTGAATGAGAGAATGAAAAATTTAGTTGAGGAATTAGGAGTCCTGGCAGAAGAACAGAATGGTTTTAGGCAAGATAGACGGGGGGAGGATAATCTGTTTGTAGTGAGTGAAATAATTGAGCGAATGAAGAAAGATAACAAGAAGGTATATTTAGCATTCCGGGATATTGAAAAGGTGTATGACAGGGTGGATCGGGTTAGGCTGTTTGAAATTTTGAGGAACGTTGGTTTTAGCAGAAAAATAGTGAACATTGTACAGAGTCTGTATGAGAACACAAGTGCTATCTACAGGTTAGGAAATTTGGAAACAGGGCGAGTGAGGAGTGTTGTACACAGCAGAATTAGCAGTTCGACTGAGAGGGAGTGGTTTAGGACTGAAAGTTGGTAATGAGAGACTGAGCTGTTTGTTGTATGCTGATGATATGGTTGTGGTTAGTGAATGTGGTCATGAATGTGTAGGTCTGATTGTCCGCTGGGGTGAATTGACGGGCAAAGACTACAACAACTCTCGACAAGTAAATTTGAGCGACTATAAGAGGGATAATGAATGACAATTTTTGGTTAACTCAGCTTTATCCTGCCGTGTAGTTTATCGAAGGGAAACCAAGGAGAACTGGCTTGGATCTTGATCTCGGAGAGCTTGTCTAGGTGGGCAATCCGTGCCGGAGAGCCAGGCTGGCGTTGACGAAGGCCGTCACGCGATGGAGTAGGCAGGGTGAGTGAGTTGTATTTGGGAACTTGAATTAGGCAATTTGAGATAATTGAGCGAGGGTCAATGACGTAGCTCAGGTAGAACTAATGACTCAAAATAAGGTGAGGTGTGAGTGAGCAAGTTAAATCCGGCTCATGTGAGCAGAAGCAAGTCGGCACATTAGCACATTAGCACCTTAGCAGGAGCAAGTTAAGTTACTGCTCATATTAGCATAGCATACTAGGATACTAGTAAGCCCAGGTCCTTAGCATTTAGCATATTATGTCACAGCTAATATTGGTAGGAGCAAGTTAAGTCACAGCTTATGTGAGAATAGCATTTAGCATGGCACTCAGGAACCCAGGGAGATTCAAAACTGTGAGTGTTGTGTGTATGGCGATGATGTAGAGGTCCTGCAAGGAGTCCAAGAAACTGGATGAGCAGTCCAAGGAGACATCAAGGAAATTTCACACTGAAGTTATCCCAAAGTACATGATAAAAATCCCATACAGTAAATCCCTCCGAGAAAATCCTACAGATCCAACACCAGCTAACTTAAGGACGGATAGAAAAAAATCAATTAAGAGATTCTGATACAAATGCTCTTGCTTTAAATGCAAGGCATGAAATTTAAGAATTTAGTAATTAAGGAAATGCTTAACATGAAGATTTAAGCTTCTTTATGTACTCTAGAAAATCTCCATAACGGTACAAGAATACAGAGAAGAGAAATTCCTAAAGTTCATTTATAAATTCTACTGAAATTTTACTGATAAATATCGTTTGCAATAATGAAGGAATAAAAGGAATATATATATCCCCAATGATAAAAGGAAAAGGAAACCTAAACGTTGATTTCACCGAAGGAAAATTATGCGCGAAAGAACGAAAAACATAATAAATCAGTGCGGCGATTAACCGGCGGCTCCACACGTCGGCATTAGCCCGAGCCGCCAGCATAATTTTCGCACACTCATGAAGGCAGATGGTAGTGAGTGTTTCAGTCACAAGAATGAGCAGCGTTGAATTAAATTTTATGGAAAGGATTATTTTGGAATAAGTGCGGTTACGTAAAAGGTTCAAGGAGTATGGAAATAAAAATGAAACTCCCAAACTTTAGCAAGCATCGACAAGAATAACCTTCGTAATTTACACATACGAGATATTTAAGAGACATCTTTAATGATTATTTCGCGTTGAAACATATTTAGGAAAAACTGCTGCAAGTAAGTTTGTAAAAAAAAAGAAAATACTATTATACACATGCTTATAGTGCAATTATGGTCACGGAGTAGTGACGGAAAACGGCAGTATAATTGCTCCGCCATTTGAAACACAAAGACACGCTAAACAAAGAGCGCCGGCGATTTAGGCGCGTGCGTTCACGAGTCAGTTTATGAGTAATTCTCGATATGATACTGGCAATCACAATATAAGTTTTGCCGTGAGGAAGAAACAATGACGTTAGCTGAATATATAGTATGAAATTTTCAATACGTGAATTTGGAATGACACGCAATATTCACTCTATAAAAAACACATGCTAGTCTAAGAATCTTAACACTAATTTTTACCCCAACTCAAGACACTGAGCAGATCTTTAAGGTAAAACACAATACATATGAAAAACACAAGGCACATATACTTTACCCGTTTTTTTCTATTCTAAACCTAAATTTCACTCGCACTTACAAGGTGATGTTCGCACGCTAGCACGCCACAAGAAAGAGTGAGCAGTTCAAGCGACGCGCTTGAATGTTTCCAAATCGGGGTGCTTAAAGGCTCGAAATGTCGATTGATTATTTGGTCTCTCATGTATTTACACACAAACTTCAATGATTACGAGTTAGAAGTAGAAAATAATTAATAATAAATTATAGTAAGATTTTTAATGCTAATGATTAATTTATTTCAGTGAGAATGGCAAATTTCTAATTTTTACGCTTATGTAGCGGTATGCTACATTACCCCCCAAGGCGCAGACCGAAAGGTCCACCCGCTGCAATCATCTGTAGCGGGAAGGAGGGCGAACTACGCGACCCTGCCGGGTTCGGCAATTGGCAAATGATACTGAGCGGGGAAGTTTCACCAAACTGGTCTGCAAGTTTAGATCAGCAAGAGTCCTAGGAACAGGAGTTACTGCGGCGGGCTCGTCTGGTCTCTCCAGACTTGTCGCTGTGTCAGTAAGAGGGCTAGAATTAGAGTCTACGATAGGCTTAGGGATAGGGTTTGAATGTACAGGCACATAGAAAGGGTTACACTCAAGTTGACTAGGCAATAATGCAGCCAACTGAGGAAACTGAGATGGTAGATATGATCGAGTCTCAGTGGAAGGAGAAATCTGTGGAGAGAATGATGGTTTAGCAGTTACACTATGATCGGAAGTGTACGCGACTTTTAATCGATCAATGCTCACGGGGTCGTGTGAACCCGATCTTTCCAGGACAAAATACTTGGGCGTGCGTTTGATTATTTTGAATGGGCCATCATGAGGGCGCGTGAGTGTAGGTTTGATGGCGTCGTTTCGGACATACACATGTGTGCAGTCTCGCAGGGCAAGATCCAGTTTGTCCTCAGTCTGAGGCATTCGCGGAGCCACATACTTGATCTGGCGCATGCAATCTTTTAGGCAGGTTACATATGCGGAACGGTCAGCGGATGAAAATTCAGGCAAAGGTTTTGGGTCAACAATGTCGCCGGGGAGACGAAGTGTCTGACCATATAGCATTTCAGCCGCTGTGCATTGCTGATCTTGTCTATGTAAATTTCGGATGCTAAGTAGTACTACTGGAAGTCTGTCAGTCCAATCATTGCTGCAGTTTAGGCAACGTAATGCCGACTTTAAGTCTCTGTGGACTCTCTCAATAAGTCCATTTGACTGTGGATGATAAGCTGTAGTTGATGTATTTGCACACCCTAAAGCAATGCTAAGCTCACTCCAGAATTTGGAGGTAAATTGTGATCCCCGGTCATGCGTGACCTTTAACCCGCGCACGGTCGCGCATCCCTCAGAAAAGTAGTCAATTTACCCGCGTTACTCTGCCGTTCCCTGTTCACTTACCGTAATAGGCAGAGATGTAAAAATATGAAGTAATGAGTAAAAAATGTTGCTTTACACTTTGATGTTGTCAGATTTTTGATAACTTGAACCGTTTCTTTGTAATATGGAGTCAAACTCCGTCGATTTTTGCACAACATTGCTTCAAAGAGATCAATGGCCATTTTTGTGTTTTGGAAACAATGTAATGTTTTTCACTGCTATTTTATGCAGAAAATCCTTCCAAACCTGCTGATGTTTTTATTTTTCCTCTACAACAATTAGAAAAAAAGTTATGACCATTCATGTCTACTAGGTGTTATCCATTCTTCGTTTTAGTTCCTACATAAATGCATGTTTGCATGTCTGGTTATATTACTGTAAGTATAATGTTTCGAAACTTGTAATTTTCACACTATATGAATAAAATACTGCTCTACACGCTACTGACTTCAGATTTGTCTTATTTGCCATTTTTACGAAATAAGGCGAAATAAGGCCCTGAGTAGTTTCGCTGGTAACTGAGGCTGCCACTGACTGTTTGCACGCACACCCTCTCACGGTCGCCTCATTTACCACACTGACTGTGCTTACCCCTCCCAACTTCCAAGTGGTTGGAGCTCTGCCTTAACCCCCACAATGTGGGGGTTTCTGGCTCCAGCTGTGTAGCACTCGCTGAGACGATCATTTTGGTGTATAACAACTTGGGGTTATGCCTTACGTCTGGCAACCAGTGAGCCTGGTAAATGAGGCGACCAGTTACAGTGCGCGGGTTAAGGGGACACCAAATCTAGAGATCCAGTTTGACATGAAAGCGCGCGCTACAGTCTCGGTTTGGGTATCAGGAAGAGGGACAGCCTCAACCCAACGTGTGAACCTATCGATGATGGTTAACAAATAAGAATAACCGCGCGATAAAGGCAAAGGACCCACCAAATCTAGGTGGACCGAGTCGAACTTGTGACCTGTGAATGCACAACTCTGCAGCGCTGCACGATTATGTTTCACCACTTTACTACTCTGACATGCATGATGCATGGCAATTTTGCACAATTTGCTTGACCTCCTTACGCATCGCTGGCCAGACGTAACGATCAGAAATCAAACGCAATGTACGGTTAATACCAGGGTGAGAGAGAGAATGGTAATGCAGGATAGCTACTCTGCGGAGAGTTGCAGGAAGGTACAAACGAGAAAGTCGCTCGGCATCACGGTACACGCCGTCAACCAAGGTTAATTTCAGAGAGGAAGTGTTAGAAGGTTTGAGAAGGTCCTGAAGTTCAGGATCCTCCTTCTGCGCTCTTTCAATGTTGCCGAAGGTGATTTCACCACTGGTTTGGACAGTGTTGATTCTGGAAAGACAATCAGCGACAGTATTGTCCAACCCTTTTATGAAACGGATGTCAGTGGTAAACTGACTTTAAAACGACAAGTGTCGAGCTTCCCTTGGGGAATGTCTTTCAGAAGGCATTTTGATCGCTGAGGTCAGAGGTTTGTGATCTGTGTAGATCACAAACTCCCTCGCCTCTAGAGCATAGCGAAAGTGTCTTACAGACAAGTAGATAGCAAAAAGTTCCCTACCGAACGCGCTATAAGCACGCTCAGTGGGCGACAGCTTTTTGGAAAAGAAAGCAAGAGGAGAGATATTAGTGCCTACTTGTTGTTGCAAAACAGCACCTACGGCGGTACTGGATGCGTCCACAACGAGGCTGAAATCAGCATTAGCAATAGGGTATGATAATTCAGTCGCGGAAGCTAACTTGTGCTTGATTGTCTCAAAAGCTTTGCGCGCTTCTTCTGTCAATTTTACCTCAATAGATTTGCCTTTTCGTTTCGGTTCGAGGAGGTCAGACAAGGGCGCTAAAGTTTGGGCACAGTTGCGTATGAAACGATGGTAGAAGTTAACAGAACCTAGGAACCTTCTTAGTTCCTTCTGGGTCTGTGGAAGAGGAAAGTTTTTGATCACTTCTACTTTGGAAGGCAAAGGTTTTAGACCTAGGCTAGAGATTTCATGACCTAAGTAAATCAGTGATGGCTTTCCGAGCTCGCATTTCTCAGGATTTACGAGGAGTCCATTGTCGGACAGTCTTTGAAAAACGACCCTAAGATGGTGTTTGTGCAACTCTGGGGTTGTGGATGCCACAAGGATGTCGTCTAGATAGACATAGGCGAAAGTGAGATCAGAGAAAATTTCAGCCATGTGCCTTTGGAACGTCTGAGGAGCGTTCCTCAAGCCATATGGCATCTTGAGGAATTCAAAGAGACCAAACGGAATGATTACCGCGGTCTTAGGAATCGCAGACTCATCCAAGGGGATTTGATGGAAGGCAGACTGCAGGTCTATCTTAGAGAAAATTTGTGCTCCCTCTAAATTTGCACTGAAATCATGAAGGTAGGGAATAGGGTAGCGATCAGGTAGAGTAACGGCATTCAACCTGCGGAAATCCCCGCACGGTCTGAATTCACCGTTAGCCTTGGGTACTAGCAAAAGAGGGCTAGCCCAAGGACTTTTGGAACTGCGGATAATGCCATTTTCGAGCATGCGCGCGAATTCTTTCTTGGCTAACGCCAATCGGTCAGGCGGCAATCGCCTTGCACGGGAGTAAACCGGCGGACCTTGCGTCTCTATGAAGTGCTTTGTGCATGTTTGCATGTTATTAGAAGCTAAGTTAGGGTTTGTTAATGCTGGAAAATTTTTAAGTTCTTGTTCAAACATGCACTCCTCCTTGAAAGCAATCGAGAAGGAATGCAAGACATTTGCTCTAGTTATGCTACCAGCGGGAATTGAGATCTGTGTCTCCTCGTCCCTAATTCTACGGTTTTTAACATCTACAATAATCCCATACTTCTCTAGGAAATCCGCGCCAATGATAGGCTCTTGGACTTCCGCGATTAAGAAGGTGAAGAGGAAGGATCGCCTCAATCCCAGACTGCACTCTAATACTCTTTCACCGTAACAAGGAATTGGCGTGCCGTTTGCGGCGCGTAATGTCGCCAACAATGGATTGTTTTTGTCTTTCACCGTGGCTGGGATAATTGACACACTGGAGCCAGTGTCTATTAAAAATCGGTATTTGGTGACGGGATCGAGAATAGTAAGGAGGCGAGTAGTCTGGGAATGAGGCAACGCAGTACTCGCTACTGTGCGTTGCTGTTGGCGTTTCCCGAAGTCATTTCGGTATAACGCGGACAGTATCTAGAGGCACATTTGCGAGCTTGGTCACCAAATTTCATGTGGTACCAGCATAAATTGCTACTAGCATCACGAGAGCGCGACCTGAAGCGGCGGTCTTGATTTGACCTATCATATGATCTACCTCTATCAAAGCGTTGAGGAGGAGGAAGAGGATAGTGATAGTTGGAGGGATAGTCATAAGGATAGTCGTAGGCGTTTTGGTGGCTTTGGAATCTCCCTGGGCCTTGCTGAATGTGAGCTACGCTCTGACCACTCTGACCTAACTGGCAATTCTGGAGAGCTTGCTTTATCTCAGCGATGTCTTGCTGCATCTTATCTATTATGGCTGAGGATTGATTCTGAGTATTTGCGGGGCTAAAATTTGCAGCAGCTGCATTAAGGGACGCAACTTGCGGTGCCTGTGGCGAATTAATGTTGCGCATCACCGTCTCGGTGGACTCCGCCAGCTTTTCCAACGTTTGATCAGGGCCTGCTAGCGATAAAAATGGACGCACATTCGGAGGAAGCTTAGTCATGAAAACTTCTTTCAGAAATCCCTCAGCTACGGCAACACCCGTAGCGAGTTTTCGCAGTTCTTTGACTAGCGAAGTGGGAGAGAAAGAACTAGAGACAGAAGGAATAGCTGAGGCGTCTACCAAACTGCGAAATTTGTCCGCATCGGACATCTGCAACTTCTGCAGAATTTTTCTTTTTAAGGTGCCGTACGGGTCAAAGGCGGGGGGGTTCTCGAGCAACTGATTTGAATCATTTAACAATTTTGTGGGGGCTGCGGACACTAGAGCGTAGAATTGGTCTGTGTTATTAGTGATTTGGTGATACCTAAACATGGCTTCACACTGTTGAAACCACGTGTGAGCGTCCTCCGGGATAAAGGGGGGAAGCCTAATGGGTTTTGTGGTGGCTCGATCTTCATTATCTGAGTCAGGCATGCCAGCAATCTCTTTGAGGATGCGCAATTAAGATATCAATGCCCATGACTTGGAATTAAGTGGCAAGGATTTGCGTTAATTCTTTACCTACTCAATCATTCAAATTAAGTTGAAACGGAAGGAAGGAAATATGAAGTTGGAAACGAGAAAAAATTATGCGGTATGCGGCAATTTTGCGTAGGCACAAAAATAAAGCAGGTGAGAAAAAAATTATTTTCCTACCTACTCAATCAATCCATAACGTTGAAAAAAAAACGGAAAGAGAGAGAATGGAAGCGAAGATTTTTACGGTGGTCAGAAATAAATGCACAGCACGGAAATAGGGGAAAAATATTTTTCCTACCTACTGAGGCACGAAAACAAACAAAGACAGGAAAACAGCATACAAATTTTTAGAGCTGCTCAGAGAAAGATTAGCACAGTGACATCTATAGAAAATTCTCAAAGACTACGACATGGGAAATTTATCACTACAATGACATGCCAAAATTATCCTCTCACAATCTCTCAAACCTTATCGAGTTGAATTGTTTTTAAGTTTTTTTAAGAAAGTTTTTGGGTTATTTTAACTGGGGTCACCAGTGTGTAGGTCTGATTGTCCGCTGGGGTGAATTGACGGGCAAAGACTACAACAACTCTCGACAAGTAAATTTGAGCGACTATAAGAGGGATAATGAATGACAATTTTTGGTTAACTCAGCTTTTTCCTGTCGTGTAGTTTATTGAAGGAAAACCAAGGAGAACTGGCTTGGATCTTGATCTCGGAGAGCTTGTCTAGGTGGGCAATCCGTGCCGGAGAGCCAGGCTGGCGTTGACGAAGGCCGTCACGCGATGGAGTAGGCAGGGTGAGTGAGTTGTATTTGGGAACTTGAATTAGGCAATTTGAGATAATTGAGCGAGGGTCAATGACGTAGCTCAGGTAGAACTAATGACTCAAAATAAGGTGAGGTGTGAGTGAGCAAGTTAAATCCGGCTCATGTGAGCAGAAGCAAGTCGGCACATTAGCACATTAGCACCTTAGCAGGGCAAGTTAAGTTACTGCTCATATTAGCATAGCATACTAGGATACTAGTAAGCCCAGGTCCTTAGCATTTAGCATATTATGTCACAGCTAATATTGGTAGGAGCAAGTTAGGTCACAGCTTATGTGAGAATAGCATTTAGCATGGCACTCAGGAACCCAGAGAGATTCAAAACTGTGAGTGTTGTGTGTATGGCGATGATGTAGAGGTCCTGCAAGGAGTCCAAGAAACTGGATGAGCAGTCCAAGGAGACATCAAGGAAATTTCACACTGAAGTTATCCCAAAGTACATGATAAAAATCCCATACAGTAAATCCCTCCGAGAAAATCCTACAGATCCAACACCAGCTAACTTAAGGACGGATAGAAAAAAATCAATTAAGAGATTCTGATACAAATGCTCTTGCTTTAAATGCAAGGCATGAAATTTAAGAATTTAGTAATTAAGGAAATGCTTAACATGAAGATTTGGGCTTCTTTATGTACTCTAGAAAATCTCCATAACGGTACAAGAATACAGAGAAGAGAAATTCCTAAAGTTCATTTATAAATTCTACTGAAATTTTACTGATAAATATCGTTTGCAATAATGAAGGAATAAAAGGAATATATATATCCCCAATGATAAAAGGAAAAGGAAACCTAAACGTTGATTTCACCGAAGGAAAATTATGCGCGAAAAACGAAAAACATAATAAATCAGTGCGGCGATTAACCGGCGGCTCCACACGTCGGCATTAGCCCGAGCCGCCAGCATAATTTTCGCACACTCATGAAGGCAGATGGTAGTGAGTGTTTCAGTCACAAGAATGAGCAGCGTTGAATTAAATTTTATGGAAAGGATTATTTTGGAATAAGTGCGGTTACGTAAAAGGTTCAAGGAGTATGGAAATAAAAATGAAACTCCCAAACTTTAGCAAGCATCGACAAGAATAACCTTCGTAATTTACACATACGAGATATTTAAGAGACATCTTTAATGATTATTTCGCGTTGAAACATATTTAAGAAAAACTGCTGCAAGTAAGTTTGTAAAAAAAAAGAAAATACTATTATACACATGCTTATAGTGCAATTATGGTCACGGAGTAGTGACGGAAAACGGCAGTATAATTGCTCCGCCATTTGAAACACAAAGACACGCTAAACAAAGAGCGCCGGCGATTTAGGCGCGTGCGTTCACGAGTCAGTTTATGAGTAATTCTCGATATGATACTGGCAATCACAATATAAGTTTTGCCGTGAGGAAGAAACAATGACGTTAGCTGAATATATAGTATGAAATTTTCAATACGTGAATTTGGAATGACACGCAATATTCACTCTATAAAAAACACATGCTAGTCTAAGAATCTTAACACTAATTTTTACCCCCAACTCAAGACACTGAGCAGATCTTTAAGGTAAAACACAATACATATGAAAAACACAAGGCACATATACTTTACCCGTTTTTTTCTATTCTAAACCTAAATTTCACTCGCACTTACAAGGTGATGTTCGCACGCTAGCACGCCACAAGAAAGAGTGAGCAGTTCAAGCGACGCGCTTGAATGTTTCCAAATCGGGGTGCTTAAAGGCTCGAAATGTCGATTGATTATTTGGTCTCTCATGTATTTACACACAAACTTCAATGATTACGAGTTAGAAGTAGAAAATAACTAATAATAAAATATAGTAAGATTTTTAATGCTAATGATTAATTTATTTCAGTGAGAATGGCAAATTTCTAATTTTTACGCTTATGTAGCGGTATGCTACATGAACTACAAAGGATGCTTGACATTGTGAATGGTATAGTACAGATTTCAAGATGAATTTTGGTGCCGATAAAAGTAAGGTCATGGTTATAAATAGTGATGAGACTGATAGAGACAGACTGTGGAATATTGGAGAAATCAGAATAGGTAGAACAAAAGAATACAAATATCTAGGTTGTATGATAAGTGAAGATGGATGTACTAGAACTAAGGGTGAGAAAATGGCTAAAGCAATGCAGTGGAGTGGACGGTTAGGTAGTGTGGCCAGATACAGAGCAAACAAGTACGAATGTGTGAGAGGAATGTGGAAGTATGTTGCTGTACCTAGTGTCATGTATGGTATGAGTGTTCATGCTTGGAATGGAAGTGATCTTGAAAAGCTGGATGTGAAACAAAATGAGGTAGGACGTGTGGCATTGGGTGCTCCGAAATGGACAGCTATAGAAGCCATTAGAGGTGACCTAGGGTGGAGCCTATTTTCAGAAAGAATGATGAAAGCTGTGCTGAATTATAAGGTGAGTGTAATATAGCGAGTAGTGTAAGTTCTAGTTAGAGAGACCGAAAGTTGGCAACGCTCGATAGGGCAACACTCGCGAGTCAGTCTGCGATTGGCCTCGGGTTCAACAACAAGTACATGTTGACCGAGTGTGTAAATAATTACCATACTGTGGTTGGTATCTAACTTCTTAAGTTCTAAACTAATGTACTAATTCTATTCTACCCTATACTATACATTTCCCGTCTATCTCCGCTCTACTCTTGCTAGCCACAGTATTGAAAATGGAGTATTATGTTAAGGTATCCAAGAGGTGAGTGAACTATTTACCTAACTTGCTGTGTCATTGAATTTTATTGTGTTCAGTTCTATAACTATGTTGTGTCTATGTGGAACCCTTGCTGTGCTCTAGTGTAGGGCTATCCAATCTATAATACTGGCGACGAGGATTATTTTTTTGTAGAACTATTGGGAGAGGCTAGACTAATGAAGGAACTCAGAATTTATATTATTCAGTGACTAGAGTATTGATGCTGTAAATTTCTGATATTTTTTTTTAACAAGGGGTATTATTACAGCCTCTTGAATTGGCTACTCATGCAACTGATATTGTTGCTACTACTATTTCAGGTAGATATCTGACAATTAGCTGTACAGCTGGGTAAAAATGCCAATGCTAGGCTCAGTGGGAGAATTCAATCCTTTAGAGGAAGAATTTCCAGAATATGAAGTCAGGCTGAACTGCTTCCTGAGTATTAATAAAGTGGAAGATTCAAATAAAGCTAAAACATTTATTGCTCTGGTGGGTCCTAAAATTGTTAGGTTAACCAAAGACCTACTGTCACCTAAAAGACTTTTAGATGCTACCTATGAGGAGATCATGGAAGCGTTAAGACGGCATTTTAAGCCGACACGCAACCAGATCTTTGAAAGGTTTAGGTTCCATAAGCGGAACCAGAAACAAGGGGAGAGCATTGCTGATTTTGTGGCTAGCTTAAAGGCCCTTTCAGACACCTGTAATTTCAAACAGGAAGTTCTGGAAGAAACTCTGCTAGATAGGTTAATACTGGGTGTGGCCAGTAATGATGTTCAAAATTGTTTGCTTAATGAAAATGACCTCACATGGAAAAAAGCCGTGGATCTGGCAACTGCCAAAGAAACTCAACTGAGGGAGACGGTTGTGTTAAGGCAACCTAATTCCATACTAAATGTGGGCCAGCATAGAGTAAAGCAAACTGCTATTAAGCCTCAGGGCAAAACTCAGGCTCAAGCTAGCCCCAAATCAGCATGCGGCGGCTGTGGTAATCTGCACTGGCGTAGAGATTGCCCCTATAAAGACAGTGTTTGTCATGGTTGTGGCCAAAAAGGCCATCTTAAGAAGTGTTGCTTTAAATTGAAAAAGCAAAATTCTGCTAAAGACACCAAAAATAATTTTGTGCATGCTATGCATGAGAAAAGGGGGAGGGAACACCACCCTAACCCTAATAGAACTAACAATGCAGCCTGTGCAGACTATCCAGTTGCTAATCTAGGCTGTTATGGAGAGATTTTCTCAATAGCCGAGGAAATGAAACCCCCAATCAAAATAAAATTGTTACTAAATGGTGTGCCATTAGAGATGGAGGTAGATACAGGTGCTGCCAGGTCTATCCTTTCAATGGCCACCTACTCTAAAATACCAGCCAAGTCCAGACCCGAGCTGAGACTTTCCGATGTTAAGCTTAGGACTTATGGGGGAGCGGAGCTAGTAGTTTGCGGAGAGATTAGGGCTAACATCCAGCGTGAATCTGGTAATATGGTTCCTCAACTAGCAACTATTGTGATTGTAGACAGGGAGGGGCCAGCCTTGCTGGGTAGGGACCTGATTGATTCCCTTGGGCTAACTATAGTATCAAATAATGTCAACAAATTGACTACCTGCCCTGAAGAGTTAGCAAATAAATTCCCTGACCTTTTTCAACCAGGTCTAGGTTGCTTTAAGGGAAGGAATTTCAAAATAGAAGTGGATCCAGCTGTACCACCAAAGTTTTGTAAGGCCAGGAACGTGCCTTACACACTGAGACCTAAGGTGGAGGCAGAACTTGATAGACTGGTGCAGGAAGGTATCCTCACCCCTGTACAATACTCGAGATGGGCAGCGGCGATCGTCCCTGTGCTCAAGGCTGATCAAAGCATCCGCATCTGTGGGGACTACAAATTAACAGTCAACAGAGCCACTAGGCTTGATACCTACCCTATACCCAGAGTGGAAGATCTATTTAGCGGGTTAGCAGGAGGAGTTATATACTCCAAGCTAGATATGTCTCAGGCATACGCTCAACTACCCTTGGATGAAGACTCCAAGGAACTCACGGTAATAAACACCCACAGAGGTTTATTTGCCTACAACCGTCTCAGTTTTGGAATTGCGTCCGCACCTGGAATCTTTCAGCGTGCCATGGAAGGACTATTGCAGGGCCTCCCAGGAGTGTTCTGCTACCTGGATGACGTCCTGGTGAGTGCCACTAATGAGCAAGAGCACAACAAGCGTCTCTATCAAGTCTTATCTAAACTACAGGCGGCAGGACTAAAACTTAAAATGGATAAATGCCAAATTGGAGTGCCACAGGTATCCTACCTTGGATACCAAATTGACAAGGATGGATTGCACCCCACTGCAGAGAAGGTAGCAGCAATCCAGAATGCACCAGCCCCTACTAATGTAACTCAACTGAGAGCCTACCTTGGGCTGCTAAATTTCTATAGGGAATTTCTAAAATCATCTGCAACTATGCTGGAGCCCCTAAATACCTTACTGAGAGACAAAACCCCTTGGAAATGGGATGCAAGTCAGGAGAGAGCCTTCCAGAAATCTAAACAAGCCCTCCTGGACTCTCAGACTCTAGTCCATTTTGACCCTCAGAAACCCATAGTGGTAGTGGCGGACAGTAGTGCGTATGGTGTGGGAGCGGTGCTGTGTCACCTTATTGATGGGATTGAACGCCCCGCCTATTTTGCCTCCCGAACTCTAACAGCAACAGAACGCAACTACTCTCAAACTGAGAAAGAAGCCCTAGCTATGGTGTTCGCACTTCGAAAATTTCATTGCTACCTGTGGGGACAGGATTTCACTGTGGTTACGGACCACAAACCTTTGTTAGGACTTTTTGATCCGGGTAGAAGCATTCCTCCGATGGCATCCGGGCGCATTCAAAGGTGGGCTTTACTTCTGCAGTCCTACAAGTTCACCTTGCGTCACCGGTCCGGCGTGCTGTTGGGCACAGCTGATGCTCTCAGTCGTCTACCTTTGACAACTCCCGAGGAAGCCACACCTATTCCTGCGGAATGGACGTCCTTAGTTAATTTCCTTGAGTCAGCTCCAGTCACCAGCACCCACATCCGCGACGGCACCCTAAGGGACCCCGTACTTTCAAAGGTATACAAATACTGCCAAGTAGGCTGGCCTTCGACGGTAATTGGTGACCCTGATCTTGCTCCGTTTACTAGGAGGCGAGACGAATTGTCCACACAAAATGGCTGTGTACTCTGGGGAGCAAGAATTATTGTACCCCAAGCTCTCAGACAAGCCATTGTGGACGAACTGCACTCTGGCCATGCTGGATCATCCAGGATGAAGGAGTTAGCTCGCAGCTATGTATGGTGGCCGCTGCTGGACAAAGATCTAGAAGAAACGTGTCGCGTCTTACGAGACGCGAAATTTTAAGAAACTCTGCGGCAACATCGGCCGCGGATCCGCGCACTGGTCCGCAAGCCCAACACAGCGTCTTCCATTGTCTAATTTGACCGAGTGCAGACGTTCTCCTAAGATAGAGCTCAAGATTGTAACCTCTAAGTGTAAACGTGTTAGAAATCATTTAATCTTTAAATATTTCGTGCGCTGATCTAGATATATGTCCCTGTCTTGTGTGTTTGATGGTGAACAGCCGGTTCCTAGAGCGTTCAACGATGCTGCTGGCAGCCGGCGAAACACCTATATCGAGTCAGACCATTGTAAACAGAACTCCTGTTGCTCCCAGCAACAGGAATTTGCCATTGAGAACTTTTCCTGTTTTTGCAGTGTGAGTTGATCCGTGCTGCATGGTGAACTCGCAGTGTGGATTGATTTATGCTGCATTGTGAATTTGCAGTATGAATTGATTTATGCTGCATTGTGAATTTGCAGTATGAATTGATCTGCGCTGCATTGTGAACTTGCAGTGTGAGTTGATTTATGCTGCAGTGTGAATTTGTCTGGAATTATTGGAAACAGAACTCCTGTTGCTCCCAGCAACAGGAATTTGCCATTGAGAATTTTTCCTCTTTGTGCAGTGTGAGTTGATCTGTGCTGTATTGTGAACTTGCAGTGTGGGTTGATTTATGCTGCATTATGGATGTGCAGTGTGAATTGATTTATGCTGCAATTTGAATTTGTCTGGAATTATTGGAGGATGGCAGCAGCCAATGCTTGCTGAGAGTGAGCATAATTAGTTAAATTGACACTTTCAAATATAAGCAGCTAGATAGAACTGATAACCCGTGCTTCTAGAAATTGCGTAGCTCGGACTGAGATTAGTTCACCTCTATTTGTCATAAAAATTTTTTTTTATGTTTATATTAAATTGGCTCATTACCCATGAGCTGGGCTGAGCAAGTTGCGCCAGTCAGCAAGGTGGAAGCCTAGAGCTGAAGTGAATTCGAGTCAGACGGAGAAGATGGCCAGGAGAACAGCCTGGCCGACCGGCATCATCGAAGAGACCCACCCCAGCCACGATGGGTCGTTGAGGACGGCCACTGTGCGGCTCGCACGACGAAACGACGACGACAGGGTCCAACGAGTGGTGCGTCCTGCCACCGAACTGGTCCTCCTCCAGCGCCCCCCCGGCGGCAGTAATTAGTTGGCGCCAGCACCAACTAAAAGAGGGGAGTGTCGCGTCTTACGAGACGCGAAATTTTAAGAAACTCTGTGGCAACATCGGCCGCGGATCCGCGCACTGGTCCGCAAGCCCAACACAGCGTCTTCCATTGTCTAATTTGACCGAGTGCAGACGTTCTCCTAAGATAGAGCTCAAGATTGTAACCTCTAAGTGTAAACGTGTTAGAAATCATTTAATCTTTAAATATTTCGTGCGCTGATCTAGATATATGTCCATGTCTTGTGTGTTTGATGGTGAACAGCCGGTTCCTAGAGCGTTCAACGATGCTGCTGGCAGCCGGCGAAACACCTATATCGAGTCAGACCATTGTAAACAGAACTCCTGTTGCTCCCAGCAACAGGAATTTGCCATTGAGAACTTTTCCTGTTTTTGCAGTGTGAGTTGATCCGTGCTGCATGGTGAACTCGCAGTGTGGATTGATTTATGCTGCATTGTGAATTTGCAGTATGAATTGATTTATGCTGCATTGTGAATTTGCAGTATGAATTGATCTGCGCTGCATTGTGAACTTGCAGTGTGAGTTGATTTATGCTGCAGTGTGAATTTGTCTGGAATTATTGGAAACAGAACTCCTGTTGCTCCCAGCAACAGGAATTTGCCATTGAGAATTTTTCCTCTTTGTGCAGTGTGAGTTGATCTGTGCTGTATTGTGAACTTGCAGTGTGGGTTGATTTATGCTGCATTATGGATGTGCAGTGTGAATTGATTTATGCTGCAATTTGAATTTGTCTGGAATTATTGGAGGATGGCAGCAGCCAATGCTTGCTGAGAGTGAGCATAATTAGTTAAATTGACACTTTCAAATATAAGCAGCTAGATAGAACTGATAACCCGTGCTTCTAGAAATTGCGTAGCTCGGACTGAGATTAGTTCACCTCTATTTGTCATAAAAATTTTTTTTTATGTTTATATTAAATTGGCTCATTACCCATGAGCTGGGCTGAGCAAGTTGCGCCAGTCAGCAAGGTGGAAGCCTAGAGCTGAAGTGAATTTGAGGTAGACTGAGAATATGTCCGCAGGAATTCTTAATGTGCCCATGCCCGTGTGACTTTATGTGCCTAGGTTGATACTAGCATACGTATGATTTACACGGCTTTTCACACGAGTGATGGTAGGACTGTTTCTCAAGCTTAGGACAAAGATATAATCATAGTATAAATTCCTGCTGTAACGTTCCTTCAGCATCAAATACCTAATTATTTTGTGTATTCCCCCAGGTAGAGTAAAGCAAAACTAGGATAGCCTTTCTATCTATATGTAGGTTGAAATTGAAGACTTATATGGCGTGAGAATACCGTCCCCCCAAAAACGTGAGTATGCGAGAGTAGACTGTCCTCTTTTGACCACAGTGCACAGTATGTGCACAGTGCAGAAATTATGGGAGGCAAGTAACGCAACTTCCATGTGCATATTATGACGTGTGATTTTACATTGCCGTGTGCAAATGTATTTCAAGTTTGAAGGGTCAAATTTCTAGTTTCCACCTCAAATATACCAGTGCTTGTTTCATTTGTCGTGCCTTTAGTCTTATGTGAATAAGATGCGATTCTACATTGCCGTGTGCAAAAATGCATCTCATGATTGAGAAGTCAAATTTTATTTCCTGCCTCAGACTCTTGAGACTGGCGTGGTAGATCATTATCATTAGAATATCTTGTTTGGTTCTAGTGATAGCTAGTTGCCCCTCGAGCATTAGTCAGTCGTTTCTCTTGTTTGCTCATGAAGTCAAGAAATGTCATTGTGGTCATTTGTGGAAGTTTTGAACCTATAAATTTCTTGATTGTGCAGTCAATTGCAGATTCTTTCATTTGAACCCAAGATGTATTCATTGTGAGTTCATTCTTAAACTTAGAAAGTGTCCTTGTGTGCGATTAGCCATAATTTCAATCATAATTTTCAACCTAAAGATGTCATTCTGCGTTGTCCTTAAAATTCATTTTTGAACCCAGAAATGTACATTTCGTGCTGTTAACTATAGTTTTTATTTCTTGAATCTAAAACATGCCCTTATTGTGCAGTTTTTACGGTGTCAACGGCCATTGAATAAAGAAACCAATTCGAAGAGACCGCGTATTTCTTCGATGCCTTCGATACCCGTAATTCAGACTAGACCTCTCGAAGATCATATATCCGCAGTCTAGTCGGAACAAAACGACTAAGTCATGCAGCGAGTGCCTGAGCACTCGAGCTGCACCAACGAAAGCTGAACTCCATCCGTGGGAATGGCCTGCGAAGCCTTGGCATCGCATACACATTGACTACGCGGGCCCCATGGATGGAAAATACTATCTAGTGATCGTGGATGCACACTCTAAGTGGGTTGAAATTTTTCCCACATCTACTACAACCTCTAGCGAAACGATCTCGTGCCTGAAACACACTTTTGCGACATTTGGATTTCCAGTAACAATTGTTTCTGACAATGCAACGTGTTTCACATCGGCTGAATTCCAAGAATTTGTGAAGGCATGTGGTATGCGACATATTACGAGCGCACCATACCACCCTTCAACTAATGGACTGGCAGAGCGCATGGTACAAACTTTCAAGAAGAATATACGAAAGTCAACGGAACCCCTACGCCTAGCACTAGACAGGTTTCTGTTCAACTATCGGCTGACACCCCACACGACAACAGGTGTTACGCCCGCCGAACTGATGTTAGGCAGAAAAGTTCGCTCTCGTCTTGATCTGCTTTGGCCGTCAGAAGCAATCGCGTCCAAAGTTGCTCAACGCCAGGACGCTCAGAAAAGATACCACCCAGGGTCTCGCGCGGTTGATATTCCGCCGGAGTCTCCTGTGATGGTCCGTCAATACACGCCGGGTTCCCCAAAATGGACACCTGCTACCACCATTGAGAAAACAGGCCCGGTATCCTACAAGTGCCAACTGAAGGGGGGAGAGGTCGTTCGTCGACACCAGGACCAAGTTATTACCTGCTCGAACACCATCCCTGAACCCTTGGAACAACCTACGGAGGAAACCATCGTGTTTCCACAACCTGCTCAAAATTCATACCCACCACCTCCGACCAATGAACCTGACACCGGAACACCTGATTACCCGACTCCCACCCAGGAGGCTAGGATGACCGAGCCTCCAAGTGCTAACATCTCACGCAGGTCTACCCGGGCTCGGAAGCCTGTGGTGAGAATGGACCTTTAGGATTGTCTATATTGAATAAGGGGACTGGGGATACAGGGGGGGGGTTTCTAATTAAGGAGGGAGGGGTGTAATATAGCGAGTAGTGTAAGTTCTAGTTAGAGAGACCGAAAGTTGGCAACGCTCGATAGGGCAACACTCGCGAGTCAGTCTGCGATTGGCCTCGGGTTCAACAACAAGTACATGTTGACCGAGTGTGTAAATAATTACCATACTGTGGTTGGTATCTAACTTCTTAAGTTCTAAACTAATGTACTAATTCTATTCTACCCTATACTATACATTTCCCGTCTATCTCCGCTCTACTCTTGCTAGCCACAGTATTGAAAATGGAGTATTAAGTTAAGGTATCCGAGAGGTGAGTGAACTATTTACCTAACTTGCTGTGTCATTGAATTTTATTGTGTTCAGTTCTATAACTATGTTGTGTCTATGTGGAACCCTTGCTGTGCTCTAGTGATAGGGCTATCCAATCTATAATAGTGAGAATTGAAAGAATGCAGAATAGCAGGTGGGTAAGGCGAATCTTTGAATGGAATCTGAGTGTAAGCTATTGGGAGAAAGTATGTTGGGGGCATGCAAGGAAACTCAGTATGCAAATGATTATTCATGTTAGAATTGGGAGACCTGTGGATGACTGGAGTTTAATAAATGTTGGAGGTGTAGGGCCTGAGTGGGACTGCAAGAGGTGGAAGAAAGAGATTGAGAGACAAACAAAAGAGTATGGATTGAATAAGTGGAAGCTTAGCATGATGCGGAAGCCTACACTTAACTGGTATATGAAAAAGAAAGCACCTAAGTTTGAGCTGTTCTATGATGGTAGTTTTGGAAGTCAACTCTTGTTTGCTGAGAGATGTAAGTCATTGAGTGTGAACAGACGTACATGGAGATGGAATGAGAATAATAACAGATTATGTCAGCAGTGTAATAGTGGAGTAGAAGAAACAATTGAGCATTTTGTGCTGGAATGTAGTAAGTATGAGCAAGAGAGAGAGAGTTTTATGAATGTGGTGTCTGAGCAGTATGGAAAGAATGAGTGGAATGCCAGATGTGCTGAAGATGATTGCGGTATGAGCTGTCTTGCTGGATTGGATCAGGAGTGTAATGCAAGTATCACTGAGGCTATGAAAGTGTTTCTTGTGCGTGCCTGGAGTAAGAGACAGTGACTGGAATGAGCCAGTCTGGTAGAATGGGTTGTAATGACCCAATGTGCCGGGGGATGGTGTTTTGACACACTGGCTGTCCCGGTGATGCCTTCCAATGGAGGCTTGTGACAAGGATCGTAGATCCTGAGTAGTTTAGTGGACAAGTCTGGTACCAGGCGCTGAACTCTTTGTGTGAAAATTGTGGAGGGAATTGTATGCCGTTACAAAGGCCCCGACACTGTCGGCCCTCAAGTTCAAGTTCTAGCTCACTTGCTTTCAGGGAGCACTCGCTTCCAGAATTTAGGTGTTTGGAAATCGGCGAACCGAACAGAGAGCGGAGGATGACGAACCCGTAAATTTTCTGATCGATGAACATGAGTTGCAAATTGCAGACGAAATCACTTGCGAAGAGATTGTAAGTTTTTTTAAGAAAGTGAGAAATGGAAAGGAATGTGGCCCGATAAGATCCCATATGAGTTCTATAAATTCGGAGGAGAGAGTGTAGTTAGTGTGTTGAAATGTTTATTTGATGAGATATGGAAGATCGAAAGTACCGGATGACTGGAACAAGTGTGATGTAGTTCTATTGCAGAATGGTGGACATAGGAGTATAAAAGAACTTAATAATTACAGACCAATTGCCCTGGCTGACACTTTATGTAAGATTTTTGGGTAAATGTTGAGGACTTGACCATAATTGATTTTGGAATTTTCGATGCCTAAATAATGTTAATCAGATCAAAAGAAACAAGTTTTCGTCAATGCACTTTCCGGTGGAAACGAGTATTTTAAAAGTTATATGTCGAGAATCTGTTCAGAATGACCAAATTCTTGCGAATTTAAAATGAAAATTCTTGTAATCACATTTTTGCGAATTTAAAATGAAAATTCTTGTAATTGCGTAAAAAGTTGTGTCTTGAAATGTCTCAGAAAAACCCAGCAGCCAGAGGGGTCGCTTCAACATGAATGTTTTATGTCGCTTCAACATGTATGTTTTTTTACGCCTGTATGTTTTCTTTCAACTCAGCTGCGATAAGGTGCGAGAGCCGTGCGAGAGCCAAACGATGTATGTTTACAGTGTGTCTTGTTTCTGGAGGGGCTTATGTTGTGGTTATGCGAGCGAGCCTTGGGAAACTCGATACGGTCGAAAAATGCCTAACCAAGAGCGAACAAAGTCGCCTTGTAGTCAAAGATAAATCGACACTCAGACCGAGAGAGTCGGCAAACCAACGGTCGGTTCGAAGGAGCTGAGCGCGAGAAGAAAAATAATGCTAAGAAAGAAATAAAGGCAAGCGGCGGCACTACCAATTAGAAAAGAGGTAGGCGGGCACTCCGAGGCTCCTAAGATTCTCATAGGCCGAAGGTGAGAGTTCTCAACCCTCGAAGAGAATGCGCCAGGGCTCAAGGCGTTGGAGGAACAATGGACAGTTCGACCGGCGTAACCGTAACGTGAGGTGCAACCAAGAAACGCGGGGTGTGTTCACAATAACAAGCGTGCTTAATGCAATAATAAGAAAAGTGGCTATATTGAAAATTATACTAAGTTTCACGCTATAATGTAATCCAGAATTTAACACATTCTCGTTTCACTTGCAGAAATTTTACGTGTTCTCGTCACCACGTTCACAAAGGGGAAATTTATCAAAACATAACCCACCGTGGGAGTTATTGATGGAACATGGAGATGCTGAACTAGAAGGGAGGGTAAGAGATGCATTTTTTTTAAAAAAGAAAGAGTAAAGATAGTGTTGAGATAAATATTGCGATAATTCATTGTCATTCACACATTGATGCGCTTAAAAAGTAACAAGTTAAATTTTTATCTTTGACAGGCGGGACGGTAATTCAGTCACACACCTGAGGATTGATCAGCTCGAATGAAGGGAATCAACGTGTAAACAGGCTGAAACGAAATGAGCAAAATAACGTCCTCACTAGACATTTTCTGAACAGTGTATAAAACAGGCCTTTGAACTGAAGCGAGTAGCGGACGAATTTTGTGGTTGAAGTGACCTTCGTCTACTGGGCTGCTGGGGGCGCTGAGATATTGTAATCATTATTGTGTTGTGTTTGGATGCATAAGCAATCTGCGGTTAAAGGCTGGCCAGCCAAATTTCTGTGTAATTATGTGCAGTAGGTCATTTGACGTATGCTATTTGCTTTCATTACTTAATTGGAATTGTTCCTAACACCAATCATTGTGTGTGCGCTCATTGATGTTTGTATCACGTATAGCTGGGAATTATAAATGTTAAGCATAATTCACCCTGTGTATCATGCCCCACAACATTAGAAGCAATCCATCGTAATGCAACGGAGGGCGCCCAGAAAATGCGCTGCGTAAGTGGGTCAGCGATCCCCGGTGAGTACCTTTATTTTAGTATATGTGCTGTAATTGCCGATGATAATTCATTTAATGTGTGTTGTGTATATAGCCTGGAGGTGGGCCATTCCTCTATTCCGAGAACCTGATCTTCTTGTTAATGAATTGTTAACAAGGAGGTGAAGGGTACACTTCTCGTGACATCACAATTTGGTGAGATCAACCCGATCGCTTTGTAATATTTTGCGAGTGTAGTTTAGCAGTTGCATTGTATCTTTTGCGTTTGTTATTTCATGTGCAAAACGTACAGAAATTCAGTAGAAGTGCATGTCTCGTAGTGATGATTTTCTGTGTTCCGGTGGGAGAAGCCAGCAAGCACACGGCCACATAGCTCAAGAAAGTGAAAGTGGTTATAAAAGTGATAAGTTTGAGTGAGAAAATTCTGGTGTGTTCACTTAATTAAGTTCAAAGTTTCAGTAAAAGTTTTACAGTGAGTAGGTGTGGAAAGCATTTGAGCAATCGCAAATTTTTGAGTTTATGGAGAAAGTGAATTGGAGAAGATCAACACTATGCCTGCCCGTGGAAGAAGGAACAACGACCGCAGAAATGCGCCAGCAACGCCACCCCGACCCGAAGAGGAAGCAGTAAACATGCCTGTGGTAACGAGTTGCGTGGGTGCCATTGGGGCCAAGTTTAGGAGAGGCGACAATGTGGGGGAACATATGGCAAGATTGAAGTTTTTGACGGGTAATCTGAATAACAGTGAGCAGGTGAAAGCCTTCTTCCTATGCCTAGGTCAACAAGAGGCAAAGGAGTGCAATCTAATAATTGATACACTAACGAACCTACGAGATGCAGAAAACTGGTTGCGCTCTTACGACGACCAGGTCGAACATCCAACTCAAGCGCTGTTTGAAATAGTAACCAAGAAGCAAACAAGCCGGGAAGGAGTGTCAGAGTACCTGACGCGCCTGGAAAGGCTGTACAACGAGAATTATCTGGAACATCCGGAACGAATCCTTGTAGATTTGATGTGGCTCGGATTAAGGGAGAACATCACAAGACCATTTCGAAGTGATGCGCGACCTACGACAGTACAAGAACTGAGAGACATGGCAATCGAGGTGGAAAATCGACGGATAGTACCAGTGCCAAGGGAAACGACAGAGAAGAGGGAACCGGAGAGAGAAAGAGCGCAGCGAAGTGAGAGGAGGCCACAGCATGAGACTGCACGTGTCGGCCATACGATGCGGCATTCCCCACAACGGCCTAGAGGGTACCGCCAGGAAGTGCCACCCTGGAGAGAAAGGAACAGACAGACACGACACTCTCCTTATCATCGAAGAGGAAATTATGAAGCACCCCACTGGAGCGAAAAGGGCAGACTTAGGAGTCAGCAGCACCAAATATACTACGCAAGAAAGCCACAGCCGCACTCGGAAGCACCACCTGCACCTGCAGTGGACTTAGCCCAGTATAGAACAGTGCCACCGCCGTGCGTAAACTGTGGAAAATTTGGGCACCTAAGGGCTGATTGCAGGGTGCAACAGTTTGCAGGACAGCCAAAAAACGGAATAGGAGACCGTTAGCTTCACTAATAAATCCCAGCGTGATACTCCAAGTGAATGGTACACCTGTTACCGCCCTTCTTGATACCGGAGCAAATATATGCTTGGTAAAAGAGCGTGTGGTTGCGGGGATTAAAAATGCTAGTGTGAAAGGAACATCGACTGCATTAAAAACAATTGGAGAGGAACCCGTACCAGTGCTGGGAAAGATTAATGTGCCAATCAAAGTTAACGGTCAGAAAATTGTACAGAGATGCTTTGTTGTGCGGGAAAATGCATTCCCAGGAGACCTGCTAATAGGAGTGGAAGTAATGAACAAAGTCAACGCAAAGCTAGATTTCGGAAAATGTAGGGCATCATTCTTTGGCACTTACGTGAACATGTTTTCAGCACCAGGACACGCTTCTCCGAAAATTCTGTGTGTAACGAGAGAAGAAACATCTGTCACTCTGGCTGAGGACATTACAGTGAAGCCTCGCACGCAAGCCATGGTAAAGTGCCGAGCAGATGGCAAATTTGATGGAAAGGAAGTAATTTTAGAGCCTAGAATTAAGTGGGCGCCGTACGTCGGAGCCACCGCTGCAAGGGTACAAAACGGGTATGTTTTGATGCCTGTACTTAACCCTTTTGCCGAAGAAATCGCTCTAACCGAAGGAGCAATAATTGCAACATGCCACGAAGTCTCGAATGAAGATGCAACTGCAGAAGAAAACAATGCGGAAAATAGCGAAGCAGAAGATCACCGCAGAGAGAAGCGCTTCCAGCAAATTGATGAGCTTGACCTCAGTCACTTGGTTGCTGAAAAACAAGGACAAGTCAGAAACCTGTTGAAGGAATATCACAAGACGATTAGTGCAGACGAGATGGATATTGGCCATGTTAAAGGAGTGAAATACAAAATTTTGCTGAGTGATTACAGGCCAATTCAAACGAAAGGGTGGCGTATTCCATACTCCAGCCAAGAAATTATTGATAAAAAGGTCTCGGAGATGATCGAAAGTGGAATTGTGCAAGAGAGTACAAGTGCTTGGAAAAACCCGCTCGTACTCGTAAAGAAGCCAGGAGGAGGCCACAGAGTTTGCCTTGATTTGCGAGCTGTAAACATGCGGGTGATAAACGAGCATTATCCGATTCCACACATTGTAGGGACACTGGAGGAGGTGGCTGGCAAAGAATACTATTCCATTGTCGACGCAAAATCAGCCTTCCATCAAATTGAGCTAGATGAAGAAAGTAAGCAATACACGGCATTTCAGACCCGACAAGGCAACTTCGAGTTCTCTAGGCTACCTATGGGACTTAAGTGCTCAACATCAGTGTACCAGAGAGTAATTTGTCATGTTCTGAAAAGGCAACTTGGAAAATTCGCCGCTATTTACTTGGACGACGTGTGCGTTAACTCTATGACTTTTGAGAGTCACCTAGAAAATTTAAGGGAAGTGTTGCACGAGTTTCAATGTGCCGGAGTAAAAATTGGCTTGGACAAGTGCAAATTTGCACAAAAACAAGTAAAGTACCTAGGATGTTACATCAGTCGTGAGGGACTTATTCCAGACCCCAAAAACGTGGAGGCAATGCAGAGTTACCCTAGGCCGACTACCGCACGTAAAGTGCGCTCGTTCGTGGCCGCGCTTAATTTCTACCGGCGCTTCATTCCGCACTTTGCCACAACAGCTGCACCCCTTAATGCGTTGACTAAAAAGGGGGCAAGGTTCCAGTGGAAGGAAGAACACGAACAAGCCTTCTGCAAACTTAAGCAGCTCATGATAGAAGCTCCAGTTCTGAAGAAGCCTTCTCTAAATGAGACGTATTACTTGAGCTGTGATGCCTCGAATGAGGGCTCGGGCGCGGTCCTTGCACAGAAATGTGAAGGTAAGGAACAACCGATTGGATACTTCAGCAAAAGATTCAATGATGCTGAAAAACGGTATTCAATTACGGAGCGGGAAGGATTAGCAGTGGTCGCCGCTGTAAATCACTTTTCACCTTACCTGTACGGTAATAAATTCGTTGTAATTACTGATCACACGGCTCTCAAATATTTGTTCAAAGGTAAAAATACCAAGAACAACAGAATTATGAGATGGGCCCTAACACTCTCTCAATATGATTTTGAGGTGATTTATCGGCCAGGAACTCAGAACGTGGTGCCCGACGCATTGTCGAGAAATATTGCGAACGACAACGAAGAAGAAAATCCAGACGACGAAGCACCTAAAACAGTGTTCGTCACGACGATGTTAGATGAGACTCCCAATGTGCAAGAGGCGGAAAGTAAGTTGCAGAAAGAAAATGTGAGAGCAGAACAGTTGAAGGATCCCGTTTGGGGGCCAGTACTGAGGTATCTCGAAGGTGACAAATTAGGGGACGCACCAAGTCTCGCTCTGAAATCCGAAATCTTCACTGACGGAGGCATCTTGCATTTCAGGAAGACGCAACGAAAGCCTAACAGAACAAGGCACCTGATCGTGGTGCCAGACGCTCTAAGAGAAGCAGCAATAACGTTAGCGCATGATAGCACAATTGGTGCACACCAAGGTCGTGCTAAAACGTGGAAAAAGCTCATGGAATTCGGGTACTGGATTAACATGGCGCGTGACGTTAACAAGTACGTCGATTCGTGTATGCAATGTCAAAAACGTAAGATCAACAATCGCATTTGTGTTAGCATGGGTTCATTCCCTGAAATTGACAAGCCTCTGGACAGAATAGGCGTTGATTTAATCGAAATGCCTGTCTCGAATGAGGGCCACAAATACATCCTAACGGTGGTCGATCACTTTAGCAGATATGTTGCAGCGTTTCCGCTCAGAAGCAAGACCACTGAGGAAGTAACGAAAGCGTTGACTAAGTTCGTTACCACGTACGGCACTGCCAAGACTCTCATCTCAGACAGGGGCACCGAGTTCACGTCAGCTTTGTTCAGAAATATGTGTGAAAAATTGAAAATAAAATACTACAACACTTCAGCATATCATCCCCAATCAAACGGAATGACCGAACGTCAAAATCAGAATATCAAGACTGTTTTATCACACCTTGCCTCCAACGATCAATCTTCGTGGCCTGATGCACTCCCTTGGACATGCCTGGCACTGAACACCAGCTACCAGAGCGTCATTGAAGAAATTCCGTATTATTTATTTTTTGGTAGGGACGCTGAAATTCCTGTGGTTGACTGGTTAAAAACCCCTCGCATGGATTACTCTCTGGGTGAGAATTACAGTGCCGAGGTAAGCTTACGACTCTACAATGCGTTCAACATGGTGAAGGTGAAATCTAAAGCCTCACACGATAAATCGGTGCAGTTAAAGGAGCGCGGAGTGAAAAACAGTCAGGTCCAAGTGGGCGATATCGTCTTGCTACATAACCCAACGGGAAAGGCGGAAGTTGCAAATACATGGCCTACCGATTGGGTCGGGCCCTACCGGATTACAGTAAAAACAGAGACGAATGCCACAATAAAGGCGCTCTATAGTAACTGCGAGAGAAGAGTTCACCTCGATAGATTGAAAATTGCACACTTGAGGGGTGAAGCTTACCCCTGCAACCAGAATGCCGCGGCGCCGCCAAATGCCGGATGTGAAGCTATCGACAGCGAGGACGAAGATATGCCAGAAAACGCTGCGACTGAACAGGCTACGTCGGTGACTCAGCGAAAATACAACTTGCGTTCTCGGTGTAGGTGAACCGCCAACTAGAAACGAACTGCGGAGGACTGAAATCATGCATTAACTTGCCTTTGCGGGATGTGTTTTTGTGTGTTTAATTTTAAGAAAACTCTTGCGTAGAAGTGAGTTTTAGCGTTGTATTGCTTTAATCTAACTGTGTTCTTTAGTAGAATTGTGTTACTCTAGCTGTAATTAAATCTAATCTCACTCACTAGAGTGTGATGCTTCGTTCAATAGGAATATGCTATAGGTTATGTAACTCCAACTGTCGTTGCTCACGAGAAATTTCGTCTGGACGAAAATCTTGTTGAGTGATTTAATCTTACACTGTGCTTAATTCTCATTTCCTCTTTTGCTAAGTAAAGGGAAATTGAGCGTTTATTAGGTTAACTTCGTGTGTTTCTCAAGAGGAGTACTTTGTTTCCTTTGTAGGATGCTTATATTCTCGCCAGCTTCTCGTGAAGCGTACGCGCTTCATACGAAAGAGCTCTATCGAATGAATTAAGTTTCATCAGAAGTTCTTAGGCTGAGGCTATCTCAGGCTAGATGATTTTATCTATACCTCTAGACCGTTCATTTTCACAACGGGGAAAATAAGTTTAGCGTCATATTAAAATTTCGTATTCTTTTGTACTGTAGCGTTGAATTTCTGACTCTGTGTCTTACTCTTGCCCTGAAAGAATAACGTAAACACGGTATTCCGGAAGGAATTATTCTCCTCTTACTATGTAGAAGTATAGTACATTTCTTTTCAGACTTAAGGAATTAATTTCTTGGTAGATTAGCGTCGTATGTACTTCAGCACAGAAGAGGCCGGAAGAATTGCATAACACGAATATGTCTCGTATGAGCAGCAAATTAAGGAAGGATCACGTGGAATATAAGTAATTATTTACAAGAACGAAGAAGATAGAACTACAACACGACATGGGGGACACATTGCACCTGCGTTGGAGATGTTTAAAAGGATTGCCCAAATTCAAGCGTTGCCGTGGGAAACGACGAAAGATGTATGTACGGCTGGAAATTTTGCACCCTGTTCTGAAGAATGCCGAAGGCACAAGTAATTAGCTCAGAGCCGTTTGCGGTGGAGCTACAGCCAGGGGTCGCGCACCATGTTCGAAGAATGCGGAGGACATCAGTAATAGCTTAACTCGCCAGTGGTCAGGCTGCAAGGAGGACATCGTTAGTGAACGGCCGAGCGAGGAAGGACTTCTCGACTAATTAGCACTCATGCTTCGAAGTGGAAAAGACCACAGAACGACGCAGCATCATCGTGAGGAAGGAAGAAAAACGAAATTAAAGCATGAGATATTATTGGGTGCCGAGATGTACTAGCGTTTAAAAATGCTTTTATACAGTGGGCACTCAAATGAAACAATAACAATGCTTTTATGTGCTTGAGTGTTGATATTTACTTAAGTATTTCGGAATTTGCGTCGTGACATGTATGCCTGGTGAGGCATTCCTGAAATTCGAATGCAAGTTCCTGTGAATTTTGACTAGGCAAATTATCACATTGGAATATTGAAGCCGCATTTTAGGCATCTCTATTTATACGTGAAATAAAAATTAAAAGAGATTACGTCGGATAGCCTTTGAATGATACGTACGGTCTTCGAAGAATATGAACCCATGGAATTCTCGCACTAATAATAGTGGTTACTAGGAGAAAATAAAAATATAAGCTGGTGTCAGCCAGAGTTTCTACGTCGATGTCAAGGAATACTGAGATTCTACGTCGAAATCGAGGAATACCAAAAGGAGTTCCACTGGATTCCATCGCGCATACAGGACACCACCGCCGGATATACCTCGGACTCTTCAGGATTACTTCGTAGGATGCAGAACCCTATCGCGAAGGGAAACTGCAGTGAAGGAAATTATCGACGATTCGACTCGTATATTCCGCCAGATCAATATAACTTACTGACGTATCGATTTGTCTGATCAACGAATCGAGGTTCATGAGTAATCTGGCGATTAAAAAACTGAGTTGAATAAACTTCATAAAATATATGTGAAACATTGCACTTAACATGATTTGGTGGTAATTTGAATCGTGATAATGATACATCTTACAGAATGGAATCGTGAAGTTAGTGTGGTGTATAGAAATTTCATACGAGTCTGGATATGGGGCTCGCAAGACTTCCTCATGAAATTAAGTACCCATCTTCAACGCGTGTGTGAAGCTATTGAAATGGCAGAAGAGAAGCATGGAAAGAGAGCAAATTCGTCAACTATACCAAAGGAATCGACATCGAATAGTCAACTGCAGCGGCAAGGATTTGGAGAACAGAAAACGCAAGCGTAAATTGAAACTACGAGACATAAACTCATCGATACTTTAGGATGTCTGAGGAATGGGAAAGGTGCCCGTGAAATTTTGTGAATGTTATTAGGGTTAAGTACTCAAGTATTTAGCACGCACTTTACTTCGGCGGGAAAAACAGACACATCGGTTAGAAGAACACGACACAATATATCACGCTGTGGCTGATAGTAATGATTGTAGTGTTAATTGTAAGGTACCCTGTTTCTGCGGAACAATGTTTAGATGATAATGTGCTTAAGTAGAATTTACCATGTGTGTCTTATATGGGCTGCATACCGTAGTACTTATTATTCAATAAATAGCTGAAAGCTATCTAAAAAAAAAAAAAAATTGTCAGGCCAATTTTTTTTTAACTCTAGGAGGGCCGTCATGTCGAGAATCTGTTCAGAATGACCAAATTCTTGCGAATTTAAAATGAAAATTCTTGTAATCACATTTTTGCGAATTTAAAATGAAAATTCTTGTAATTGCGTAAAAAGTTGTGTCTTGAAATGTCTCAGAAAAACCCAGCAGCCAGAGGGGTCGCTTCAACATGAATGTTTTATGTCGCTTCAACATGTATGTTTTTTTACGCCTGTATGTTTTCTTTCAACTCAGCTGCGATAAGGTGCGAGAGCCGTGCGAGAGCCAAACGATGTATGTTTACAGTGTGTCTTGTTTCTGGAGGGGCTTATGTTGTGGTTATGCGAGCGAGCCTTGGGAAACTCGATACGGTCGAAAAATGCCTAACCAAGAGCGAACAAAGTCGCCTTGTAGTCAAAGATAAATCGACACTCAGACCGAGAGAGTCGGCAAACCAACGGTCGGTTCGAAGGAGCTGAGCGCGAGAAGAAAAATAATGCTAAGAAAGAAATAAAGGCAAGCGGCGGCACTACCAATTAGAAAAGAGGTAGGCGGGCACTCCGAGGCTCCTAAGATTCTCATAGGCCGAAGGTGAGAGTTCTCAACCCTCGAAGAGAATGCGCCAGGGCTCAAGGCGTTGGAGGAACAATGGACAGTTCGACCGGCGTAACCGTAACGTGAGGTGCAACCAAGAAACGCGGGGTGTGTTCACAATAACAAGCGTGCTTAATGCAATAATAAGAAAAGTGGCTATATTGAAAATTATACTAAGTTTCACGCTATAATGTAATCCAGAATTTAACACATTCTCGTTTCACTTGCAGAAATTTTACGTGTTCTCGTCACCACGTTCACAAAGGGGAAATTTATCAAAACATAACCCACCGTGGGAGTTATTGATGGAACATGGAGATGCTGAACTAGAAGGGAGGGTAAGAGATGCATTTTTTTTAAAAAAGAAAGAGTAAAGATAGTGTTGAGATAAATATTGCGATAATTCATTGTCATTCACACATTGATGCGCTTAAAAAGTAACAAGTTAAATTTTTATCTTTGACAGGCGGGACGGTAATTCAGTCACACACCTGAGGATTGATCAGCTCGAATGAAGGGAATCAACGTGTAAACAGGCTGAAACGAAATGAGCAAAATAACGTCCTCACTAGACATTTTCTGAACAGTGTATAAAACAGGCCTTTGAACTGAAGCGAGTAGCGGACGAATTTTGTGGTTGAAGTGACCTTCGTCTACTGGGCTGCTGGGGGCGCTGAGATATTGTAATCATTATTGTGTTGTGTTTGGATGCATAAGCAATCTGCGGTTAAAGGCTGGCCAGCCAAATTTCTGTGTAATTATGTGCAGTAGGTCATTTGACGTATGCTATTTGCTTTCATTACTTAATTGGAATTGTTCCTAACACCAATCATTGTGTGTGCGCTCATTGATGTTTGTATCACGTATAGCTGGGAATTATAAATGTTAAGCATAATTCACCCTGTGTATCATGCCCCACAACATTAGAAGCAATCCATCGTAATGCAACGGAGGGCGCCCAGAAAATGCGCTGCGTAAGTGGGTCAGCGATCCCCGGTGAGTACCTTTATTTTAGTATATGTGCTGTAATTGCCGATGATAATTCATTTAATGTGTGTTGTGTATATAGCCTGGAGGTGGGCCATTCCTCTATTCCGAGAACCTGATCTTCTTGTTAATGAATTGTTAACAAGGAGGTGAAGGGTACACTTCTCGTGACATATAGCGGTAAATGAGTTAACGGAACTCCAGTGTTTAAGGCGGGAATAAATGAATAAGGGAAGCATCACCCTATTACAAACGTAAAGAGGTTGGGTCGAGAGGGGTAGCCACAGTTCTTTTAGTGAAAATTGGAAATCAATTGAAATTCTACTATGCATAAACATAATTATTGAGATGACGAGTTATATTGTCGATGCGAAAGACCAAACTCGAAAGTTCCCAGATACGTTGAACCGACGATATACCGTCATCTCAGGGCTGCCAGTGACGTCAAAGCAGCGGTAAACACTTTATTATAAACGTAAAGAGGTTGGGTCGTGAGGGGTAGCCACAGTTCTTTTGGTCAATGTGAAGTTTAATGCAATCACGGAAATTAATAATTATATTCCAAACAATCACTAAAGGAACCCATTTAAGAACGTTTTACAAGAATGACATTCTGCTCGCTGATGCTTTATTTTCGAATTATTGAACTTTGAAGTTGGCCTTCCCGCGCCAAAGGAAGCGAGCGTAATTCAATTATAAACGGAAGCTAACCCCCTATTACAAACGTGAAGAGGTTAGGTCGTGAGGGGGAGGCACAGTTCTTCTAGTGAAAATTATAAATAAAGCTTCTAACCCACCCATTTGGGTGACGACCGCAATCTTGTTTACATCGGGTCAAAGATGGCGACTACCATGGGCGCCGCCATCTTGGACCCGATGTCAACAAGATTGCGGTCGTCACCCTAATGGGTGGGTTAGAAGCTTTATTTATAATTTTCACTAGAAGAACTGTGCCTCCCCCTCACGACCCAACCTCTTTACGTTTGTAATAGCTTCTGTTATTAATTAAATTCCGTTTCACGCGCTCGCTTCCTTTGGGGCAAAGGTCAACTTCAAAGTTCAATTATTCGAAAATAACGCATCAGCGAGCAGAATGTCATTCGTGTAAAACGTTCTTAAATGGGTTCCTTTAGTGATTCCTAAGATCGGAATTCATATTTTCCGTGATTGCATTAAACTTCACATTGACCGTTCTTTTAGTGAGAATTATCAATAAAGTGAAATTCTAGTATGCATTAGTATAAAAACTGAGATGACGTGTTCATTTGTCGATCCGAACGAATTCATTCGAATGCTCTCAGATACGTCGAACGTTCGACGTACATTTGTCGATCCGAACGAATTCATTAGAATGCTCTCAAATTCGTCGAACGTTTGACGTAGTGGGTCGGTTAAAGCCTTTCTTCATAATTTTCATTAAAAGAACTGTTGCTAGCCCTCACGACCCAACCTCTTAACGTTTGTAATAGGGGGTTTGCTTCTCTTCTTTATTTTTTCTAGCAAAGTCGGCTTGGTTGGCGCGCGGCAACGCCTGTTTACTTTCACGTCGGACCGTGCGGTATATTTTTCCCCGCCTGAAACACTGGAGTTCCGATAACTCATTTACCGCTATAACTTTTAAAATACTCGTTTCTGCCGGAAAGTGCATTGAAGAAAACTTGTTTCTTTTCATCTCATTAACCATATTTTGGCATCAAAAATTCTAAAATCAATTATGGTCAAGTCCTCAACATTTACCGATTTTTGTTGTATTTTGAATGAAAGAAGAATGAAACATTTAGTTGAAGAACTAGGAGTTCTTGGAGGAGAACAAAATGTTTTTTGGTAAGATAGACATGGGGACAAATTCGGGGTGTAATTTAAGAAATGAAGGACGAATTTAAAAAAGTTTCAATTTTTTTTGACCATACGTGAAAATAGTTCCCATTTTCCAAATATCCGTTCAGTTTTGAAAATCTTGAAGATCTGTTCATGAAGAATAGTTCATTTGATTAAAACCCCTAGAAGGTATTGAAATATTGATAGTTATGTTAATGTCATTGGACAATTTATAAGGCCACCTAATAGTAAATGATGGGAAATATCTGAAAATTTCAATTATTGAATTCAGGGTAAATGTTGAGGATTAACTGGGAATCGATTTTCCACTTTTCAAACCTGAATCATGGTTAATTAGATCAAAATAAACAAGTTTTCTTCCATGCATTTTCCGTCGTAATTGAGTATTTTAGGAATTATAGCTGTAGGTGTAGTTTCGTCTATGATGACGAATGCGCTTGAATAAACAGCTACTCATTGATTTTGGAATTTTTGTTGCTGGTATTCTGGTAATTGCATCAAAATAAAGGTAAATCTGAAGGATATGACAGTCATCGATTTTCCAATTTTTGATGCCTAAACATAATAAATTGAATCAAAATAAACAAGTTTTCTTCCATGCACTTTCTGTCTGATATTATTTTACGAGTTATAGCGGTAGGATTAGTTTCATCTCTCATGACGAATGCGCTCGAATAAACAGCTACTCATCGATTTTCGAATTTTTGTTGCCTCAATCATGGTGATAACATCAAAATAAACAACTTTTCTTCTATACACTTTTTCTCCAAATGAGTATTTAACAAGGTATAGCGGTAGTTTTGGTTTCGTCTTTGATGACGATCGCGCTGGAAGCGAGTGCGCATTGCAGTGTTGCTGTCCGATGTGTTCCATGAATTACTTGCCGCATCAAACACTGGAGTTGCGGTAAGTCATTTACCTCTATAACTAATAAAATACTCATTTCAGACCGATAGTGCATGGAAGAAAACTTGTTTATTTCGATCTAATTCACTATGATTGGGCATCAAAATTTATAAAATCAATAACTGTAATATCCTTCAGATTTACCAAAATAAACTACTTTTCTTCTATGCACTTTTTTCACCAAATGAATATTTTACGAGTTAGAGAGGTAGATTTTATTTTTTGCGTAATTGAGCTGTTAGAGTACGTTTAAATCCTTTGAGATTTATCATTAGCTCATCTCGCAGAGCTTGCGGAGCCTGAACCCACTTCTAGGAATTTTTAGTTAATAACAATAGAAATTATCGGTCAAATTCAGTTTAAAGTTGTCAATGAATTTCATAATTTTTTCGCCATAGGTAGATAATATAGTAGATTGTAACACGTTTTACATGAATGACAATATGCTCGCCAATGCTTAGTTTTTGAGTTATTTAAGTTAGAAGTTATATGAATGGCGCTCTTGAATGGCCTTTTTTGCGCAACTTCAGAGTTGAAACGGAGGCTAACCCCTATTACAAACGTAAAGAGGTTGGGTCGTGAGGGGTAGCCACAGTTCTTCTAGTGAAAATTATAGATAAAGGTTTCTAGTGACGTCAGTTTACATCGACTCTAAGATGGCGGCCGCTATCTTGGGTTCCGGGTGCCGCCATTGGCGATGATATAAACGAATGTCACTAGAAACCTTTATTTATAATTTTCACTAGAAAAACTGTGGCTACCCCTCACGACCCAACCTCTTAAAATTTGTAATAGGGGGTTATCTTCTGTTATTAATCAAATTACGCTTGGCGCGCGCGCTGCTCTGGCATGCACAAGCCATCTTCTAAGTTGAATAATTCAAAAATAATGCATCAGCAAGCAGAATGTCATTCATGTAAAAAGTTTTTAAATGTGTTCCTTTGTTGATTATTGGCAACAAAATTATGAAAATCACTGAAAATATTTAACTCAATATTGGCTAAATTATCACCCAAAAAGATGAATTATAGCCATATGTTAACTTCCATCTAAGATTGAATTAGATCGAAATAAACAAGATTTCTCCCATACACTCTCCGTCGTAAATAAGTATTTTACGAGTTATAGCGGTAAATTAGTTACCACAACTCAAGTGCTTGAAGCGGGAAGTAATTTGAGCGGTATTTGGCAACACTGCGCAATAGCTGCTCGTTTCTGTTGGGCTCAAATGATTGGGGTCAATCATTTGAGCCCAACAGAAATTACTTCCCGCTTCAAGCACTTGAGTTGTGGTAACTAATTTACCGCTATAACTTGTAAAATACTTATTTACGACGGAGAGTGTATGGGAGAAAACTTGTTTATTTCGATCTAATTGACCATGTTAAGGCACCTAAAAATCGAACATCAATTCCCGTTTAATCCTCAACCTTTACCAAATTCAGTTGAGTTCTGAAGTAATATAAGCAAGATGCTGAAACAATTAATAACTTTTTTTCATCATTGATATTATTTCTCATTATTACCATGTTTGGCAACACCAAATTGTTAACCTTTGTAGGAAGCCTATTTATGGTAAATGTGGAGGAGAGGTCGGATGGCAACACTACAATGGACTCTCCCTTCCAACTTGCTCGATCATTCCTGCCATCTAAGACGAAAATGAACATCCCGCTATAATTCATTATTTTTGGGTGATAATTCCTATTGTGTTATTAAGTTGAAAATCCTAGAAGTGGGTTGAGGCTCTGCCAGGCTGGAAAATAATAAATTACAAAATGCCCAAATGTACTCCAATCTTCTTAACCTATTGCTATAACTCAATAAATATTCATTTCAGACGGAAAATGCATAGAAGAAATATTGTTTATCTACATCTAATTAGCTATGTTTAGGCACTGAAAAGTGGGAAATCAATTATGGTCCTCTCCTCCACATTTACCCTATTTTTTATCAAATAATGTTTCTTTACATTGCACTTGGTTAAATTATTGTGCTCGTCTAAATTAGTCTCAAAATTAAATTGCCTAATATGCTAAACTGCTATGACTATGATATTTTGAATTTTTCTCTTGTAATATTAATCATTTGAGTTCTATGTGCTTCACTACAATGTTCTGGAAAATAAAAACATCTTAGAACAAAAAGAGACCACCAAAGCACTGATAATGAAAGTATCTCAACTCTTTGACTACGTAGCTTCTCTTGCACTGTCCAACTTTGTCTTTTTTGGGAATCCGGATGAATTCTTAAAAATTTCTCAGCTTTCTCTCATCTTTGGGTGAAGCACAGCAAAATTTTGAAATATTTGCATTTATTGCAAAAAATTAATACTATGTTACTGACATATAAGCTGTTACTTACAAGAACTTGTTGACTCCCTGACGACAAAAATTGCCTTTTTTTAAGCCAAACTTGTGTGCACTGTTGATCTTTACGTAGCAAAATAAAACAATGGAGGAGCATGTAAAAAAGATATCTCCAGAATTCAGCTCTTCCGATAAAGCGCTGTTTCGATGTAACTCAAACTACGACGACTAATAATAATGAGTTAGTTGCGTGTATTTCAAACAGGCCCTTTATGCGAAAATGTTTTATTCAAACCCCAATGAAATATTTTACAGGAATTGAAACGACTAGCAAACAAAACCTCATTTCGGACAATCTGCAGTTTAATCCGTTCATGGAAATTGGAAATCCTGTTCCCAAGAATCATTAAAGAAACACATTTAAAACCGTTTTAAATGAATGATATTCTGCTTGCTGATGCATTATTTTCGAGTTATTCAACTTCGAAATTTTTGTGTTCCATAGCAGTTCTAGTCATTCAAGCAGCAAAAACCGTTGCATGCTTGAGCTGTTAGTACGTTTGGGCACTTCAAAATTTATCATTTGCCGACCCCGCGGAGCCTGAAGCCACTTCTAGGATCTTCTAGTTAACACAATTAAGGTTATCACCTGAAAATATCAGCAGAACTGTGGTATTGAATACTAAAATCTAGGGTATCCACTCCTACGGTTTTGCTGATGTTTACCAAACCAGCCAGTTAGTTGCATCACCGTTTGATCGTCGCAGAACGTAATGGCTTCTGCTGTTTGTAGTGTAACTGCCAATGCAAGTGTTATTCACTTGCATGAATAGCACCTTGCGCAACACTTTCAAACTAGCGCAATTGTCATCATAATAATCTTTGATACACTCAAACGGTCAGAAAACACCCGCTGCAGACACCTTCTACGATGCTACGATGGCCGCCATATTGAAACTGTCGTTTCTCTCTACATCCTGAACAGTATTAAAGTTGAATAACTCAAGCATAACATGAACAGAATGTCATTCATGTAAAATGTTTTTAAATGTATTCCTTTAGTGATTGTTGGGAATGGAATTTTTAATTTCTGTGAATGGAATAAACTGCATATTGACCCTCATTTGGGCTGCGTTAGTTACTGATGCAATAAAACTATTTTTCAAATGTTTTTTTGCTGTGGTCCTCAGAATCTTAGGCAAAATACCGGCAAGTGAATTTATTAATATAAAGACTGCAAATCTTCAAACTAGGTACACAACTGCTGCACATTATGCAGAATATCTCCTCAAAACATTGGTTATTTACAAATAGAAGGTAAAAAATTACAATTGCCAAACTCACCATATCAGAATGAAAGTAACGCTAAAAGTAGGAATGCCCCTGTACATTCGCACTTTTTAACCTTCAATAGTTTAGACACAATTTAATAATTAGTGTCAGTGCAATGACTGTGGATGGGTTGGTCACTTGAATGTCAGAGCTCTGGCTGCAATTGTAAATGGAACACTAATTGTCTACAAATTGCAAAGCATGTTTAGAGTCATTAACACGTTAAGTGTGGCGGGTTAAACTGAAGTTCAATATCCAGCTCAAATTTAGAGTTAATTGTTATAAGAAATTTTGAAAATATCCAACAATAACTGAATCATGCCTTTATTTAGCTTTCTTTTATTGTATGTAAAAATTGAGTCAGTGACTGCTGGTCTGTCAGAAGCATTAGGAAAATCTCCTAAATGACCACCGATATGTCATGCTGCACTTAACGTGTTAATTGTATTATTTTAAACAATTTTTCTTCTCGGGCATTGAACAACAACAAATAACAGTAATGTACGGAAATATTTTGTTCAACATTTAAAATTGAATTTTGAAATTTTCTATTTTCATAACTTCCAAATACCATCTAAGGAAATGTATCAACTGGCTTTACTGAACACAAGTGTGTCATGTTAAATATTATGTTTTATGATAGTGGTTTGTAATTTTTTGATATATTAATTGTTATGAGATCAATGAAAGACATTTTATATTAAGAAATTTTTAAAACCCAATATGTTATACTGCATCGCATGTATCAATTCATTTTAAATAAACAGGTTTGCTTCCTTCATTTTCCATGTCCCTTCTAACTACATCAAGAAATATCAAGTAAAATCTTGGGTAGAGGAATTTTATTGGAGATAACTACTGAATTTACAATCAATTACAGATATCAATGGTAAAGTTATCTGTGTAAGGGAGTTTATGGCTTTGCATAGATTTTTGCTTTGTGTATAAAGCATTCGTTGTATTTCATTCACAAAGGTGAACAAAGAAAGAAAATACTTACCTCTTCAAGACACCCACTGTCATTTTGGATGTCACGCTTTGCTCACATTACATTTTTTAGCTCTAATGCCTAATATTTAATTTCAAGTCATCTAATTGGTTGGCAAAATTAGCTTTCTCTAACTTCATGACACTATCAAATTATAAACTAAATATTAAAAGTTTCTAACAACTTAATCTAAAACAAACCAAAAATAATATGTAAGTATTTACGCATTCTAAAGGAAAAACAGAATTTAAAATATAGCTATTCCACAGCATGTTTTATACTCTGCCATGCGCACAGCTGCCAGGTAGCTGTGGTGCAGGAAAAACAACTCTCCGGAGCCACTGGAACCTCTTCAAAGTTTATTTCTGAGGAATGAGCTAAATTTGTGTCTGTAACTTGGCCGAAGAGTAATTAATCCTAGTAGGAATAACAGATTTATTCTTCCCCGTTTTGTTCACAGGGAAAAATAATGATTTATTATTACTCTGATGAGTTTTTTGACCAAAAATTTGCCTATTAGTAAAGCTGAAAGTTTTTCTTTCTAATGGAATGATTTGAATGCCATTTGAAACATGATATATGGTTTGAAATTGTCTTTTAATATGAATGAAAAACGCTCAGAATGCATTTCGTTCTTTTCAGTTGCAGTCTTGCTTCAGTATGTAAACAAAGATTGTCTGAAGAGGTGTGTGATGCTCGTATCACTTGATCCAGTCTAAGTTCATTGTTTCATGTTGAAAATGAAAGATATTTTTAATATCCATTATTTTTAAGATAAAACCTTGTATAAAGTAATTTTAGGTTATATTTGTCCTAAGTTATGGTGCTAATTTGGATTTTATGGTAATTCTAAATATAAATACTTCACAAAAATTTGCTGAGCTGCTACGTCTAGTTCCAATTTGCCATTGTGTCCCAGCATAAAAAAGTTCCCTGTAATTCTTTCCTAGTGATGATAATCTGTTTGTAGTGAGTGTAATAATTGAGCGAATGAGGAAGGATCATAAGAAAGTGTGCCTAGCATTCCAGGATATTGAAATGGCGTATGACCGAGTGGATCAGGTAAGGCTATTTGAAATTTTGAGAAAAGTTGGATGTAGCAGAAAGATAGTAAACGTTGTACAAATTCTGTATGAGAACACAAGCGCTATCTCCAGGTTAGGAAATTTGGAAACAGGGCAAGTGAGGAATGAAAGAGGGCTGTGCTCTGTTGCTTCTGTTGTTTGGATTGTACTCAGAAGAATTAGCAGTTTGACTGAGAATGGGTGACTTTAGATTAAAAGTTGGTAATGAGTGACTGAGTTGTTTCCTGTATGCTGAAGATGTGGTTGTGGTTAGTGAATGCGGACAACAACTACAAAAAAGATGCTTGACATTGTGAATTGATATAGTTCAGATTTCAAGATGAACTTTGGTACTAACAAAAGTAAGGTTATGGTTATAAATAGGGATGAGACTGATAGAGACAGACAGTGGAAGATAGGAGAAATCAAAATTGGTAAAACTAAAGAATACAAATATCTAGCTTGTATGATAAGTGGAGATGGATGCAGTAGAACTAAGGATGAAAAAGTGGCAAAAGCAATGCAGTGGAGTGGACAGTTGAGTAGTGTGGCCAGATACAGAGCAAACAAGTATGAATATGTGAGAGGAATGTGGAAATACATTGCTGTACCAAGTGTCATGTATGGTATGAGTGCTCTAGCCTGGAATAGAAAAGATCTTGAGAAACTGGATATGATACAAAATAAGGTAGGAGGTCTAGCTTTGGGTGCTTCAAAAGTGGACAGCTACTGAACCTATCAAAGGTGATCTAAGGTGGAGCCCATTCTCAGAAAGAATGATGAAAGCTGTGTTGATTTTTAAGGTGAGAATTGAGAGAATGTAGAATAGCAAGTAGGTAAAGGAAATTTTTGAATGGAATCTGAGTGTAAGCTATTGGGAGAAAATATGTTAGGGTACTGTAAAAAAATTGACTGTGCAAAAGATTGTTCATGTTAGATTTAAAAGACCTGTAAATGACTGGATTTTAAAGAATGTTGGAGGTGAAATACCAGAATGAGACTGCAAGAGGCAGAAAAAAGAGACTTAGAGACAAACAAAAGAGTATGGATTGAATAAGTGGATGCTTAGCATGAAGGAAAAGCCTACATTAACCTGGTGTATGCAAAAGGAAGTACTTAAGTGTAAGATGTTCTATGATGATAGTTATGGAAGTCAACTCTTGTTTGCTGTGAGGTATAAATCATTGAGCGTGAATAGGCGTACATGGAGGTGGAATGAAAATAATAATAGATTATGTCATCAGTGTGATTGGGAAGTGGAGGGAACAATTGAGCATTTTGTGCTGGAGTGTAGTAAGTATGAGCAAGAGAGAGAGTTTCATGAATGTGGTGTTTGAACAGTATGGAGAGAATGAGTGGTATGCCAGATTTGCTAATGATGATTGTGGTGTAAGCTGTCTTGTTGGATTGGATCAGGAGTGTCATTCGAGTATCATTGAAGCCATGGAATTTTTTCTTCTATATGCCTGAAGTAAAAGACAGTGACTGAAATGAGCCAGTCATATAGAGTAGGCTGTAATGACCCACCAAGCCCGGGGATGTTGTCTTGACGTACTTGTTATCCCAGTGATGCCATCTAATGGCAGTTTGTGACAAGGATTGGTGGATCCTGAGTAGTTTAGTGGACAAGTCTGTCACACAGGTGCTGAACTATTTTGTGTGTTTATTGTGAGTATTGACAAGGGAATTGTAGGCCGTTTGAAAAACAATTTTAATAAAACTCTATGGTGATATTTTTAACATTAGTAGTTAAGAGGAAAAGGAACTTAGAATGGTAAAAGAGCTATAAGGGTCTATTTTTGAAAGAAACTCCAGATGAATGTAAATAAGAATAAAGGTAAAAAGTGTTTGAAAGAAATAGTTTGTGAAGATTAAATGTAAGTTTGAATGGAAGAAGTGATTTGTGTCTAGTATACGAGTGTTTGAAACTGCTGATGATGAATTAGATAAGATAAAGACTAGAAAATGCTACCAAGCATGGGAAGTTTGAAAGCAGTTGTAAGGAAAAGTTACCTGACTATAAATGCTAAAACAAGATTGTACTGTAAAGAAGAGAGATACTTTGTTTTTGCTTTGATTGAATGTACCTAATCCTTGTTTATATATAGTTTCATTCTGTTGAATTGAGTTTTGTTCCTTTACTGAATGCTCTTTTATTTCTTTTCAGCTTTTTCTAACAGTAAAACAAAAAAGAAGTTGATCAGAAAATTTTCAACACTGAACACTTCAATAACATCATAAAACTTGCCTTCCTGTAAAAAAGTTATTTTGTGTGATTAGGGTTCTCATTAGGTAAGTCATTTATCTTTTATCCAAGATAGCTTGTGTTGGTAGTCTTTAATCATTATAATTCTTATGCATACCCAATTAAGGAAAGCGTACCCCCTGAGTGTCGAATTTTCCAGAGATATTGATTTTAGCTGCTATATGAAGGGTAAGATGTCAGATATATCCTGTGAAAAATCAGGTTTGTACGTTCACTCGTTTGCCCGCTACAATGGTTTGAAGTATGGAGGATTGGGGAGGGGGGAAGTGGTATTTTTTCATGTTCCACCTCCCCCATGACAATTTCTGCATGGCGTAATGTTGCTATGTCATCTTCTATGTCTCTTTAATACTGTATAGTGATTTCAATGGTCCCTGCTGACCCAACTAATGATAAAGAAAAATTTAGATGGTTTGTTTCTTTGTTTACCTGTTTTGCCTTATTTGGAGTATCGGAATGTAGGGTTTCAAAATGCATCTCCTCCTGCAGTTTTTAAGCTGCAGTAATGGTTTTGGTAACATTGGATTTGGAAAATTGTGGGCATTTCAAAAACTCAAATGGAAATTAGAAATTTAGTTTTGATCAAAAGTTGTGACATCATGAAGTACAAAATTTTATGAAAGAAGACATATCTTAAAAATTTTTATGTTTATATCATTTCAAACTACAAGTTTGGAGAATTCCATTTAAATTTTTGGAATGCTCACGTCTCTCCGCATGTAATGATATCAAAATCATTACTGTAGCTCAATATCTGTAGGGGGAGATGCATTTCAAACCTCCCCCCCCCCTCAAAAATCTTGTTTTCCATGAATATCTCGTTTTCTTTACAGAAAATCGCATTTTTTCATGGAAGACAAAGGATTCAAAATTCCATTGCCTATCAGTATACCAAATGTCATTGCTCTAAGTTCAATTTTGAAGAAAATCATTCTAAAGGAGTACGCTTGCCACAAACTATTGCGATTATGTTACGGTGTAGTTGAAATCACAGGAGTCGCATTTTCTCTTCAATTGGAAGAACATTCACAAGTGACTTCTTAAATTGCTATTGCATTTGCACATTACAATGAGTAGCCAAACTGCAACCTTGATGGTTATGACTGTTTGTCTTTGTTTACCTTCAAAGCAGCGAGGGTCAGGTGGAGACCAGCGAGTTCGTGCTGGCTGTAGTGCCTGGCAGTGTTGGGGCCACTGATTGACTTCTGGAGTCTGACGGGTGAGCTTTTGTGGCCTGTTCTACTTCTTTGATGCCCCTCCTCAAATTCTATGTCTCATCGGTTCATTAGTCATTTGTTCCGATAGCTTAAGTTTTGTTCACTTATGAATTGTCTTCAGTTTCCAGATAACTATGATTTGATTTCTTATGTAACAACATTCAAGACTTATGAGTTCTTCATGGTTTTTAATTTTATTTTTTGAATTCAAAGTGATTCCAAGTTTTTTTGTTTAGCTGTTTCAATTTTCACAATAGTCAGTAATTTAGGTTACTACTTTTTATTGATTTGATTTTGTGCTATGATTACCAGTGCTGATAAAAATTCATGAACCTTCTTTTGTATAGCCTTTGGGATTACCAAAAAGTTACTCTTATCACCATTTTGCAGTTTTCTTTGATTATTTTTTATATTTTGTTCATTCAAAAAGTTTGCTGCCAGTTTTATAAATTATAGACTGTGTAGTTGGTACTATATTGGTCTTCTGGAGCCTTTAGCATTTCTGTATCAAGGAGACATATTCAAATGTTCTCCTGTAGTGAAACTAGCCTGCTTAGTGTTTCACCACTAGGACGCCATAACTGTCAGGATGACGACCAGGCAAGGGTTAGCTATTCAGGCTACAATAGCTAGGCCCAAACACTAGGTTAAGGTGCCGCTCAGATAAGTAACAACGATTATATTTAAAAACAGTAAGTATGACAGACGGAACATTATTCAACTCAGGGAGTGTTTTGCGGGAGAGTCATGCAGGGGCCGTCTCCGCACGAGATCATAACTCTCCCGCCGCCCACAAACCCCGCACAACTCAAGAGACCACTAATGTACAATAGTAAAAGAAGGCATAGGATTTGCCAAGCATGGCACAGGACTCACAAGCATTAGGCAAAAGCAGCTGTATTGGCCTGCTTGCAGACAAGTGCTCTGCATGAGGGTCCCAGCAAGGTATTGACTTGTACTCTAAGTTTGGCCATGCAGTGCCTACAAGTTCAAAAGCTGCACCGGTGGTTGCCCGTGCTTTAGAATATGGTATTTTGGCTAGTTGTCCCAGGACCCCTAAGGTTTTGTGGTCGGACAATGGTCCCGAGTTTCGAGCCAAATTATTTGGGCAATTGTTGGACCGGTATGGGGTGTGGCATGAGCGCTCAATCGCCTATGCTCCGCATACCAATAGAGCTGTAGAGAGACTCAACCGGACCCTTAAAGAAAGACTCACCACAGCCTGCGCTAGTAACCCCGGGAGCTGGGACCTAGAAATAGCAAGAGTGATGTGCCAGTACAATCAACTTACCCACAGTGAGACTGGTCGAGCCAAGAGTGAATTCTTCGTGAAAGAGGCGACAGAGCCAGATCTGCCAAGGCGACCCGCAACCTGGATGTGGCGATCCGCTGGACTGAGATTCCGGCCGTTTATGATGGGAGAGCGGGAGCCATTACACTGTACCAAGAGGAAGAACAAGGCAGAAGGTCTGCTGCAAAGGCAGCCACGCAAGAGGACCCATCGAGAAGTGGGGCCGAGGGAAGACAAGGCTGTTGTAGCAGGATTAAAGGAGGAAGAGGACCGAGTGGCTCTCGTGGAGGACAAGTGGTTGGGTCGCCCAATTCATCCACTACCGCAGTTGCCAGCAATGCAGCAGGAGGAGGTGACAGGCGATGACAGGAGCAAGGACTTCTCAAAATTCATCAGGCAGTACCCGAATCCTCCGCTGGACGAGGAGGAGAGCCTCGACTCTATATGCTGAATATGCTACAAAATCCTTCTGAGTATTTACAAAATAAATGTAATAACATGGTTTTTCAGCAGAGCAATGTTGCAATGTGCAATACAAAATGCTCTTCCATGATACAAAAGCCCAAAATGAAGCAATTTTGAAAAAAAGCATAAATCACATAATCTTGTTGAAGAGGAAAATTTGATATAAGCGAAATTGGTCATTGAGATAATCAGTCCTTCTACGAGCTCCTGATTATATGTCGAGTGAGGGCTCCATCTCGTTGAAACAATTCATGTCATGTGCATTTAGGCAAAATTCTTTTCTCAATTTCTTTGTTGATTTGAGATATTGCACTCATCCATATTACTACCTAGCACGCAATATTCTAGCATTTATTTTCTCTATGTTGATATATATATTGGATCCCCTCATGGGGTTACAACTATTGTATCTATGGGAATTAGCACTCCCGGGAGAAAAATGTGTGAGGGCCCAAGCTGAGAGTTAGGTAGGCTTTCTTTTTGTTGAAATAAAAACTTCTAGTTATGTTATGTCAAGGATGACCTTTTTTTGGTTCACTATTATCCTGTAATTCAGCCCCTTCTACTTTCTTCTTCAACCTTCATTTTATTTCATGAGTTTTTTCTCAACTTAACTTTTTCTATGCCCTTATCTCCATACTAAATGGTACCTTCATCCTTCCTCCTTCCTTTCTTTGATACATTCTTTTTTGTAGCAGTTAGGTCGGCTTAAACTAACATAGAATCATATAATCCAATCCATGTGTTGAATCTTTCGGTGATCATTTCAAAAGTTGAACATAGAATAACAACTAATGAAGATCTTATTGTTATCAATAAAACATGCATCAGTCGTTTAGCACTACAGATTTACAATTACTTGCCATCACAGCCTTCATTTTTTAAAATAAACTCCCTTTTTTAATTATTTATATTAGCATCATTTTCCATCATTTCTGGGCTGAATCCTGATATAGGAACACATCTACAGAATGCAAGGTTAAGCTTGCAAAGTCTCTAGTAGTCATGGGGCTACTGTTCATCTAGTTAGCCTTAGCTAGATGAAAAATTTGCACCAACTGTTTAGTTGTCTCACCTTTGGATAGGTCTGTGCATTTTCTAGTTTTTTTGTGCCATGCCCACTTGGCTTTCATTGGTTCTCATTCCTCTTCTCTAATTTTTGGTTTGTAATCCCCCAAAAAATACTTTTTGCATTAGAAATGAAGCAATAAAAAATTTCTATTTAACTTCTCAGCATCTGTGATATTCTCTGCAATGTTAGTTCATTTTTTTCATACATCTGTTGATTCTTGTTTATTCTTGTGTGTTGTTTGGTAATTGTTCAAGTCAATTTTTCTCTATTTTATTTCCAATCTCTTTGATAGTTGTGTTGGGGCCAGAAACAGGTAGTAAAGAAAAAGAAACTTTAGCTTCTAACACTAAGTTTGGCATCCTGAAGTTGATTTAAACTATGTACTGTGGACAGTAGCAGCCTTTAAAATACTCAAAATTGTGTTAATATATGTTTATATTAATTTGTTGCCACAAAAATTGCATAAAATCATAGGATGTTTTAGATTTTGGAAATTAAAATTATTTGCATCTGATTGTATAGCTACAATGTACATAGTAACGCAAAATTTATTCCCCCTATTTTAACACGTTGAGTGCAGCGTGACCCACCAGTGGTCATTTAGGTGATTTTCATAATGCTGCTGGCCGACCAGCTGTCACCGACTCATTTTTGATGAATATTAAATGAAAGTTAAGTTAGGGCATGATCCAGTCAATGTTTGCTATTTTTGAATTTTCTTACTACAATTGACTCTAAATTTGAGCTGGATATTGAACTTCAATTTAACCCGCCGCACTTAACGTGTTGATCTGTTTAATTTTAAAAATAATTTTTGTTGAACTTTGATATTCTAGAGCTCATATGTGAATGTACATTTTTTTTAAGGCATTGTTCCTTGCTTGTTTTTGATTACTTATTTTCAATATTGATTGCATGCACCTATGAATGGATAGGTCTTTGTATGAATAGTAATTTTGACATTGATTGCTTCTAACATTGTTGCTATGTTTGAATTTACTACTTCAGTTCTCAAGGCCCACTCTTAATTATGACAGAATTATTACATCCATCATACATTACCAATTTCCATGATATAGGTACTGATGATATGACATGGCAACTATTTTTTGAACTCTAATAAGTTATAGACAGATCACATTTAGAAATTAAATCAAGATGATCACTGCTGCCTTGTTGATGTCCCACCAATGGGAGACCCTAATGAAAACTGTAACTTCTACAACTTGTGATGTTCAAGCTGACTTATGAACGTATGATTTTTGTCAAGTACACATTGATTCATCGTGAAAAACCCGATCATTACTCTCATCATTTACTAATTGATTGTTATAAGACTATCAGACCATGGAAACAACAAGAGAATTAATTCACAAAGTAATTCAATATTCCGTGTCTCATTTAAAAAACCAAGGGACTTGGAAAATAAGTTGCACTCCAATGAGAACTTGTTTGACTGCATATTTATTTGTTACAAAATAAGCTTTTGGTTGTTGATCCTATTATACATGGACAAAAATTAAATTATTCTATTCATTTAATGAAAGAATAAAATTATCCAATTCACTAAATGTGAGGAGATGCTTCGTTCCATTCTTTTGGTCCACATTTTTTATGCAATTTTGGAAAACGTTGTCTTTTTTTCATCAGATTGTAGCTTTAGTTTTCTCAGATATTAGAGCAGACAAACATTCCATTGCTCAGGTACCTAAACACCCAGCATGGAGCGTGCAGTGGTTATGGTGCACAAGCTGAGGGATGCTGAAGAGGAGAGGCTGTCTTGCAGGCAGGACGTCATCAAGCAGGAAGCTGCAGCAGAGGACAGGGGGCAAGGTGAGGCTTGGCTCTATTTGGGTTTGAGACAGAGGTAGTTAATATTAGAGTAAAAACCAAGCCTATCTAGTGTAGAAATCAACTAAAAAGGTAATAAGATAAAAGCTCTTCATGCTTCTTCAAGGACACAACCTGCTTTTCATGATATTTTGAAAAGTAACGCATAAGAAAACGTAAATAAATTATAGGATATCGTGTCCCAAGAATTTTGTTGAAGGAGAACAAAATTGCCTATTAAATAATTTTCCTAAATCGTTATTTTGATCTAGACTGTAGAGCCAATTTGAATAGAATTTCTCAAGTCATAAAGAAGATGAAACAAAATTTGAATTAAATGCAAGGTTTTGTGAATTTTAGGAGCATAGAAAAATTTAAAGCACAAGCTGTGAGTTGAAATGTGGCAACATTAGAAGCAAATAGTTTAACTGTTTTCTTCAGCTGCAACTAATTTTTCTGGGTTTTGTCACAATTACGTGAGAATTGGGGTGGTTCACGTACGCATAGAGGGATTTCAACCTCTGCTGATCAATTAATAATAGTACACCTTTGTGTTTGCGTGCTACCCGCATTACAAGCTTGGAAAATGAAAAAATTGAAAGAATAAAATGGGTATAAAATAAAATTTCTCACCTGCAGTTAGGTAGGCCTCAACTAACATATAATCTAATTCGAAAACTTAACAAAAAATTGTGGTATTGCTTTGTTAAAGATGAGGGTTTCAGAGGTAAAAGAAATTGGGTTGAGTTTTGGTCTTATATCAAGTGTGAAACTTCCACAAGGTTGAGAAATGCTGGCATAATTGAGACAACGTCGTTTTATTGATATCATTTTATTCCAATTTTCTAATGAGTGATTTAAAAATGAGATTACTATAATTTTTAATTCAAACTTGCATGATGTCATTCAAAAATATAGTGAAGTGCAAAGTACATTTTTAGTGCCAATATTTTTTGGATTTGCTAGTTTTGTTAGTTTTGTATGCATCACTTATTCTAAAGAGCGTGTTTTTCACTTGCTATCGCCTTCTATATTTGCTGGTGTAAGATGAAATTTTATTTCAGCTCATTTACATCTCCAGAGCTTTTGAACTATTAACTATTTAGTTGAAAGAATTGTATTGTGTTTCCTGCTAAAAGTATTACTAGGTTTCTGACCCTAACTTGCTAAATGCTACCAGTTTTTCATGTGTTTAAGGGAACCATTTCCACCGGTCGGCCAAAACTTGGTTTTCCATCCGTAGATTTTTTTCTAACGGACTTACGTCCATGAAAATTTGCAGACTACTAGATCTCTAGATTTCCAACAACTTTTCTTCTACAAGTTTTTTTTGCATTGGGACATGGAAAATGAGTTTTTCATGATAAATAAGAAAAAATATATGTATAACATTCGTTATAATGGGGCCGAAATTTAGAAAGCTAGAGCAATGCGGTTTGTTGCATGCAAAAGTACAACGTATTCTCCAAAAATGCTGTGAACCGGTTTTTGAATTTGAATTCATTTTGAATTTATAGAATTTTTTTTGAAAAAGCTATAATCAGAGTTTAAATTTAGGGTAAAAAGTCTACGGAAAAAATTTCACGTAAAAATTTTTGAAAATCAAGAACACAGCAATTTTAGATTACACCTGTGACTTCCAAATGCAGCAAACCTCATTGCTCTAACTGTGTAAACTTTGGCCCCATTATAACGAATGTATTGAAAATTGTGATTGTTCAATATCGACGATTTTAAGAAAAAAAATGCTTGTCCTCCTACAGTTTTTGAGCTACAGTGATGATTTTGGTATCATTGGATGCAGAACAAGGGCTTTACAATGTATTAGGAAGTTTTTCAGAATTCATTCTTGTTTCAAAGTTATGACGTCATAAATTTGAATTATCATGAGAATATTTTGATTTTTATTTATTTTAATTTTTTAAATTTTTATATTGGAAATTTGAGGAAAAGCATTCAAGTTTTTGGAATGTCCACGTTATTCTGCATCCAATGATACCAAAATCATTACTGTAGCTCAAAAACTGTAGGAGGAGAAGCATTTAGAAACCCCCCCTCCCCCAAAAATGTCGTTTTCTATGATTTCCCATTTTCTTTTCAAGAAAATCGCATTTTGCCATAAATGATAAATGATTCTAAATTGCATTTCCTATCAGTATACCAAATTTCATTGCTCTAAATTCAATAATAAAAAAAATATTCGGATGGGGATGCTTACCTTGAGGAATATGAATGATGAAATATATATATAAAAAATGAAATTGAAAATTCAAGAATTTTTTTTTCACGTTATTCTGCATCCAATGATACCAAAATCATCACTGTAGCTCAAAAACTGTAGGAGGAGAAGCATTTAGAAAACCCCCCAAAAAATGTCGTTTTCTATGATTTCCCATTTTCTTTTCAAGAAAATCGCATTTTGTCATAAATGATCAATGATTCTAAATTGCATTTCCAATCAGTATACCAAGTTTCAGTGCTCTAGGTTCAAAAATGAAAAAAAAGGTCCGTAAGGGGGATGCTCTCCCCCTCCTGGGGAGGACGCTAGCTCTGGGATACGTTCCTGATATTTTTACAGACATTCGGGGACATATCTCAAAATCATTTAAAGCAATAAAAAAAAAATCGGGAGAGGACTGCAGATGCCCTGAACATGGTTCCCTTAAAATACAAACAAAATTGTCAACATTATCAATAGAATGAAATAATCTTCTTATTTCAACATATAAAATCTAGATTTGTCATCTCAGATGCGATTGTTCTCAACGAGCTTGTGTCACTTGCAGGTGACGGGCCAAGCTCTAGGAACCATTTAGAAGTAATTTACATCAAAAGTGAAGTGCTTGACGCTGAGCTGGAGGCAGTTACTGTGAAGGACGAGCCCATTGACTGGCATCAGGAACCCCAGGTACTGTTATTGGTTGCTTACTCTCCTCTTGAGTACTTTCAGTTGGTTGCTTATTCTTCTTTTGAGTGCTTCCCACTCATTGCTTACTCTCTTCTTGAGTACTTTCAGTTGGTTGCTTATTCTTCTTTTGAGTGCTTCCCGCTCTTTGCTTACTCTCTTCTTGAGTGCTTCCTGCTCTTTGCTTACTCTCCTCTTGAGTGCTTCCTATTATTGCTTACTCTCTTTTTGAGTGTTTCCTATTATTGCTTACTCTCCTCTTTTGTGCTTCCTATTATTGCTTACTCTCCTTCTGAGGTCTTTCAACTGGATGCTTACTTTCTTCTTGAGTGCTTTTAAATTGGATGCTTACTCTCCTCCTTAGTGCTTGCAATTGGTTGCTCACTGTCATTTCACACATTTGAATTTAGTTCAGAAGTAGTAAGTATATTCCTGCTCTTGGCCACCGTATTTGTTGCCCATCAAAATGAAAATAAATCGAGTTCGTAACGAGTTTTTGAAAAAACATTAACGGTTGACCTTTAAGGGTGGAGCTTTAATGTCATACCCTCGCTTGGGGATCATGACGTTGCCATCCTATTTCCATGTGGCAGTTGTTTTCCTTCATTATTCATCGTTATTTTCTCGTCGCTTTCATTTTCTTAAGGTCGATGGTCGAGACTGAAGGTCTCCATTATTTTATTTTATTAGTATTAAAGATCGAAATAGACTGAGACTTTTCAATGTCATTAGTTGTAATTAAATATAATATCATAGCAAATCGAATAGGGCCTCAATAAGGTAAATGACGAAGCGGTTGCAACGTAAATTTATGTTATAATGATGACGTCTTTCAAATAACAATGGATTACACATTCGGATAGTGATTGACTTGCGATGTACATATCGTACTAAAGAATCTAGATGATCGTAATGCCATCAAATCTCAGAGATCACTCTAATCTGTCAGAAGATACAGTTGCCGGAAATCGCATCACGACCTCAAAATAAGCAGGTGAAGCCTTCACTACTTGACCATTAATACATTGATACGATAAGTATATTTTATACGAGGTGAAGCCTCGACGCGGAATCATTTAGTTTGCGAAAAAACAGAACATTTAACTCATCAATAAACCTAACGCGATACATTTTTTTTGGTACAGAATCTAGACCTATTACGCGAAATAAAAGGAACATGAATGTGTGGTTCACAAAGACATTGGGATACTTAGCTCGGATGTAGACGGCGCTTGTGAGTCAATGCACGACTCACTGAATAACAGTGAATAACCGTGAATAACCCTCACTACCTGGCTAAACTTGCCAGGCAGCGAGGTAGGCGGACACAAATAAGTACGACTGTCCCTCGTGATCGCTGGGCAGCTTCTGCTCAGGCCGTCGCCTTCTAAGCGCAGGAGACTGGGACGCCGTTCGTATTGAGAACAAACAGGTTCTCTTATAGACAATGCTTTACGTTAGCTATTCCTATCGGAAATGGCAAGTATCATCATATAATTAGAAGAGAATAGATATACGATTGGATGACAGTTAATTTACCCAGAGTGAATAAGATCCTAAGTCTCTCTAAGGAAGGAAAAGAATATATGTTAAACAATGGAAGCATTTGGCAGCACGGCAAGCTATCGACGCCTTGTGACGTGTCACACGTAGAGGGTGTGTTGGTGCGCTTTTCAAGCGATGAGGATGATGTTGTTGCTGTTGGATGTGACGGTTGGTAGAGCTGAAGGCGACAGTGGACGATGTCTAGGCGAAGATCGTGGAGACAAGAATATGCAGCCCTTACTGACGAGAAGATATTCTTATGGAAGTCAGTCTTTTCGAAGGAATTTCAGTCGCTAGCTAAGCAGACTTTTTCTTCTTAACGCTCATACAAACACAGCGTAGAGCAGTCACAGTAGAACTATGACAAATATCCCTCCGTCGCGATTTTTTGTTTAAAAGCTCCTGCTTTTTCTTCCCCTTTTCTCGACCTCGCGCGCGACTACAACGTTGGAATGACGCGTAGTTCCGAGGAAACAGATGTGTAGCTTGACGACAAGATTTGCTCCAAATAAGTGCTCTGATACGGGGAAGTTACATGAAGAACTCCGTGCAGTCGTTCTTGGGCAGAACCTATTCCCCTAACAGCGGACGTCGACGTTCATCTCTTGTCGCCATGACCGCCGTATACAGCAGTCGTGAAGCTAAAGAACTTCAGGGATAAATCTCCCTTAAATACCTTGGCCGCCTAGGGTCCAAGGGGCTTCCATTTACTTGTTTCCTCTTGCAGAAAATTTCGAGTTAAATAACTCCACGAGGCCTGAGATAAAAGGTGGACGTTTTCCTCTTATGCGGGATGTCGTCATCTTTTGGAGCGCTGCTGCCCCATATGTCGTCTCGCTGGTAATTACGGCATAACGTCGCTCTCTTCACTCGCCGCCACGTCTTCCGTCGTCGATGTTACCTGCTGTGGGAGTTGTGAGATTGCGTCGTGTCGCGTGCTGACCAGCTGATGCTCGTACGCGAAGCGCATGTGCGTGCGTGCGTGTAGGGACGTGAAGGTGTAGGTGCGTATCCCTCAAGCGCCGACGTCCAAGCTGTGACGCCATTCTTATTGCTGTTGCTGCCGCTGCTGCCGTCGCCGTTGCTGCCTCCAGTGCCGCGCTGTGTGCGTGTATGCCCATCCACTCGCTCACGTCCACGGTGCGCGCAGACGTTGCTATCCACCCTCTGGGTTGAGCGGTGCGGTTGTGGTTGAGCCGGTGCTCTGTGCGACGTGGTTGGGCACCACACAAGGCAAGCGCGTCCTTGTGATGCCGGTTGTCGGCCGGCGTACGACTGGTCCATGGCGCCATGACTGAAAGTTCAGTTTTGGTTATTTAATGGCCTTATTAGTCAGAAATTTTCACTCCCTCGTTGCAGGCGCTCGCATTTGTATCCATATCATGTTCACCCCATTCATTCCACTTTACTTCGCGTTTACAAAAGAGGACATAAGCCTAATTTAATTCCAATCTTAAACTAGACGTGGCAGTACGTGACAATTATGAATCGCCAAAAGAAAGACTACATAAATTTCTAATAACACATTAACGTTGGAATTTAGATAATGACAGAGCGGTATGACCTTTGAATTAGAATCAGATTCACTTGATTTTGATAACATTTACATTTTGTTGCGATGCTCTAATTCATATGAACATTGAGAGAATAATTTTTTTTATAAAATCAATGATCCAGATATGCGCATGAATTATATTCAAGTATTCAATTTGCGGTGGTAATTAGTTTATTCGTTGACTAAAAGATATGGCAAGCAATCCAGAATGACAAATGATAGAATGATGAAATGAAAAAGTTACATCATTACGTTTAAGTAGTGTACGCGTAACGTTACGTTAAAATTTAAGTATCAAACATTTCAATTGAGTGTGAGATAAGATCATCACTTCGATACGTGCTATGAAGATAGTCCACTATGAGTAGCACGAGTGGACGTGGTACGTCCGTTAGGCATCGAGAAAAAAAAGGGATGTAGAGGTAGGCACTCGGGCATATGGAGCAGAAGGAAGGAGGGTCGGAAGGATCGAGCGCCAGGCAGAGCCAGAGCGGTGGAGGGTGGCTTGAATGTAAACAATGGCTTGGTAGACCGTCCGACACCACAGCACACAGCCTCGCCAATGTCACACTCTCCATAGCACCTCAACACCAACATCCCAGACGTGAACATTCATACATCATCCCTCTCAACATGAAATCCTATGGTTACACATTGCAATAAATTTGAGATGGACGTGGAATGAGATTACCAGTAGATCATATAATTTCGCACCAGTAAATCTCGTAAATATCAAATTTATAAGTATACATAGTGTATGTAAAATTTTTGATGCGCGGAAAATATTATTTTGAATGAAATTTTACTTTTACATGAGCCTCCTTTAGCATGTGAGGATGAAATTTAATTTTTAATAAGGTACAGCTTTAAATTATCCACGTAAAATTTTTAAGAAGGTTTACGAATTATACTTTAGAGTCGATTACTTCACAAACATAGTTTAAACTTTGACGAGCTAAGATGACATAGCTTTAAACGTTCAACTAAGTCTGAAGATTTGAATTCAAAGCCGGCGTCATGAACAGTGCCGCTCTCGTGCCTCTTTCGTCGATACAAAATGGCGCCTGCAGTTTAATGGCTTGGCTTCTATATGAAATTTTCACAGAGCCCTATTCCAACTTATTGCTCGAATACAGTAACATGTGCGATAATTAATTGAATGAGGCTTGAGTTTATTTTTGTAGATCGATTGTGATTAATTCTTTTGCATACTTGGTATATCCAAATACATAGGCAATTAATACACAATATAATAATGAAATATGAAGTTTCAGAACGGGAATAATTAGTATAATGAGCAAAACATAATCAGAGGATTACAAACGGCTAACCTGAAACGTGATTATCGAGAGAAATTAATGAATCATAACCCAAAATTAATGCATGATTAGACATATGAATAATTTTATAGTAAACAAACACAATAAATGAAATGTAAATAGGTTCACAATAGAAATAAAATGACAATATTAGTAAATGGGCACATAAAATAGAAACAATTTAAATGCAAGCGGGATACAATGACAGATTAATAAACACCCTGATACAATGATAATGATAATCATTCATTACAATTTAAATCACCCTTCACTATCTAAATTTGCGTCTGGCCGATTAAATGCAATTTTTATGCTTTATAAAATATTTGAGGCGGATTTGATATAATTAGATATGGTTTGGTAACGTGGCATAATTTAGTAATTTTAGTAGTTGATAGTTGGTAAGCGTGACAAATTTAATTGGGAATTGGTAAGCGTGACAAATTCAAGCGGTCTCTTTCGGAGCGTGAGCACAGCAAGATTAAGCAGAATTATCATTGAACAAACTTAAAATCTCACTCCGCTGCCGCCATTGTCATACCCTCGCTTGGGGATCATGACGTTGCCATCCTATTTCCATGTGGCAGTTCTTTTCCTTCATTATTCATCGTTATTTTCTCGTCGCTTTCATTTTCTTAAGGTTGATGGTCGAGACTGAAGGTCTCCATTATTTTATTTTATTAGTATTAAAGATCGAAATAGACTGAGACTTTTCAATGTCATTAGTTGTAATTAAATATAATATCATAGCGAATCGAATAGGGCCTCAATAAGGTAAATGACGAAGCGGTTGCAACGTAAATTTATGTTATAATGATGACGTCTTTCAAATAACAATGGATTACACATTCGGATAGTGATTGACTTGCGATGTACATATCGTACTAAAGAATCTAGATGATCGTAATGCCATCAAATCTCAGAGATTACTCTAATCTGTCAGAAGATACAGTTGCCGGAAATCGCATCACGACCTCAAAATAAGCAGGTGAAGCCTTCACTACTTGACCATTAATACATTGATAATTACGATAAGTATATTTTATATGAGGTGAAGCCTCGACGCGGAATCATTTAGTTTGCGAAAAAACAGAACATTTAACTCATCAATAAACCTAACGCGATACATTTTTTTTGGTACAGAATCTAGACCTATTACGCGAAATAAAAGGAATATGAATGTGTGGTTCACAAAGACATTGGGATACTTAGCTCGGATGTAGACGGCGCTTGTGAGTCAATGCATGACTCACTGAATAACAGTGAATAATCGTGAATAACCCTCACTACCTGGCTAAACTTGCCAGGCAGCGAGGTAGGCGGACACAAATAAGTACGACTGTCCCTCGTGATCGCTGGGCAGCTTCTGCTCAGGCCGTCGCCTTCTAAGCGCAGGAGACTGGGACGCCGTTCGTATTGAGAACAAACAGGTTCTCTTGTAGACAATGCTTTACGTTAGCTATTCCTATCGGAAATGGCAAGTATCATCATATAATTAGAAGAGAATAGATATACGATTGGATGACAGTTAATTTACCCAGAGTGAATAAGATCCTAAGTCTCTCTAAGGAAGGAAAAGAACATATGTTAAACAATGGAAGCATTTGGCAGCACGGCAAGCTATCGATGCCTTGTGACGTGTCACACGTAGAGGGTGTGTTGGTTGCTCTTTCAAAGTGATGAGGATGATGTTGTTGCTGTTGGATGTGACGGTTGGTAGAGCTGAAGGCGACAGTGGACGATGTCTAGGCGAAGATCGTGGAGACAAGAATATGCAGCCCTTACTGACGAGAAGATATTCTTATGGAAGTCAGTCTTTTCGAAGGAATTTCAGTCGCTAGCTAGGCAGACTTTTTCTTCTTAACGCTCATACAAACACAGCGTAGAGCAGTCACAGTAGAACTATGACATTAACGGTTGACCCCAACATTAACGGTTGACCCCAAAATATTCTGGTAACATTCGCTTAGGCATGTTTCAAATTTTGTCACGGATTCATGTATGTTTTTTTCTTGAAACGAGTGCGACAATTTAAGAAGCTTGTAAATTTCATTAGATGTTCGCCCTGTATTGAAGTATTAACTGGACGTAAAAATAGAATGTGCTTGTCAACTTGTTCTTCTGCTTAAATTATTTATTTCTTTTGTTTAATTATAAGTAATTTCATTTTTTTATCTTCAGCACGTGAACATATGTTCTCAAGAACAAGATAAACACAGATGCTTGATTGCACGAATTTTTTTCAGAAGTAAATGGGTACACCTAATAATTTTAGCTCTAACTTTAAGCATAATGCATTTTTGACAAATCCTGTACAGTAATAATTGAGAGAAGTTCTACATTACAGGTCGGTTCAAGTTCAGGGTCTAGTGCGGTTACTTTCAAGAGAGAAGCATACAATGACTGCACCGAGGCACGTTCAAGGCGCGCAAAAGCAAAGGATGAGTTGAGGGAAGGCAGCTCTGGTGCGTTCAACACATGTGCTGATGAACAGAGACCAGCTGGAACATCTGGAGGGAGCGCTGACTTTCTACCATCAGATGTGTCAGGTAGCGGCAGTGGTGTTGAGGCCGCACCTCCTGACAAACTCATGTCGCGGCCCTTACTGTGTGAACATTGTGATTTCTTCACTGGTAAGAGGAGCCTTATGGAGCCGCACCTCCGCGTCAGGCATAAATTGGGATTTTACTACGAGTGCGAGTTGTTTGATTACTCCACTATGTACATGAGTACTTTGAAAGGGCATTTAGTCGAACAGCATGATCATGAGAACTTGCACGTAGATCAATTTGGGCGTTACGAATTTCCAGCTGTGAAAATTATGGAGAAACAGCGACCTGAAAAGCAATGTCAGTCAGAGCCTGAATGTCAATTCTGTGGCTCTCATTTAGTCATTAAGTCCACTTTAGAAGCACCTAGAAAAAGTGCATTAGACAGCAGTGAGGTGTACATGTGTGAGGTGTGCAGATATTCTTCAGCTAATGAAGCAAACTTGAATCAGAGTTTGTTAGGTAAACTCAAAATAGGACATCAAATAAACAGACGTAGTCAAGGTCAGCTTTACAAGCGTAAGTCAAGTGACTCTGCTCGTAGAAACGAACATGAAATATACCCAACTAGCAAAGTTCAGCTGTTCAAGTTCGAGTTCTGTGAATATTCCTCTGTTGGAAAGGGGAGTGTTGAACTACATTTAGTCAACAAACATGGTAAAGGTCGGCTGTTCATGTGAGTTCTGTGACTATTCCTCTGCCTATAAGGAGCATCTTAAACTACACCTAGCTAATAAACATGGTAAAGGTCAGCTATTTAAGTGTGAGTTCTGTGACCATTCCTCTGCTCGTAAGGATAACCTTAACCAGCACCTAGCCAGCAAACATGGTAAAGGTCGGCTGTTCACGTGTAAGTTCTGCGATTATTTCTCTGCTCGTAACAATCATCTTAAACGACACTTAGCCAATAAACATGGCAATGTTCAGATGTTCAAGTAGGAGTTATGTGAACATTCTTGTACATATATGGTCAGTATGAAAAGAAACGTAGCCATTAAACATGGTAAATAAAGGTCAGCTGTTCAAGTGTGAATTATAAGACTATTCTTCTGCTTGTAAGGAGAAGATTAACACCGAGTTGGCAAACATGGTTGCCCCAATTCGCTTTTCTAGCAGTAAATGCATATTTCTGGGCTACTCAAATGTCTAATTACTGCACCACACTTCATTGCTGCACCAAAATTACTAATTACTGCACCACACTTGCTAAATATAATAATTGTTTAATGTCGTCAAAGATCTTTCGAGTGTTTCCCTCGGGTAACGTAATTTTCGTGTCCATGGGAATTAGCGTTCAAGAAGGGAATATGTTAGGCCCTAAATTGAGGGTTAAGGACGCCTTCTTTTTGTTGCAATGAAATGGTTTTTGTTATGTTCAAGACCTCCGGTTTTCGGTTAAACACTTGCTATTTTTCAGCACTTTTGAATTTGTTTTTCAATTTTCTTTTTGTTTCCTAACGTGCTTTCTTTTTTTTATCGTTTTTCTTGCACTTATTGACCGGTGCGTGAACACATTTTGTGCATAGATTCGGCGATCCCTTTATTCGATACTAAATGGTGCTTGCATTGTTCCTCTTTTAGAATATCTTCGTAGCAGGGAGATTGAAACTCAAGAATAATCTATCTCCGCATAGATATAACACTTCTTTCGATTTCGGCACGTTCTTTTGGCCATCGGTGCTCAAAGAAGTTAAGCAATATATACAACATTGCCTGATGTTTTCGGTTCACCACTATTTTTTTCAGCATCTATCACTTTTTAATCTCCATTTTGTTTCCCAAATTTATTTCACAACTTGCTGTTTCTATGAAATATGTGCGTTCTCTTGTGTCCCTACAGATTGATGTCTTCCTTCTTCCGCTCCTAGTAAAATTGTTGCGATTAATCAGACCTTAAACTAAATTATGTGATCTAGCGGCTCTGTAGCATAGTCCTCGGTAAAATTCTACTTCCTTATTAATGCTGCATCCTAATGCTAATTTCGAGGAATTCATTTAATTTGTTTTTGAAGAAAGCAAAAATATTATGTGTAATGAGTGGCATTTTACAGCTACGTGTAGAAATCAATGGTTTATTTCTATTTCAGAGCGTTCCGTACTACATGCTTGTGGCCTTTGTCTGACTTGAACACCCAAACTAAAATATTTGGGTATTTTTCATGAAAGTTGATAGAATGGATAAATTTAAACTTCATTGCATTGTCTTCAATAGAATGACAAATTGATTTTTTTCTACATGCTTGTATGTTTAGACGTGCGTGTTATTTGTTTTAATCAACGTTTTCTCATTACTTGAAAATCACTTTGGATGTTATGTTGGTCTGTACGGTCAAGTGTTTCATTCATTGTCGTTTATCCGAACAAATAGCAAACATGTTTATTACTTAGGTGCTAGTTGATTTGAACTTTTGCCACAGGCATTAGAATACTTTTTCTTTTACTACAATTAATTAGACACAAGTAATTTTATACTAAGGAGTTCTCTGTAATCCAATGCATTAAATTGTGTTTTATGCTCATCAGAACCTTGGGTTTTGTTGACAGTTCTTTTTGATTGTGAAATGTTCGCCTTAGCCTTATTCGGCGGCCGCCCTTCCTTGTGTTTGACTACTGGAGACATTTTGTGCCAGCCTTCTTTTGGTAAGAATTTCTCGAAATAAAATTCTGTTATGTTACCCGGCTGGGTTACTAGATCTTATTAATATGTATGGGGGAAATTTGTTTCATATTTCCGAAATACCGACTTTCATGTCCGTAAAAATGTGAGGTCTCGAGCTGAGAGTTAGGTAGACCTTTATTTTGGTGAAATTAAATCATTTTTTGTTATATTGAGGATCATATTTTTTTGGTTCACTGATGTCCTGTTTATCAGCACCTACTACTTTTTTCTTCAACGTTTATCGATTTTCTTGAACTTATTTCTCATTTTACTGTTTCTTTGCAACTTGTGCATAGATTCCGCGTTCCCTTATCCAAACCAACATCTAATCTAATGCTTCCTTGGTATTGTCAGTGGTAAAGTTTTATGTGCATAATTATAAACTACCCTTAGCCTTGCACACTTAACTGCACAACTTCCAGGAATTCATGTTCCTTTTATGATGAATATGAGAACTGTGATGAAAAATAGATGCTTCTGATAGCTGCACGTGAAGGTCAACTGCGCTTGTTTTATTTCTCAGCGTTTCTTATCACGTGCATTTGTCCGACTTGGGCTGCAGATTTACTTTCCTTCGTTCATGTTTATTGTTTAACTGTCACAGTCTACTATTGTGTCGCATTTGTTGAATCGTCTCCGTGGGAAATTACTTATATATGTCTGTTTATGTACTTCAATAATTCGTGACTTTGATAATGTTTTAGGGGTATGGTCCCATGACGGATTTTTTTTTAAAAAACACACTTGCATGCTTGAAAATATTTATCAGCAACGTCTTTTGCTTCATTTAAAAAAATAACATACTGTTGGCTTTGGTTGTGCTACAGTATTATGTATGTGATATATCTTAGCGATTTTAATTGTGCACGATGTCGTATGTCGGCTCTACACAACGAGCTTTTGACGTGAAAATTTCAGAGCATGCCGGTCGATTTTAGTTACTAAGTTTTATTTTATTATTCTTTGCATTTTAGTTTGGAATGCATTGTTCAGACTATCCGTGTGAACAAGTCAGAGTAGCAATAAATGCAGTAGCTACTATGCAGAGTGGCTACTATGCAGTTACAGGATTTTGAAAACCCGCAAGCCATAAGTCTGATGATGACATGCGACATGCCAGCTTCCTATCGACTGGGAGATTCTCATTCTTGCGTCTGTTTTCATTTTTTTTGCGTTTGTGAAAATTTAGTGATGACTCCAATTATCCAATTAAGTTCTCATATTCATTTGTCTTCGATTGATTGTGAGCTGGGGCGGGAGTGTTTTGTATCAAATGTAAATGTTTTCTGAAACGTTTTTTTTTCCGTAGCACTAGGGTTATGTATTGTACTGTAGAACATAAAAGTCCAGGTACGATGCTATTTAAATCCAGATTCTGCCCATAGTGTTTATTTCAGAGAAAGTGCAAATTAGCGCTACCGGGGGGGAAATGTGAGGTTCCGACCAAGCTAACGATTAGGTAGGCCGTCCTTTTGTTGAAATAGAATAGAATTCTGGTTCGTTACAGATCATTTTTTTTCGGTTCACTGCTTTCCAGCTTCTCAGCACCTATTTCATTAAAAATTCTGCATTCTTTTAAGTCAATAAATGGTGCCTTGCCCTTTCCTCTCTTTAAACGTCTTTTTTACTGTCTGTGAGACACACGTTGCTGAAAGTTGCTCGTAAAATGCCATTTTCCGATCGACATGTTACCTAAAAGCACGATCTTTTCATCATAACTATTGTTGAGTTACGCTAACTGCGTTCTGATTTCACTGTTGGTATTAAAATATAATAATTTAAAGCGCACGTTCGAGATAGTTTTTAATGATTTGCGAAACTTGTAGATTTGCTACATTATGCTGTAATATTCGCTGTCGTAGGTCTATAAATGATTTTTTTTGTCGTAATAATTAGAGACATGATTCTGTTACTTGTGTTTACGACAGAAATGCTTTCCTAACTAATACATTTAATTTGCCTGCCGTTCTCAAAGTTCGATTTTTTCTCCAATACATATAAAATTCCCCATCTTTGTACCTGCGCACCAGAGTTTCCGACCACACGGTGACTGAGTAAACCAGCTCTTACCTTCTGTCGAAATTACGTAACCCTAAACTTATTTATTTTTATTATTCTGTCAAATTTTATTCAACAAAGTGCTTGTCAACAGCCGTTTTTTACCTGTATCTGTCTACATGCATGTCAAACTTACAATGAGTCAACTCAAGGAGCATGATATATTTTTCTCTCAACCATTTGTTCAATATTTGGCATAGCCGTTAAGATGCTCAAATATGTTAATTTATGTGTTGAGAATATCAAAACTCATCGAAATCGTTTGCTTCTCTATTAATAATAGAATTTTTCACTTTATGCAATGTAATGAAGAGTGGCATTCATTCTGTCGAGCTATTATTGAAGGTTGATGACACTCGTGAAATCCGTGAAATAATTACATCAATTCTTTATTTGTCTATTAACATAAAAATGTAAGCATTGAAATATTCAGAAAACGACCAAATGTATTACTATTCTAATTTAAATGAACACAAATACGGCATTAACATCATACGTGTATTCTTCTAGATGATATGAATAAATTGTAGATGCATAAAATTCGGTAATTTTAAGATGTTACTGCAGTCTTTTATTAAGTCTTCAGGAGCTTCTCGCAACTCATCCTTGTTCATGAACTGACGTCGACTCGCGGGAAGTTTTTGTCTCAGAATCCTCCTCAGGTTTTATTGTGTTTAAATTTGGAGCGACTCAGTTGTTCACTTGCATGCGAGAGGCGATATTTTGCATTAAAATGTTCATTTCCATTAATAAACAGCAGATATAAAATAATCAAAAGTCTGAAATTATTTATGCCCTTACATTCTAACTTAAACGACATAATCTTGTTACTGATGCCAGAATTTATTTGAGCATATTTGACCAAGTGAAGACAAATTGGACTGAAGACCACGGCTGGTCAGTTTTATAGATATGGAAATTTATACAATCCGTGAAAAATAGAGATAGTTGGACATGATGGGAATTTCATTTCAAATATAAAGAGAAATCTTCCTGGTACCTGATTGTTCTACTTGAAACATAGAACAGTACAATACTTGAAAGGTGATACAAGAAATTAAACAAGGATTTCCAGAAAATTTCCACACAAACAGCCTTATATCTAATATGAGGAAAAACCGCAGCACATACTTAAACATCTAGAACAGTAGCTAAATTAACAGAGGACAAAGCAGTAAAAATGCATCCTTAGCTACTAATTAAAAACATACAGAAATATAAAGTATTCTACTAGTAAAACAGCAAGAAAACACTTATATGCTGATACAGCAAGAGTTTGAAGGTTTATTCCCACACAAGTTATTAAACGAAATTCATTACAACCTATTTCAATTGTGAATGCCTAACGTGAAGGGCTCAAGTAAATGACACACCGTATGAAGGAGACATCATCTGCGTAACGGGTTAGTACTTGATTGACATATATGAAAGTAAAATTTATTCCCTCGGATATCTTCCTTCACACACTAAGACTGGAAGCTCATCAATACCGTCAATACCAGGCCGGACAATCTCCTCTTTCATTCACACAAGTGCTCAGGCTGCCGCAGCAGGAGCTGATTTTGTTGAGGGTATAATGGGGGGAACTAAATTATTTTGCCTCGAATCAAAAAATTCGTTGACCTAGAAATTTGAAACACATTTTTCTGCATACATGTCAGTAAAATTTACTTGCTAACTCGGCAAACATGACTTATAACACAACAAAATTTTTTCTTTAAATTTTTACCAAATATAGCTGGCACAAAAGATTCCCAATCGTCCCATACGAGGAAGAGCGGCGGTCGCACAAGGCTAACATGAACATTTCACCATAAAAAAAACGAACAAAAATTAAACGTTGTTGAAAACAAAGTTGATGTATTGGATTATAGGGAACTCAATATAAAATTACTTTTGTCTACTTAGTCGTAGTAAAATGAGAAGTTTTCTAATGCCTACAGAAAAGGTTCAAATCGAATACGAGCTGTGTAGACTAATCTTTAGTTTTAGCCTCCCTACCCATCAACAAATGCGATCCAAAGAGAGGAAGGAGAAAGGCATCATTTAGTATGGAGTTAAGGAAACGCAGAATCTACGCTGAAAGGGCTAGAAGCAGTAAGTTGTGAAAGAAGATTCTGAAACAAGAAAAAGTTGAAGAAGAAAGTAGTAGGAGCTGATGAACAGGACAGCAGTGAACCGAAAAAAAGAGGTCCTCAACATAAAAACATTTTATTTCAACAAAAAGAAGGCCTACCTAACTCTCAGCTCGGGCCCTCACATTGTCCCTCTGGGAGCGCTAATTCCCATAGATACAATAATTGTATTCCCCTGAGGGGTGCGAGCTGTGTAATAAAAATGTTTGCTATATGTTTGGAAAAACGAATATCCATGAAACAATTAACCGAACACATCAAAATGCCGTTCCCAATGATGTTACAGAAGCGGGAAATAGGTGACCAAGAATCTATGAGAAACAGCACAACGCGCATGTCTAATAGAAGATACTCGCAGAAACGCAAGCAAATTGCCTCTCTATTGAAGAACATGTCATAAAATTCATATATTTGTCGTCATTGGACCGAAAAATTTTCCAGAAAATATTCGAGTTTTATTCCAAAAATTTCGAAGTCAAAATGGGTTCGTTCAAGCCTCCCTCCCTAACCGCAAAAAAGGCATTAAAAAAACATGAATGAAGGCACCATTTATGCTGGCGTTGAGGGGACAGATTCTATGCACAAGGCGTGTTCCTGACCAGGAACCCCGGTGCATAGAAACAGTAAGTTAAGAAATATGGTTGAAATAAGATAAAAATTAATGTATAAAAGTTAATGGCTAAAGTAAAGTTGGAAAATAAAGTCGGGTGTGCGGGGAAACCCAAGATACCAATAAATCGAAAAATTGGTCCTAACAAACAAAATTTAAATTGGACATAAAAAAGACACCTAAATCACAGCTCAGAAGCCTCACATTTTCTGTCAGCTAATTTCCATCATCGGATTCGGGATTAAAATCCTTTCGAACACAGTTTCTGTGTCGCAAAGCATCGGAGGAGATTACCAAATATGTACATTTTCTTACAAACACTTTCAAAGAACAAAAATAAATTCAAGACTATAACCGTTATTCCTAAAATTTAAACAAAGAAAAATAATCCGCAGGGCAAGACGGACAAATGTCACAAGGATTCGACAAGAAACACTACGAAATAGAATGCGAATACTTGAATTTCATGCATCAGTCTCGAAAGTAACTCAACAACTGAAGGAAAGTTCTCATCTCATTAAAAAGAACTTTCAAGTACCTGAAAGTCGTGCAGAACAGTACGCAGAACGAAGAATGCAATGTTAATAAGGAAATAGAATTTTGCCAACAACAGCGCTATATAGACGTGAGATTACATTAGATAAGTTATTTTAGCGTTTAGTTATAACAAATGGTTTTATGAGAGGAAGGAGGACGACATCATTCAGTGATGACTTAGATGAACGCAGGGTTTATGCACAAGGTTCATAAAAACAGCAAGTTGCATAAGAAATTTGTAAAATAAAGTTGAAGACGTATTGAAAACTGAAAAATAGGACTGCTGTAAACCAAATAAAAGAAGGTCTTCAACAGAACTAAAAACATTTTATTCACACAAAAAAACCTTATTAACTCGAAGCTCAGGGACTCAAATATTCCTCTTGTGAACGCCAATTCTCATGAACACAAAAGTTGCAGTCTCACTAAATTTTCGTTTAAATCTGAAGTGAAGTGAAGTTATTGGATATATGAGTAGCCTATAAATGTGCATTTCACAGCTAGAAATGAATTGAATTGGTGCAACTATGTTTGCCTGCTCGGTGTTTTTTGACTCTGTCCTTACGAGCAGAGGAATAGTCAAAGAACTCACATATGAACAGCTTACCTTCACTTTGTTTACTGGCTAAACGAAGCTTACGATAACCCTTAGGAGGTGAGAAATATTCTCATTAATGATACATGGACAACTGACCTTGCTCATGTTTGCTGGCTAGGTGTTGTTTAAGATGAGCTTTACGAGCAGAGGAATAGTCACATAATCCACACTTGAACAGTTGACCTTCACCATGTTTGCTAGCTAAGTGTTGTTTAACACTTACCTTCTGTGCAGCGGAATACTCACATAATTTACACTTGAACAGCTGACCTTCACCATGTTTGCTCGCCAAATGTCGTTGGAGATTCCTCTTGAATGGAGAGGAGTAGTCACAGAACTCACACTTGAAAAGCCGACCTTTACCATGTTTGTCGGCTAAATGTAATTTGGCACTCTCCTTTCGAGCAGAGGAATAGTCGCAGAACTCACACTTGTACAACTGACCTGTACTATGTTTAATTAGGTGTAGTTTATACTTATACTTACTAGCAGAGGAATAGTCACAGAACTCACACTTAAACAGCTGGCCTTTACCATGTTTAAAGGCTAGGTGTAGTTTAATGCTATTCTTATATGCGGTAGAATAGTCACAGAACTCACACTTGAACAGCTGACCTTTACCATGTTTGCTGGCTAAATGAAATTTAACATTCGCCTTACTAGCAGAGGAATAGTCGCAGAACTCACACTTGAACAGCTGGCCTTTACCATGTTTAAAGGCTAGGTGTAGTTTAACGCTCTGCTTATATGCGGAAGAATAGTCACAGAACTCGCACTTGAACAGCAGACCTTTACCATGTTTGTTGGCTAAATGTAATTTAGCACTCGTTTTACGAGCAGAGGAATAGTCGCATAACTCACACTTAAACAGCTGACCTGTACCATGTTTAATGACTAGGTGTAGTTTAAGATCATACTTACTAGCAAAAGAATAGCCGCAGAACTCACACTTGAACCGACCTTTACCATGTTTGATGGCTAAGTGTAGTTTAACGCTCCGCTTATATGCGGAAGAATAGTCACAGAACTCACACTTGAACAGCTGACCATCACCATGTATACTGGCTAGGTGTAGTTTAAGATGATCCCTACGAGCAGAGGAATATTCACAGGACTCGCACTTTAACAGCTGACCTTTGCTAGTTGGGTATATTTCATGTTCGTTTCTACGAGCAGAGTCACTTGACTTACGCTTGTAAAGCTGACCTTGACTACGTCTGCTTATTTGATGTTCTATGTTGCGTTTACCAAACAAACTCTGCTTCAAGTTTGCTTCATTAGCTGAAGATGATTTGCACACCTCACACATGTACAGCAAATTGTTGCCTAATGCACCTTTTCTATATGTTTCTGAACTGGACTTGATGAGTAAATGAGAGCCACAGAATTCACATTCGAGCTCTGACTGACCATGCCTTTCAGGTCGTTGTTCTTCCAAAATTTTCACAGCTGGAAATTCGTAATGCCCAAATTTACCTGCGCGCAAGTTCTCATGATCATGCTGCTCTACTAAATGCCCTTTCAAAGTTTTCATGAACATAGTGGAGTAATCACACAGCTCACACTCGTAGTAACATCCCAATTTATGCCTAACGCGGAGGTGCAGCTCCATAAGGCTCCTCCTACCAGTGGAGTAATCACAATGTGCACACAGTAAGGGCTGTGACATGAGTCTGCCAGGAGGAGCGGCCTCAACACCACTGCCGCTACCCAACACATCTGATGGTGGCGAGGCAGCGCTCCCTCCAGATGCTCCAGCTGGTGCCTGATGAACAGCACATGAGTTGCACACACCAGAGTTGCCTTCCCTTAACTCGTCCTCTGCTTCTGCGCGCCTTGAACGTGCCTCAGTGCAGTCATTGTCTACTTCTCTCTTGAAAGTAACTGCAGGAGACCCAGAACTTGAACCGACCTGTAAGGGAGAACTTTTTTCAATTATTACTGTACAGGATTTGTCAAAAATTGCAACATTATGCTCAAGTTAGAGCAAAAATGATTCGGCGTACTCACCTATTCTTGAAACAAATTCGTGCAATCAAGCATCTGTGTTTATCTTGTTCTTGAGAATATGTTCAGGTGTTGAAGATAAAAAATGCAATTACCTAAATATAATTAAACAAAAGAAATTAATTACATAAGCAGAAGACAATTTAAAAGGCACGATCTCTATTTACCACCAGTTAATACTTCAATACAGGGCGAAAATCTAATAAAATCTACAAGCTTCCCAAATTGCAGCACTCGTTTCAAGAAATAAACGTACTTGAATCCGTAACAAATTTTACAGCATGCCTCAGCGAATGTTACCACATTATTTTGGATCTGGATTGTGACAAAAAAACGTCAACTGTTAATGTATTTTCTCAAAAACTCGTTACTAACTCGATTATTTCTCTTAATTTGATGGGCAACAAATATGGTGGCCAAGAGCAGGAAAATACAAACTACTTGTGAACTAAATTCAAATGTGTGAAATGACAGTGAGCAACCAATTGAAAGCTCACAAGAGGAGAGTAAGCATCCAATTGGAAGCTCACAAGAGGAGAGTAAGCACCCAATTAGAAGCTCACAAGAGGAGAGTAAGCATCCAATTGGAAGCTCACAAGAGGAGAGTAAGCACCCAATTAGAAGCTCACAAGAGGAGAGTAAGCATCCAATTGGAAGCTCACAAGAGGAGAGTAAGGGTACGGCCAGACTGAACGCGTTGGCGCTGACGCGCGCGTACGCAGGCAGAAGCTGCAATATTAAATACATGTGTTGCTCCGAGAGCGGCCACACTAGACGCGCGCGGACGCAAGCGGACCGAAGCGTACAGACGCCGCGTCGCGCTGTCAAAATTCAGGATTACTTGGGAGAAATATTTGACGCTGCGCGGCGCGTTCAGTGCATCTCGAGCAGCCATGAGTGATGGATGTGGAGCTGCTACTCCCTTCCATTCAGGCTGTGCATGCAATTTGGGATGCTTTTCACCCTCAGCACAGTGACAGGGTGTTCATAAGCGATCAGTGGTCGATGATTGCGGATGCACTACAAGTTTCAGGTGAGAGTTGTAGCTGTTTTCAAGACCTCTAGCATACTCGTGACGCCTAATAGTTTTTCTTGACGTAAAGATAGATAAATTATGAAATTAAGTTAAATTTATTTCCTTCGTTGCAGAAAATATAATCTGTACTTAAACTAAACTCATGTAAATAACAGTCAAATTTGAAGATATACGATGTTTCTTTTCAACACATATGTCTACCCTGTAACTTTTCGAACACCAGAAATAAAATAATTCTTCAATTTAGTTCTCACATTTGCTGCAATTGTTGAGCTGTTTCTGTCAGCATGAGCTGTTTCATATTGTTCATTTATTTCAAAGAATTCATGTAATGTAAATTCCAGCCCTATGTCCACTCTCTCCCTGACAACAATTGTGTAAAGCTGTTACTGTTTTTGTGATTTCCTCTGCATTCTCTGCACTGGTTTCAATGGATTTTGTCAAATTCTAGATTTTCATGTCATTACTCCGAAAGCACTCTCTACACAACGCCGAACTTTAGATAGGAGATAATTGATATTTTTTTTGTTTCATTCAAGTTTAGGCGCGGGCATGGGTGCTTCAAATAAAGGAGCAATGTGTGGGCTTCATCTCTTACAAAAAGAAATTGCGTTTCTTCATCACTCCCGGGTAGCTTGATTGATTCAGGGAATTGAATTTGTTTTCGTGCATGCATTCATACAGATCACTATTACGGAGCACTCCACCATCGCTCTGCTTACCAAATGCTTCAACGTCAACACACACAAATTTGCATTCATGATCTGCAACACCTTTGAGAATTATTTAAAAAAATGCTTTTAGTTCAATACAGGTATCCGGTTTGGTTTGAGCATGTTATTCGAATGCGTTTGCCGTCTATCGCGCTGAAGCAGTTGGGGAAATTCCATTTTATATAAAACTGCTCTGCAATTTCACTACACAACTTTTGATCATGGTAAGGAATAAATATGAGTTGAAGGTTTCTCCAAATAACTTTGCACGTCTACGTCACAATAGTTACAACTGTTGATTTCCTCATCCTGAATTGAAAAGCTAACAATCAAAATGGCGATCCAGTTGCCACATTTCTGAAAAACACAATAATCATGTTTGAAATGCCAAAATCAGTCAGTTTAAATGATAGATCTTTTCTTTTTTCAGAAGAAGCAGCAAGGAAGAAGTATAAAACTGTGCAAGATAAATTTCGAGTGGAATTGAAGAAACTTTCGCAAGGAAAGTCGGGAATCGTAGGACTTCCCCCTGAATCATATGAAAGCAAGTGGCCTTTTTTTAAAAATGTTTTTTTTTATGAGAGCTCAAATGTACGGCTAACAGACAATTGGAAATTTGTCAGAGATGTCTTCGAAGCAAAACTGCACTGATGGACAGCAATCAGAGTCGATGAGTGCAAGCATTACTTCGACTTCTGCTCATGACACTGCTAACGCTTGCGAAGGTCTTGTAGAACCCGGTATTGATGGAACGGGAGGAAATATGGAAGAGGGCTCCAAAGAACCATATAGAAAAAGAGGAAAAGTTCAGAGTGACACCAGGAAGCATTTCTTGCAATTAGAAAAGAGAAACTTGAATACCTCAAAGGAAAGAGTGAACCTGATGAATGCAATCTCTTTCTTCAGAGTGTTGTACCCTCAATGCAGAGCATGAGCAAAAGAAATCAATGCCTGTTTAAGATCATGGTTCAAGAACTAGTTTAAAATTCTTACATGATAAAAACGACGCATTTTAAATGTGTGTATTGGCATTCTAATGTTTACGTTTCCCCAACTTTTTCAGCCCTTTCCAGTGGATATTTTTGCATTAGTCTTAAAGGTTTACCAATTAATTTTACGTTTAATAAATAATCAAATATTAAACTGATACATAAATAGACAGTAAACTATACCTTTTGGATAACAGACATATAACTTACAGCTAATTATATAACCTGAAATGGAATTGCTTCGCAAATAAGTGTGCGTAAAGAATTCCTTTGTGATCAATAAGCTTTTAATTAATTTCATTGTAATGTGATATTAAGTACATCTTGTTGATTGAACTATCGTAATTTTACTTACTTTATTGTTACCATCAGCCGTTTTTCTGGCGAGATAGGCTGCCGAAAGTTAGTGGTTTGTTTGTACATGTATAGGTCCTCAGTCACTAAGCTGAGCAGCTCATCAAATATAGCTATGCTCATCCTTCTGTATTTTTAAAACTTTTTTTGGACATTTCCGTAGATCAGAAAACTAATGATGGTATTCTCCATGCTCGGATTTTGTTTTTATAAAATTGGGTGAACGGCAACTCACTGATTTCCATCAAGAATTAGGTACTCTACATATGAGGACTCCAAAGAGAACACCTTCTCACTAGAAGTCAACATGACAATAAGTTATCCCCGAAGCTCGATGCTTCTCGATGAACGCGCGCGTCAGCGTGCAGTATGGCCGCCTCCATTCAAATGACAGCGTCAGAACGCGTGAAGCGTACGCACGCGTCAGCGCCAACGCGTTTAGTCTGGCCGTACCCTGAGCATCCAATTGGAAGCTCACAAGAGGAGAGTAAGCATCCAATTGGAAGCTCACAAGAGGAGAGTAAGCATCCAATTGGAAGCAGTCAAGAGGAGAGTAAGCATCCAATTGGAAGCACTCAAGAGTAGAGTAAGCATCCAATTGGAAGCACTCAAGAAAAGAGTAAGCATCCAATTGGAAGCTCACAAGAGGAGAGTAAGCATCCAATTGGAAGCTCACAAGAGGAGAGTAAGCATCCAATTGGAAGCACTCAAGAGGAGAGTGAGCATCCAATTGGAAGCACTCAAGAGGAGAGTAGGCATCCAATTGGAAGCACTCAAGAGGAGAGTAAGCATCCAATTGAAAGCATTCAAGAGGAAAGTAAGCATCCAATTGAAAGCACTCAAGAGGAGAGTAAGCATCCAATTGGAAGCACTCAAAAGGAGAGTAAGCATGCAATTGGAAGCACTCAAGAGGAGAGTAAGCATCCAATTGGAAGCACTCAAGAGGAGAGTAAGCATCCAATTGGAAGCACTCAAGAATAGAGTGAGCATCCAATTGGAAGCACTCAAGAAAAGAGTAAGCATCCAATTCAAAGCACTCAAGGAGAGTAAGCAATAATAGGAAGCGCAAAAGAGGCGAGTCAGCAAAGAGTGGGTAGCATTCAAGAGGAGTATAAGCAACCAATTATAAGCACTCAAAAAGAGAGTAAGTACAACTGGAAGCACTCAAAAACAGTAAATAAAGCAACTAATTAAAAGTACTCAAGAGAGTAAGCAGCCAATTGCAGCACCTGGGGTTCCTGATGCCAGTCAATGGGCTCGTCCTTCACAGTAACCGCCTCCAGCTCAGCATCAGGCACTTCACTTTTGATGTAACTTACTTCTAAATGGCTCCCAGAGCTTGGCCCGTCACCTGCAAGTGACACAAGCTCGTTGAGAACAATCGCATCTGAGATAACAAATCTAGTAACAGCTCTTTATGTGTTGAAATAAAAAGGTAATTTTATGATATTGACGATATTGACAATTTTGCTAGTATTTTAATACATGAAAAACTGGAATGGTCAAGTAGGTTAGGAAAATACATATAGTAATACTTACAGTACACTAAGGACCACAAAACAATTATTTCAACTAAATAGTTAATACTTCAAAAGTTTTGGAGATTAAATGAGCTTGATCATATTTTAGCTCACACCAGCATATATGAATTACAATAACAAGTGAGAAACACAGTCTTTGAAATAAATAGCACATACAATACACACACAACTAGAAAATCCAATACAAATTGGCACTAAAAAGTGTACTTTGCCCTCCACTATATTTTTGAATGACATTGTGCATGCATGAATTAAATATTTTAGCAATCCGATTTTTTGATCATTCATTAGAAAATTGGAATTGAATGAAATCCACAGAGTGACAAGTTTTCCCAATCATGACAGCATTTCTCAACCTTGTGGGAGGAAGTTCCACATTGAATAACAAGACCAAAACTCAACACAACTCCTTTTGACTCTGAAGTCCTCATTTTTAATAAAGCATCATTGGTGCTTCTCAGCTTGAGAATAAAAAGCAAGGCGAAAATCGCTACACGATGAGTCAATTTTATTAAAAATGATCAAATGAAACTGAACGAACATTTTGGACTAACTTTCCATCTTCAGCAAGAAAAATTTCTGTAAAACAAAACCAAGTGAGAGATAGATTAGATTAGATTAGAAGTTAGTTTAAGCCTCCCTAACCGCTACAAAAATAGAGCGTATCGAAGAGAGGAAGGAGGAAGGCACCATTTAGTATGGAGATAAGAGAATGAGGAATCTATGCAGAAAGGGCATAGAAACAGTAAGATGAGAAAGAAGTTCATGAAACAAGATAAAAGTTGAAGAAGAAAGTCAGATGTGCTGAAAAACAGGACAGTAGTGAACCGAAAAAAGGTGGTCCTTAACATAACAAAAAACATTTTATTTCAACAAAAAGAAGGCCTACCTAACTCTCAGCTCGGGCCCTCACATTTTTCCCCTGGGACCAAGTAAGAGATATTAAAGCACTAAAGTAGAATATATAAAAAATCCAAACTTTGAAATAACACAAACAACCATAAAAAAAACATAAAAAATAAAGGAAAAACTGAATTACGTATTGGCAACATGAAGCGGGAAAGCACTTTGGGTGTCATTGAGAGCAGGTTTCATTTTGTGAATATGCAAAGATTCCATAAGGTGCAGATCTGTTTTGTAATAGGTACCGGCCAAGATTTTAAAATCATTTTGGGGAGACCGGAACATTGCACTCTTCCGCATGAGATCTAATAGAGGACAGTGGGAGGGACCCAAGAGGGAGACCAATTCTGCAACTATGCCTAGCATGCTCGAAAACTCTAGTCTTCAGGGTACAGCAGGTAGAACCAGCATATCGCGATTCACAATGTGAACAACTGTATTGGTACACCAGAGACGATCACAGTGAGGGTGGCAGTTTGTCTTTGAAACGAAAAAGAGAACCAATTGTGAAATTGTTCACGAGGATCATTAGAACTTTGAGTTGCGGGAAAAACTTGTTAATAAGGGATTTAACATCCTCGCTTTGTTTCAATGACTGATCTCCAAAATACGGCAACTTAACATAGAAAGCTTGTTGTGCACAAGATTGAACAGATTGAGAGTTATCATAAATTTTTGACAGAAATCTATTGATATGCCGGTCAACCACAGAAGGAAAGCAGTTTTTGGCAAAATATCGTCGCAAAAAATCGAACTCTTTGTGTAAGTACTGAAAGTTAGAACACACATTAAACGCTCTATGAACGAGAGTATGAATGCTGCAAACCTTAAAATTGTATGAACAAAAGCTGAAAAAGCTAGTCCTGAGCCCAGAAAAAGTTTGCTTTCGGAAAACAGAGCACTGAAAAGTATTGCCAACTCTCTCTACACACGCATCAAGAAACGGCAACCTTTCTTTAAGTCAATGCTGTTAGGCATTAGTCTGAAGAATTTCACCCCTTCTTTCTTGAGTTGAATTCTCTCATGCCACTCGATGTTGTCAAGCACTATGCCGAAGAATTTCCTCGCCTCTTTCATGTGTTAAGCTCTCTCTAGCTACTCAGTGTTGCTCTGCATTATTCCGTAGAATTTACAAACGCCGGTCAAGGGTCAATAATTTAGCTCTAGCTTCTCGTTTGCGAGCAGCATGGTTTTGTCTTGCCATTTCGCGTTCTTCACCCGATCGTCTTCGGCGTTTTTCTTGCTGTTGAAGTCTTGCTACTTCTCCCTTGCGGTTGGACACATTTCTATCCATGGTGGCCTCTTTTGCGGCAATTTTATTCTGAAATATCGTCTATTATCTCTTCGGAGCTTTTCAAGAAAATCCCAATTTCGAAAACAACTCAAGTTCCAAAGTCTCGGGCCTTATACCAAGTGGTAGCCAGGTTACTGGTCGAACGAATTTAAAACATTTCTATTTGCATTATCAATTAAAAATAACAAAGCAACATGATGAATTTCAACAGAGAAAGCTCCATAGAAAATTTCTATTAGTAAAAATAAGCCGATTGCGTATTGTGGATACCATAATCAAGAGGGGGTCACACGGACGGACAGAGGGGGTCACACGGACGGACAGAGGGGGTCACACGGACGGACAGAGGGGGTCACACGGACGGACAGAGGGGGTCACACGGACGGACAGAGGGGGTCACACGGACGGACGGAGGGGGTCACACGGACGGACGGAGGGGGTCACACGGACGGACAGAGGGGGTCACACGGACGGACGGAGGGGGTCACACGGACGGACGGAGGGGGTCACACGGACGGACGGAGGGGGTCACACGGACGGACGGAGGGGGTCACACGGACGGACGGAGGGAGGGACGGACGGAGGGAGGGACGGACGGAGGGACGGACGGACGGAGGGACGGACGGACGGAGGGAGGGACGGTCGGACGGACGGAGGGACGGACGGAGGGAGGGACGGTCGGACGGACGGAGGGACGGTCGGACGGAGGGACGGACGGACGGACGTACGGACGGACGGAGGGACGGACGGACGGAGGGACGGACGGACGGACGGAGGGACGGACGGACGGACGGATGGACGGAGGGACGGACGGACGGAGGGACGGAGGGACGGACGGAGGGACGGACGGACGGAGGGACGGACGCGGCTTCTTTTATAATAGTGATTCACAAAAACTTTAAAATGCGCCTTCAACTTTATTTTGTTTGCTTTTTTTAGCCTGTCACATACGTTAACACATTACCTGCGATGGGTTAAACTGAAGTTCAATATTCAATTCAAATTTACTGTTAATGGTGGTAATCAACTTTGAAAACAACACCCATTAACTGGATCGGGAGTCTATTTAGCTTTCATTAAGTATTAATAAAAAATGAGTTAGTGACTGCAAGTCGGACGGCAGCACTATGAAAATCACCTAAGTGACCACTGGTGGGTTCCTTCGCCAGAAACGTGTCAAGTAATAGAAATTAGGTCAAACTATATAGGTTTTGGTTGTAATAAGTATAAGAATTTTATGTAGCTACTGTAGGCTATTTTTACTGTGTTTAACTATTCATGCTACATAGCTTTCACTCACTGACCGTACGTAACTCATTGGGAATTTAAAATAGTAAATTCAGTTAGCGGGCCTGATTAAACACTATAATTCAACAGTTAGCTAACTAATTTTCTAGTTATGAATAGGCTCTTTATTTAATTACTAGTGTGCACAGCCCGCCAAAAATGACGGGATTCAATACCTTTCTTGAACAAATTTTCCAGACGTGGATGACAAACAAATATATTTATCATAGCAGTGCCCATAATAAAAAATATTTTTGTACTTGCGCACTGGCAAAACTCGTATCACAGATACGGTCTTTATGGCTACATTTATGAGCATGACAGAAATAGAAGAAGCGGACTCCAAACAAATAAACCAAGGGTATTCCTAGGAGTAGCAGGACCCGTGGAAATTCTATGTACAATGTCATCGTTAAGCTAGGTGGACCTGTGAAAAAATTCCGTCAACATTACTCAACCTTTCCTGTCCTAACCTATCCTAACCGAAGCCATCCGGATAAAGGATCAAACATTTAAAAGCATGTCAAGGCCATCTTTCAATGTTACACGGAGATGTTCGGTATCCATGATACCGCACACTCAGACATCCTATGTTTCTCGAGAAGCGGACACCAAACAAATATATAAATGAATTATAAATGAACACACAACGGGTATTATTAGGTTAGATACTTTTACTTTCACGATTTATGACCTTCATTTTCATGATAAAATACGTATTATTGGAAAGTATCGGTAAAGTATCAGCTGAATTTTGCCGATACTGATACCAGTAAAAATGACCGATACTTCCCGATACTGATACATCGGTACATCACTACTCAATACCTTTTTAGTTAATTTCCACACTAGATTGGCTTGATTCTTTACTCTGATATCAACTACCTCTGTCTCAAACCCAAATAGAACTAAGCCTCACCTAGCACCCTGTCCTCTGCTGCAGCTTCCTGCTTGATGAAGTCCTGCCTGCAAGACAGCCTCTCCACTTCAGCATCCGTCAGCTTGTGCACCATAACCACTGCACGCTCCATGCTGGGTGTTTAGGTACCTGAGCAATGGAATGTTTGTCTGCTGTAATATCTGAGAAAACTAAAGCTACAACCTGACAAAAAATATGGCAAAGTTCATCCTCATTGTGGAAAAAATATTTTTACCAAACTATGAAACTAAGCATCTCGTCATGTTTAGTGAATTGGATAATTTAAATTTATTCATTAAATGAATAGAGTATATTCCCCTTTAACCATGTTGAATAGGATCAACAATCCAAAGCTACTCTTTCAACAAAAAAGACTATACAGTCAAACAATTTATCATTGAAATTTAACAAATTTTTTAAATTCAATGCTTATGTAAGGGGAGTTACTACTATATAATTTACCTAATTTTTCAAATTTCCCTTTTCACATTTCTATTGCAACTAGGTTAATGAAAATGCGTACAAAAATGTAAAATTGGATGCTGAACACATTTTCTTCCATTAAAATTCTCAATTTTTGCAATAGAAAACAGTTATTGCGTGAACATGAGGAAAATCATACATTCTCAGGCAAAACTTTTCTCACTCAACAATTTTTTATGAACTGCGATTTTGGTCTCATTCAACACGGAAAGGCTAGGTAGCTTGTAAGGATTTTTTTTTAATTTCAAATTATAAAAAATTTATTCTTACATTAGTCTGAAAAAATTTTTCCCCCACATAAATTTTAGATTGATTCTCTAGTTTCATTTTTTGCATTTCTATTGCAACTAGGCAAACAAAAATGAATATGGACATTTGAAATTGAATTCCGAATACATATGCTTCTATAACTTTTGATTTTTGCAATATAAAAATTTATTGTGCAAACATATATATTTACAGTGGTACCTCGAGATACGAGCAGTGCCTTACATACGAGTTTTTTGAGATACGAGCCGGAGCTTGGGCCATATTTTTGTTCAAAATACAAGCCCAAATCCGAGATACGAGCCATGTTTCCGGAGCGTCCCGCTAGTTGGTGCGCTTTAATGACACTTGTTTGTCGCATTTTCGAAAAATTTTGAAATGCAGGCAAAAGCAAAGTTTTTTAGATACATTTTTCTTGAAAAGAGCTGCAAGTGAAAGTGCAGAAAGTGCAGCCAAGAAGGCAAAAACAAGTGATGCATAATTAAATTTACGTAAATGTTAGGCTAAGTTTAAGTTTAAAGTTAAGTGTATTGTTTTACGTTTTTTGTTTCATTTAAAATGAGGAAAGTGTAGTTTTAGTTTTAGAGTTACAAAAACTGTTTCAAGTTCTAAAACGCCATTTACGTAGCTGTCTAGAGTGCCTGCATCCCTTCCCCTCCCTCCTCCTTACCGTTCACCTTTGTTAGGCTATGGTTACATGGATCCGAATTTGTATGAAAAATTGTTCGTCCAAACAATCAAAATAATGGAATACATAGGAAGTGGTTACATAGGCAGCATCTTTTCAGGTGAGATCAGACAAATTCGGTTCAATAGATTTTGTCTTTTTGTCCGAACAGTCACGAACTACCCTTCATCAGGCATGGATGTCGAGCAGCTCATTAGTTTAGTCTTTGAAAAGAGGAGTCTGTGAATTTCATTTGATTAAGAATACAATTCGATTGCATCAGGAATGTAATAAAATGTATGTGGTGTCATTCTATGATACTCATGAAACTCAGTCGGTTGACTTAGAAGTTCTGGAAAAGTTTATGGTGCTCACCGTCCGTGTTTCTTGTAGTGAATAATGGATTCACATTTTCAGTTCTTCCAAACAGTAAGATTTTTAACAGAGGACTTTCCAAGAGGCACAGATCATCTATCCTATCACTCACTTGACTACTCACCAAGTGACGAGATTCGTCCGAATAGACGGAGGCACTGAAACCACACACTTCTGACGAAAATTTAGCACAAATTCGGACGAACAACTTTTCGTCCAAATTCGGATCCACTGTAACCATAGCCTTAGCTGCAATGGTCTGTCTCCAAGGTAAGACTATTATGTTAAATAACTTTATTTCTTTATTTCATATTTTGTTATGTATTTGTTAATTGTGCATGTTTATTTGTTATTTGAAAACACATCTATATTCATAATTTACAATGGTTTGGGGATTTTTCATAGGTCCAGAATGGATTAAATCAAATTCAGTTATTTTAAATGAGAGAAATTCGTTTGAGATACGAGCTGATTGACTTACGAGCTCAGTTCTGGAACGAATTAAACTCGTATCTCGAGGTACCACTGTACTGAGAAAAGCGACTGAAAAAAATGGGATGTAACAAAATAAACCCACTTTATTTTAATAGAAGGAAAACTTTAACTTTAAGGGGGTCATCCCAGGCCCCTGTTGGTCCGATGAGTATTTTCCATGTTTTTGTTGAAAAAGAACCCTTAGGTGGTGGACTTTTCAGTCCTAAAATTTTATGGCGCTACGGACACTAGGGGGGGGGGGACAAAAATTTGAATTTTTTACCCCATTTCAACCCCATATAAAAAGAAAACGAAGTGGGAAATGAATAATTTGAAAACGTACTTTTGTTAGAAATGTTTGACGGATTCTAAAACTGTCTTTGGCTTTGTTCTAGCATAAAAACTCAATGAGTTCTTGTCATTTGAAATATCAATAAAAATGAACTAAAAAACCAATATGTCCAATTTTTTTAAAAAACTAAGGCCTGAATCGAAAAAATGAATGTGAGAAATTGTATTTCTTTTCAAAAGTTACATATAGTAGTCAAACTTCTAAAGAATCAGACTACAAATATAAAATTTTATAATTTTTATATATGTAAATGAAAAAAAAATTTTTTTTTCATAAATTACAATTCACAGTGTGAATATAAAGTTATGCATGGAGATTATCGAAATAAAAATGAAAACAGCATTCAATTACATAAATTGTTTATTATATTACATTTCAACAAAAATTTGGTTTTTTGCTTATACCCAAAAACCTTTAACTTTCAACATTCATAAGAGGACTCATCAGTGAGTTTTTCTGCTAGGAAAAACAGACAGTTTTAGAATCCTTGGAACATTTCTAACAAACGTATTGAAGAAAACTTCCAAATTTGGAAAAAAAATTATATAGCTCAAACACAAAAATAATGTATATTTCATTGAGTAAAAAAATCTCAAAATTTTTTTTTTCAGATGTTCTTATTTTCTTCAATACGTTTGATAGAAATGCTTCAAGGATTCTAAAACTCTGTTTAGTTTTGTTCTAGCATTAAAACTCAATGACGAGTCCTCTTTTGAAATATCCATAAAAATGTAACAATAAACTAATTTTTCATAAAAAAATAAGGCCTAAATCAAAAAAGTTACATGAGTAAAAAATGTTCACTTTCAACAAATACATATGCTGTTCAAATTTGAAACAAATCGAACGAAAAAAGTTAAAAAAAATCCGGATGACCCCTAAAGCCTTAGATCTCAAAATTGCCCCTGAGAACAGTAATTCTCACAGACACTGAAGTTGTATTCTCTTTAGGGGAGAATAACTTACAATTGTGTACTCTCATATACCTATATCTTTTGAGTGTCTCTTCCACAGCAAGGTCCAATAGCACCATATGGATTTCCCCTTGCAGTTTCATAAACTTATTAACACTTTGATTGCGACGTGCGCCATCGGTGGTGCATGGAGGTAATTTTCATATGCTGCTGACCGACCAGTAGTTGCAAACTGAATTTCCATAAATACTTAATCAAGGCTAAATGAAGACAAGATCCAGTTCATGTTTGGTATTTTAACATGTTAACCGCCATGGGTTAAACTAAAATTTAAAGTCAATTGTAAGCAATTTTGAAAATAGCTATTATGTGAATGGGCCCTTATGGAGCTTTGATTAAGAATTCATAAAAAGATTGTTTGTGACTTCATGTCATCAACAGCACTATGAAAATTCCCTCCGTGTACCACCGATGGTACACGTGATGGTTAATGTGTTGAAAATAGTGTACTATAACTGTGTGCGGCCATCTCCGCACATGTCTGTATCCCGCGTCATTCTGTATCTGTGCGACACTTATATAAAGGCTGCTAATGTCGAAGCCAGTCGCTCAATCTACCGATTCCCATCCTGCTGTCAACACCTAGTGGAATAAACTCGCCAAGCTTCCCAAGTGTTTCTCTGACCGCACATTAAGTGGTGGCCAGTATGGGGATCGGTAGATTGAGCGACTGGCTTCGACATTAGCAGCCTTTATATAAGTGTCGCACAGATACAGAATGACGCGGGATACAGACATGTGCGGAGATGGCCGCACAACTGACTTTAAATTTGAGTTTGGTATTGAGCTTAACATTTAGTAGTTGCAGTCGAAGTGTTGAAAGACTTTACACCCGCAGGACTTACACGATAACACATCCTATATATCAAGCCTGGGTCACTCCTGCAGGCCAAGAACCTCAATCCATCATGACCATCACAGTCAGGCACTCACAATTACTATCTGCTCATCTCCTACTACTGCTCATTTTCTGGCTTGCTACAATGTAATACCTAAATTGTGCAATGCCCTCACAACTCCATTCATTCATCCAGTCTTTGCTCTACCTCTAACATTCCTTCCCTGAACTTAAGACTTTATTGCTTTCAGTGCCAACTATTCCCTTTGCCTTTCTGTACATGGTCAAACCACTTCAAGAAACAGCTGTTTACACTTTTTGCCACCCTTCTCACAGTCCTTATATGTCTTGCTAAATTGATTTACCTATCTCACAAACGACCCCCTGCCCTACTCCTCAACACTTCATCTGGAGTACATTCCACCTGCTGCTATCAGCCACTTTTGAGCCTCACGTTTTATATCCCCTCAGCACATCAGCTGAACACTCTCATACTGATAGAGCATTTGAATGTTTGCCTCCTCACTACAGAAATGATGCAAATTCCTGTAAGACCAGTATAGTACCAACTAAAAAGTTGGTAATTTATGAGCACTGAAAATAAAACTGACCAAAGATCAACATTTAACAATAGAAAATCAAGGAAAACTGAGGAATGCTGGGAAGGACTGTTAGTAATCCCAAAGGCTGTACATGAGAAAACTCATGAATGGATATGAGCCTCTGGAAATCATAGCCCAAAATTGAACAAATATTACTCTGAATCACAAACTGATGCAAAAAAAAAGATAACTAAACAAAAATTTAGGACACAATAAAAATCAATACATAAAAATTAAAGTTACTGAAATATCTTGAGTGATGTTAGAAACAAAAAAAAACTTGGCAACAGATGTCTTGAAAAAAAAATTCAAAATTGAAAAAAACGAACTAAAGGAACAAGTAACTGAGGAACCAAAGAGTCACAGGATTTGAGGAGAGGCATCAAAGAAGTTGAGCAGGCCATGAAGGCTCACCTGTCAGACTCCAGAAGTCAATCAATGGCCCCAACACTGCCAGGCACTCAAGCCAGCACCAACTCACTGGCCTCTACCTGACCCTTGCTGCTCTGAAGATAAACAATGAGAATAATAACCTTCCTAGTCATAGAATGAAGTCAACTCATTCTACTGTAAAAATGCAATAACCATGGAAGATTGTCACTCATAAATTTTTTTCTAAAATCAAGAAAAATGTAACTCTAATAACCTTAACTATATGTCAAAACAGAAATAGATTAGTCTTGCAACATATACAAACTATCATAAATAACGATTGTTATCATAAGCTATCTTTTGGTAACAATCAATGACTTACCTAATGAGAGCCCTTATTATTTCATGTAGAAGATCCCTTTTACAGGAAGGCAGATTCTTTACAGTTATTTTAGTACTGTATTTATCGAATAAATTTTCATCAAGTTATTTTCACAGTCATATAAAGCTGAAAACAAACAAACAGGCCCTCAGTATAGGAAAAAAATTGAATACAATACAAACAAAATATAAATAAATAGAAAAATTAGGTACATTAAAACAAATGAAACAATAAAGCCAGTCTCATTCCCTAACAAGAATTTTCTTTTAGCATTTATATGCAGGCATTTTTTACTTGCAACTGCTTCCAAACTTTCACATGCTTGGGGTACTCTCTTCTAGTTTTAATATTCTTATTTAATTCATCGTTAGCAGCCCCAACCACTTCCAAATGCTGTTAACAATTAGTATCTTCTATTCAAACTTAAATTTATTCAAACTACTTTCTGTAAAAACTTCTTAACTTTACTTGTATTCTCATTCATTTATAGTTTCTTCAACTAAAGACCCTTTTGAACTCTTTCACCAGTCTACAGTTTCTCTACATCTTGGCTACTAATGGTAAAATACCAGCACAGAGTAGCTGCTAACTGTTAATACCTGTGAACTGTGCTGCCAATATTTTCAACCCCCACCAAACAGTCTGTACATAGGAATGAGTGTATTGTGTCTGAGTGATGAACATGGGATGACTGATCATTCTTCAATTTTCCCCATCTAAATCATGTGCATGTCAATGAGAAACTAATATATCTATCTTGATGATAAGTGAAATTTGAATATGTAAGGTCAGTTCTTGCTGCTTTGCCTGTTGAGTTTCGTTTTTGGGGGTCGCCACTTCTAAGGCCAGATTTTGTTGCTGCTTCAACCATTGAGTTCCGTTTAAGCGATTGATGCAGCAACCTTACTTCCATACTTCTCCAGCTGTAGGTATTGGTGATACAAAGCAGAGAAGAGGGAACCTTTTTTTAATTAAATTTACATTGATACATATTGAGGTTACCTAACAGTTGCATGACTAGAAACGGGATTTTAGGGGTAACTAAGGTAGGGCACTACAAATATACTTCATTAATAAAGGGAATTGAACAATTTTATGTTATAAAACCTCAAAATTTAATAAAAAATACTTCAAGAGCATCAAGAGCAAAATAAGCTTGCAGGTATTCACAACATATTTATAACATTCGAATAGACGTTCAGAGCCCTAAAACTTTTTAAATTTGCCCATACACTCCCCCCCCCCCCCCCCCCCCCTTAGAGGGTAATTTCTAAAAAACAATTTCTCAGCAAATATTGTACATAGAGACAATTAGTTTTTTGTTAAATTTATGAAAATATCTAACAAAGCTAGGTCCATGTGTTTGGTTTAGCTTAAAAAAAAATTAAATTTTTACATTTTTTAAAGCAATATATACCAACTTTTCAGTTATTACTTCAAACGTCAATAATAAATTTTTAATGAACTTGCCAAAAAACAACTAGGCAGGTTTATAGTACTCACCTTGATCTTTACAATGCAAGAAAGATCTTTTCAATAAGTAAAAAACTGTTGGAGAAATAATTAAAAAACTGAAACACTTTTTCCACATAAAAAGTTTTTCTACTCTGGGACTCAATATCTCCTACAGTTTTTCATCTATGAAGGAGATCTTTTCTGCATTGTGGAGAGCAAAGTGAGTACTATAATGGCTAGCTTATTTGGGTAAGATAAGTTGATTGGAAATTTTTTTCATTGACCACAGAAATAAAAGAACAGTAGTAACTGTGTTTTTAATATTCAAATAATAATCAATTTTTTTAGAGCAAAAACAAAGCAACTGAACTAGCTATTGTAGATATTTCGTTTGCGAATCGAACAAAAAAACATTCGTCTCTATGTACAATATTGGCTGAGAAATTGGAATTTAAAAAAAAATTCTTTGAGGGGGGAGGGGGGTATGGGTAAATTTTAAAAAATTTTAAGCTACAACTGTCTATTTGAATGTTATAAACATGCTGTGAATACCTGAGAGCTTATTTCCCTTCGGAAGTATTTTTTTTATTTTTCAAAGAGTTCATAGGAAAAATCGTTTGATTCCCTAAGTCAACGGAACTGTTTTCAATAATGTGGCGATGAAGTATTGTGACCCGCAAGAGCCAAAAAATTTTAACTACACAGCAATTATGATTATAGATTACTCTATTGATCTCATGAATGTTAATTGTATCTGAATCACTAAGAGTACTCCCATAAAACATCTTTTGAAAAACATTCTTTAGAGAAATTGTTTTGAAAGAAACACTATTACATTAATGATGCAGTTTCATGTCCAAAACTCTTTCAAAACACACTCTAAATAGGTCAATGTGGCATTAATCAACACAATCATGGTCAAACTGTATTTTTATTCTTTATCATTTTAAACTGCACACCCTAACAGAAGTAATCTTAGTATCAAGAAAGAGTAAAAAAATGTGATACAAAAGTGTTACAAATATATTTTCAATCACTGAAAACTGTTTCACAGCATTTCTAGCACCCCCCCCCCCCCCCTCCCCGCCCCCCAAGCAATTTCTCCACTGTTTATGATCATAACTGCATTCATTGATGCTATCTCTGCTTTCACAAATGTTCTTTTGACCATACACATCGCCATTTAAAATGCCATTACGTGTCAGTCAGCAAATGAAAGTTGCAAAGCTTACGTTAGGTTGCAAGCATCCTTTTTGATCTGTTCCTTGATTCAGTGAGTTTCTCACTGCTTGTATGTTTTATTTATATTTATTATTCATAGCTAAACAAGGAAACAAATTGAGTGAAGCATTAATTTTTAATTCAGTGCCATATTTAAATGCCCTATGTTTAATGAAGAATAAGTTTTCCTAGAAAGCTCCTATAATTTGGTATAACCTAATATAATAATTAGTCCAAAATGTTGACTGACAGCATTGAGAATAACTATTTATTGTTATTGTTAAAATTAGTTCAAAAGCAGTAAACTGTATTCAATGCTCAAAATGGAGATAATTCTTGATTGCTATTTACAAACCTCATAATTTCTAAAATGACAATAAAATAATATAAAATTTACATATTTCAGTGATTATGATTTCAAGCAAAGGAACTATTCATTAGGAAAATAATTTTTTTTAGAACAAATTGGACATGAAAAATGCATTTTTACAATTGTTAAAAAATTAGGAGCTTTCACTCAAATTTGTACATTTCAATCCTTAACCAGCTGAGATACATTGTATTCAACATAATTTCAAGTTTTCCAGAAAATTTCATCTTAGACACTTTCACTGTGGCGGGTTAACCTGAAATTCAATATTGAACTCAAATTTAGAGTCAATTGTAGTAAGCAATTTTGAAAATAGCAAACATTTTTCAATTGTGTTTTCATTTAGCTTTGACTAATTATTTATTAAAATTAACTTTGTGACTGCTGGTCAGTGAGCAGCATTGGGAAAATTCCCTCCGTGTACCACCGGTGGCTCACGTTGCAGTCAAAGTGTTAAGATAAAAACTGAAACCTGGAAGAACTCTATTATCATCTAATGAATGCTTGTAATAATTGATATCTTATACATCTCATAAAAAATAATCTAATCTAACATTAACAGCACACACTTGTGACACACCATAATATTTTACAAAAAATAGTAACATGACTTCTAGTGTTCAAGAAACATTATTCAATCTATTTTTACATCAATAAAAATATTTGTAACTACTCAAACATATTTCAATTCTGAACCACAAAAATATCATAAACCTTGAGTAATACAACCTAGTAAGCAAATTACATTAATAAAATGAGCTCAGGCTTTCATGGAGTTATTAAATTTCAAGACCTAAATCAGTTGTCACTAACAGAGCAATGTCATATGGAAATTTGCTTCTCAAATCCCAAACAAAAGATTAAAAGCAAAAAGGTTCGTTATGTAAGGTAGACTAAAATTAAGTAACACTGGAGTCAAAAGTTGATAATCATAAAATGGCTAACTTGAAAATACCAAGAAAAATCATGTCGATCTTAAATTTCCCTGCTAAATCACTCCGCTGTGGGTACCAAATTCAACATTAAATTTAAAAGCCATGACAACAATAACAGCATTATTTTTTATAAGAGAAGTTGAGATGCAGGACTCAAATCAGTATTGCAGAAAAATAATGAACTTGAACTTGAAATTGAGGGCCGACAGCGTCGGGGCCTTTGTAACGGCCTACAATTCCCTCCACAATTTTCACACAAAATGTTCAGCGCCTGGTACCAGACTTGTCCACTAAACTACTCAGGATCTACCAATCCTTGTCACAAGCTGCCACTGGATGGCATCACTGGGATAACCAGTGTGTCAAAACACCATCCCCAGGCATATTGGGTCATTACTGACCACTCTACCTGACTGGCTCATTCCAGTCACTGTCTCTTACTCTAGGCACGCACAAGAAACTTTTTCATAGCTTCAATGATACTCAAATTACACTCCTGATCCAATCCAGCAAGACAGCTCATACCGCAATCAACTTCAGCACATCTGGCATACCACTCATTCTCTCCATACTGCTCAAGCACCACATTCATGAAACTTTCTCTCTCTTGCTCATACTTACTACATTCCAGCACAAAATGCTCAATTGTTTCCTCCACTCCACTAATACACTGCCGACATAATCTGTTATTATTCTCATTCCACCTCCATGTACGTCTGTTCACACTCAATGACTTACATCTCACAGCAAACAAGAGTTGATCCAAAACTACCATCATAGAACATCTCAAACTTAGGCGCTTCTTTTTCCATATACCAGTCAAGTGTAGGCTTCCGCATCATGCTAAGCCTCCACTTATTCAATCCATACTCTTTTGTTTGCCTCTCAATCTCTTTCTTCCACCTCTTGCAGTCCCACTCAGGCCCTACACCTCCAGCATTTAATAAACTCCAGTCATCCACAGGTCTCCCAATTCTAACATTAATAATCTTTTGCATACTAAGCTTCCTTGCATGCCCCCAACACACTTTCTCCCAACAGCTTACACTCAGATTCCATTCAAAAATTCGCTTTACCCATCTGCTTTTCTGCATTCTTCCAATTCTCACCTTATAATTCAGCACCGCTTTCATCATTCTTTCAGAAAATAGGCTCCACCCAAGGTCACCTCTAATGGCTTCTGTAGCTGTCCATTTCGGAGCACCCAATGCTAACCGTCCTACCTTATTTTTTATTACATCCAGCTTTTTAAGATCACTTCCATTCCAGGCAAGAGCACTCATACCATACATGACACTAGGTACAGCAACATACTTCCACATTCCTCTCACACATTCATACTTGTTTGCTCTGTATCTGGCCACACTACTTAATCGTCCAATCCACTGCATAGCTTTTGCCACTTTCTCACCCTTAGTTCTAGTGCATCCATCTTCACTTATCATACAACCTAGATATTTGTATTCTTTTGTTCTACCTATTGTGATTTCTCCAATATTCCACAGTCTGTCTCTATCAGTCTCATCACTATTTATAACCATAACCTTGCTTTTGTCGGTACCAAAGTTCATCTTGAATTCTGTACTATATCCGTTCACAATGTCAAGCATCCTTTGCAGTTCATGTCCACATTCACTAACCACAACCACATCATCAGCATACAACAAACAGCTCAGTCTTTCATTACCAACTTTCAGTCCTAAGCCACTCCTTCTCAGTCGAACTGCTAATTCTTCTGTGTACAATCCAAACAACAGGGGAGACAGAGTACAGCCCTGTCTCACTCCTCTAACACTCCTCACCTGCCCCGTTTCCAAATTTCCTAACCTGTATATAGCGCTTGTGTTTTCATACAGACTTTGTATAATTTTTACTATTTTTCTGCTAAACCCAACTTTTCTCAAAATTTCAAAGAGCCTAACCCGATCCACTCTGTCATACGCTTTTTCAATATCCAGGAATGCTAAATACACCTTATCACCCTTCCTCATTCGCTCAATTATTTCACTCACTACAAACAGATTATCTTCCCCACGTCTATCTTGCCTAAAACCATTCTGTTCTTCACCTAGGACTCCTAATTCCTCAACTAAATTTTTCATTCTCTCATTCAAAATACCACAAAATATCTTACATACAGTGTCACCCAATGCAATTGGTCTGTAATTTTCAAGTTCTTTCACACTTTTATGTCCACCCTTATGCAACAGAACTACATTACACTTGTTCCAGTCATCCAGTACTCTTTCACTCTTCCATTTCTCATCAAATAAACATTTCAACATACTGACTACACTCTCTCCTCCACATTTATAGAACTCATATTGGATCTTATCAGGGCCACATGCCTTTTCCATTTTTCACTTTGGTCAATGTATAGTTTCCCTTCGGCAGGGAAATTAAAGATGTCGTTGCTGATAATCACTAAATGAGCACATTTAAGAACATTTTACATGAATGACATTATGCTCGCAGATGCGTTATTTTTGAATTATTGAACTTTGAAGTTGGCGCCGGCGCGCGCCGTAATTTAGTTAATAACGGTAGTTAAGGTAGTTAACCCGCCTATTACAAACGTAAAGAGGTTGGGTCGTGAGGGGGAGGCACAGTTCTTCTAGTGAAAATTATAAATAAAGCTTCTAACCCACCCATTAGGGTGACAATCGCAATCTTGTTTACATTGAGTCTTGGATGGCGACCACCATGGGCGCCGCCATTTTGGACCCGATGTCAACAAGATTGCGGTCGTCACCGTAATGGGTGGGTTACAAGCTTTATTTATAATTTTCACTAGAAGAACTGTGCCTCCCCCTCACGACCCAACCTCTTTACGTTTGTAATAGCTTCCTTTATTAATTAAATTCCGTTTCACGCGCTCGCTTCCTTTGGCACAAAGGCCAACTTCAAAGTTAAATTATTCAAAAATAACGCATCAGCGAGCATAACGTCATTCTTGTAAAAGGTTTTTAAATGTGCTCATTTAGTGATTATCAGCAACGACATCTTTAATTTCCCTGCCAAAGGGAAACTATACATTGACCTTCACTTTTTTTCAAAAAACTTACAATCTCTTCACAAGTGATTTTGCCTTCCATTTGCAGTTCACGTTCATTAATTAGAAAATTTACGGGTTCATCATCTGTAACCTGCTCATTCATTCCACCAATGTCCTCCCAGTATTCTTCAACTGCTTTCACCATTTGCATCCTATCTTGCATACTACAACCATTGACTACTAATTCATCAACTTGAACTTCACTACCTCTATCCTTAGCTTGTATAAACTTATACCAATCTTTTATTCCATCCGGACCTTTCTTTCTTAGATTTTCAACTTCGTGTCTCTCCTCTTTAACTCTAGCCTCATTAATCATTCTCCTTACTTTCTTCTGCTGGTCCTTGTACTCATTCCATGCACTCTGCCATTCATCCTCAGTAATTCTGTTTCTTTCATACATTTTCCTCATACTGCGTTGTTTTTTATTTAAAGTCTTTCTTCTCATTTGTTCTTTCTTTATCTCACTTGTAAACCACCTGGCATTCCCTGTCCCTTTCCTACATTTTATTCTACCAATCTTTTGCTCTGCCACATCATACAAGGTTCTTGCAATCTCACCATTTAGGTCATTTACATTTCTACACCTGTTCCAGTTATACCTACTCAATTCATTCTTAAATTCTTCCCAGTTTGCCTTTTTTATCTGCCAACTTTCTTTCACACTCCTGACCTTCTGCATTGACTCCTTTCTACCCCAGTTATATTCAAGCACAAGCATTTTATGGTCACTATCAATATCAAAATCATCTTCATCTACAAACATTTCATTGACACACTCTCTTGCTCTACTATTCACAATCATATAGTCAATTGCAGTTTTCCATTCCCTGCTTTGCCATGTATGCAAGCCATTTCCTATTGTGACATTCAGGTTTTCAAGTTCATTCTCATCACAAAAATCTATCAATTTGGGTAATGTACATGTGGGGGTTAAAGTCCGTTTAAGACTAGCAGGGCAGGAATCAGGATAATGAATTTAAATTGGAGTTTCGTCCGCAAACCGAAACCTGAAAAGATCTAGTTCGATCTTTTACTTTCATATAATTAAATATTACAGAGCGTTAGAATTCATTATAAACAAAGTGTCTTACAATAAGCGCGAAATTCTACAAGAAGGTTATTCTAGACATTGAAGTTCAGAGACCTTGATTAGCTTAAACTATGTACAATGAAACTCACCCTAAAACAGGGGTTCTGACTGGCTGAAACTATACAGACGAAACGAGATATTAATTGGAATTTTATTTGGAATTTACCTAGTCTGAAATGAAAAAGATGCTATGAAATCTCTCAATTATACGTTTGAAACAAATTTTAGAAGTTTAAACAAGGTTATGCAATAAACAATCTACTATTAGTATTAGGCGCACACGATGCCTTACTACGCCTAACTGACGAGGTAACAGTCTTCGTATCTTACGCCTAAATGGCAAGTGTTGCCATACACTATAGAACGAGAGGTTTTTTTTATTAGGCAAAATCAATGAAACTCACTGAAGGAGCACCACATACACCTACAAAGAAAAGATTATGCATGGTTTAAAAAATGCCCACTTGGTAAAAAATGCATATCTGTCAGCATCTGTTTCTGCTTGGGTAATAACAAGAGTTTTATCAAACAAAAACAGGTCTTTAGAATGGACTACAATTAATATCTTGTGCGCAGCCACCTTAACAAGTGGATTCAACTCCCCGAATTAACGGGCCCTACGGCACACAAATTTACCGGGAACCCATCTGGGGCCGGTAACGCTGAAATTTTAAGATAATTAAGGACAAGCGGAGCGTCATTAGCGGGAGTCTCACCTGAAGATCTTCGAAAACAATGTTCAGGCGAACACTTGTAGCATACCGCTACATAAGCGTAAAAATTAGAAATTCGCTATTCATACTTAAGTAAATTAATTAGCAGCATTAAAAATATTACTCTAATTTATTATTAATTATTTTCTACTTCTAATTCGTAATCATTAAAATTTTTGTGTAAATACATAGAGATCAAATAATCAATCGACATTTCGAGTTCTTAAGCAGCCCGTTCTGGCAACATACAAGCGCGTCGCCTAGTCCACACACTTTTGCTTGTGGTTCGGTGGCGCGTACATCTCGTAAGTCCAGTGATATTTAGGGTAAAATAAGAGTAAAACCGGGTAAGAATATGTGCCATGTGTTTTTCGGTGTATTGTGTGTTTTTTAATCTAAGGATCTGCTCAGTGTCGTGAATTAGGGATAAAGAAATTAGTGTAAGAGCCTGAGATTAGCATGTGTTTTATAGAGTGAATATTGCGTGTCATTTCTCAAACTCCCGCGTAAATTCATACTAGCTATTCAGTTAACGTACTGGTTTTTTCTCCTTACTGCAAACATATATTGCGGGTTTGCCAGTATCACATCACAAATCTTTCATAAACTACTTGTGGATGAACGCGACCAAATTGCCGGCGTTCGTTGCCGATAGCGTCTTGTTTTAATGGCGGAAAACTCTGCCGTCTTCTGTCACTACTACGTGATTTTTATTTGTATTTTAAACCTGTGTTCTAATAGTATTTTCTCTTATTTTTTACAAATCACTTCTAGCAGTTTTCTCTTCTTAAACTTGTTTAAACGCAAAATAATCATTAAAGATGTCCTTTTTAAATAGCTTTTAATAAATTACGAAGTTATTCATGTCTACGTGCTAAAGAGTGGAACTTTATTCTAATTCCATATATTTACGTAACCTCACTCAACTCGATATCAATCATCTCAATAGAATTACTTTACTTCATCGCAATCGTGTGACCAAACACCCATTACCATCTGCCTATCTTAAGTGCGTGTAAATTGCTGGCGGTTTTGGCTTAGGCCGATGCGTAAGCCGCCGGTTAACTCCACGCGTAACTTCGTGCTTTCGTGTTTTCTGTCTTCACGTATTTTCCCGCCTGTAAAATCAACGTTTAGGTTTTCCCCTTTTCTTTTCATCATTGGGGGGATACATATTACTACTTAATTCCTTTTTATGGCATATGATATCTACTAAGATTTTTCAGCAGGATTTATTTCCATAAACCTCAGGATTTTAATGTCTTTTTCTTCTTACTGCTTTCAAAAGCGCAGTCATTGATATTTTCACCATTTTTCGTAGATCTCGTGTTTACTCGCCCGTAGTCTCTGTAAGGAATCACGATCTTGATTCTTTGAAATTCTTAAACCTAATACTCAGAATTTAAAGCCAGAGGCATTAGTGATGAAACAATTTATTTCTTGATTAAAAGTCTGTCAACCTAAAGTCTGTCCTATCTCTTTTGAGTTGCCAAAGTGAGCATCCTAATTAGCTGGAGTCGAACCTGTAGGAGTTTCTCAGACTTCTCTGTGTGGGAGGATTTGTCATTATTGTGTTGGATTTTCAGTAGGGAATGTCTTAATGTCTCTCCTGGAACACCTAATCCAGCCTCCTGGACTCCTGTGCAGGACCTCTACAACAGCGCCATACACACCACCCTCACTGTCAAATCTCCCTGGGTTTTTGTTTTTCACTGAATGCCATGTTAAAGGTTACGTTGTTAACCTGATTCATGCTGTAACTACATACAACTTACCTTATTATTGAGCCAGCCATTTGGCATAACTTTGGGAAAGGCCAGCAAATCTACCTGAGCCTCAAACCTTTGAGCTACTCCATTACCCAAGCTCGATATTCTGCTAAACGTTTGGAAAGCATACCTCATAACGTGACCACCTTAAGTCATTTTTTAAATTGTTAAAACTCATTCAAGTTGTGCCCCAAATACAACTCACTCACCACGATTACTGCCTCGCGTGCCGGCCTTCGTCAACTCCAGCCTGGTCCTCCGGCACGAATTGCCACCTCAACCAGCTCTCCGAGATCAAGAGCCAAAGAAGCCAGTTCTTCATTCCTCCTTGGTTCTCCTTCAATAAACTACACAGCAGAAAAACAAAGCTGAGTTCCAACACGTTTCATTTTCCTTCTCATAATTATCCCTTACGCTTCGAGAAATCGTTCGAGTTGTTCTTGCCATAACAAAAATCAATATCATTTGGCGGAAAAACCCGACACTGGTGCATCGGCCGGGAAACTCGTAAAATAAAAAAACTAAACTCGAAGTGTTTGAGAGATTGTGAGAGGATAATGTGGCGTATTACTGTAGTGATAAATGTTCCCATGTCGTAGTGGTTTGAGAGATTTCCTGTGGATTTTTGACCATGCTAATGACTTTTCTCTGAGCAGCTTAAAAATTTTTTTTCTTTCTTTTATGCTGTTTGCCTGTCTTTGTTTGTTTTTGTGCCTCAGTAGGTAGGGAAATATTTTTCTACTATTTCCGTGCTGTGCATTTATTCCTGACCACCGTAAAAATTCTCGTCCCATTTTCTCTCTTTCCGTTGTCTTCAACGTATTGATTGATTGAGTAGGTAGAAAAATAATTTTTTTTCTCTCTCCTGCTTAATTTTGTGCCCACGCAAATTGCCGCATACCGCATAATAATTTTTTTTTCTCTTCGTTTCCAATTTCATATTTCCTATTTTCTGTTTCAACTAAATTTGAATGATTGAGTAGGTAAAGAATTAACGCAAACCCCTAGCTACTTAATCCCAAGTCATAGGCACTGATTTCTTAATTGCGCATCCCCAAAAAAAGAGACTGCTAGCATGCCTGATTCCGATAATGAGGATCGAGCACATGCAAATCCCGTTAGGCTCCCTCCTTTCATTCCAGGGGACGCTCACACCTGGTTTAACCAGGTGGAGGCGGTATTTAGGTACAATAGGATAAATCAGGAGATAGACAAATTCTACGCGCTTGTGAGCGCTGCGCCCACAAAACTCCTTAATGACTCTAATGATCTGTTAGAAAACCCTCCAGAGCATAATCCTTACGGAACCTTGAAAGGCAAAATCTTGGCAAGACTTCAGATGTCCGATGCGGACAAATTCCGAAGTCTTGTAGATGCCTCAGCAATTCCACCTGTCTCTGCTTCTTTCTCTCCTTCTTCTCTCGTGAAAGAACTTCGGAAACTCGCTACTGGTGTTGCCGTAGCTGAAGGGTTTCTGAAGGAAGTATTCATGACAAAGCTGTCCCCTAATGTGCGGCCTTTTCTATCGCTAGCAGGGCCCGAGCAAACACTAGAGAAATTAGCTGAATCCGCAGAAACTGTAATTAGGAATATCAATTTGCCACGAGAACCACAGGTTGCTTCCTTAAATGTAGCAGCTACAACTTTTAGCCCGTCAAATACTGCGCCTAGTGAATCCTCAGCCAAAATAGATAAGCTGCAGCAGGATATCGCTGAAATAAAGCACGCTCTTCAAAATTTGCAAATAGGTCAGAGTCAAAGTGTGGCTCACATTCAGCAAGGCCCAGGGAGATTCCAAAGCCACCAAAATGCCTACGACTATCCCTATGACTATCACTCTAACTATCCTCCTCCTCCTCCTCAACGCTTTGATAGAGGTAGATCTTTTGATAGGTCATTTCAAGACCGCCGTTTCAGGTCGCGCTCTCGTGATGCTAGTAGCCAGTTGTGCTGGTACCACACAAAGTATGGTGACCAAGCACGAAAGTGCGGGTCCCGTTTCTGCCCTCGCTATACCGAAATGACTTCGGGAAACGCGAACAGCGACGCATAGTAGCGAGTACTGCGTTGCCTCATTCCCAGACTACTCGCCTCCTTACTATCCTCGATCCCGTTACCAAATATCGATTTCTTATCGACACTGGATCTAGCGTATCAATTATCCCAGCCACGGCAAAAGTCAAAAACCAGCCATTAGTGGCTACATTACGCGCCGCAAACGGCACGCCAATACCTTGTTACGGTGAACGAGCCTTAGAGTGCAGTCTGGGATTGAGGCGAACTTTCCTGTTTACTTTCCTCATCGCGGAAGTCCAAGAGCCTATCATTGGCGCGGACTTTCTCGAAAAATTTGGGATTGTTGTAGATGTTAAAAATAGGTGCATCCGGGACGAGGAGACACAGATCTCAATTCCCGCTTGCAGCATAACTAGAGCTAATGTCTTGCATTCCTTCTCGATTGCTTTCAAGGAGGAGTGTATTTTTGAACAGGAACTTAAAAATTTCCCTGCATTAACAAACCCTAACTTAGTTTCTAACAGCATGCAAACATGTACAAAGCACTTCATAGAGACGCAAGGTCCGCCAGTTTTCTCCCGTGCTAGGCGACTGCCGCCTGATCGATTGGCGTTAGCTAAGAAAGAATTCGCTAGGATGCTCGAAGAGGGAATAATTCGCACTTCCAAAAGCCCTTGGGCTAGCCCTCTTTTGCTAGTACCCAAGGCTAACGGTGAATTCAGACCGTGCGGGGATTTCCGCAGGTTGAACGCCGTTACTTTACCTGATCGATATCCTATCCCCTACCTTCACGATTTCAGTGCAAATTTAGAGGGAGCACAAATTTTCTCTAAGGTCGATCTTCAAAGCGCCTTTCATCAAATCCCTCTTGATGAGTCCGCTATCCCCAAGACCGCTGTCATCACTCCATTTGGTCTCTTTGAATTTCTAAAAATGCCCTATGGTCTCCGGAACGCGCCTCAAACGTTCCAGAGACACATGGCCGAAATTTTCTCTGACCTCACTTTCGCTTATGTCTATCTAGACGACATCCTTGTGGCGTCCACCACCCCAGAGTTGCACAAAGACCATCTTAGGGTCGTTTTTCAAAGATTGTCCGACAATGGACTCCTCGTAAACCCTGCAAAATGTGAGCTCGGAAAGCCATCACTGATTTACTTAGGTCATGAAATCTCTAGCCTAGGTCTAAAACCTTTGCCTTCCAAAGTAGAAGTGATCAAAAACTTTCCTCTTCCACAGACCCAGAAGGAACTAAGAAGGTTCCTAGGTTCTGTTAACTTCTACCATCGTTTCATACGCAACTGTGCTCAAACTTTAGCGCCCTTATCGGACCTCCTCGAGCCGAAACGAAAAGGAAAATCTATTGAGATAAAATGGACAGACGCAGCACGGGGAGCGTTCGAAGAGATAAAACATAAGTTAGCTTCCGCGACTGAACTATCCTACCCTATTGCTAATGCTGATTTCAGCCTCGTTGTTGACGCATCCAGTACCGCCGTAGGTGCTGTGTTGCAACAACAAGTGGGCACTAACATCTCTCCTCTTGCTTTCTTTTCCAAAAAGCTGTCGCCCACTGAGCGTGGTTATAGCGCGTTCGGTAGGGAACTTCTTGCTATCTACCTATCTGTGAGACACTTTCGCTATGCTCTAGAGGCAAGGGAGTTTGTGATCTACACAGATCACAAACCTCTGACCTCAGCTATAAAAATGCCTTCTGAAAGACATTCGCCTAGAGAAGCTCGACACCTTTCCTTTATAAGTCAGTTCACCACTGACATCCGCTATATTAAGGGACTGGACAATACCGTAGCCGATTGCTTGTCCCGCATCAATAATGTCCAAACCAGTGGCGAAATCACCTTCGAAAACATTGCTAATGCTCAAAAGGAGGATCCTGAACTTCAGGACCTTCTCAAATCTTCTAACCCTTCCCTTCCAAAACTAACCTTGGTTGACGGCGTGTATCGTGATGCCGAGCGACTTTCTCGTTTGTATCTTCCTGCGACTCTCCGCAGAGTAGCTGTCCTCCACTACCATTCCCTCAGTCACCCTGGTGTTAACCGTACATTGCGTTTGATTTCTGATCGTTACGTCTGGCCAGCGATGCGTAAGGAGGTCAAGCAAATTGTGCAAAATTGCCATGCGTGTCAGAGTAGTAAGGTGGTGAAACATAATCGTGCAGCGCTGCAGAGTTGCGCATTCACCGGTCAAAAGTTTGACTCTGTCCACCTAGACCTAGTGGGTCCCTTGCCTGTATCGCGCGGTTATTCTTATTTGTTGACCATCATCGATAGGTTCACGCGTTGGGTTGAGGCTGTCCCTTTACCTGATACCCAAACTGAGACGGTAGCTCGCGCCTTCATGTCCAACTGGATATCTAGATTTGGGGTTCCCTTACAAGTCACACATGACCGGGGATCACAATTTACCTCCAAATTCTGGAGTGAGCTTAGCTCCGTCTTAGGGTGTGCAAACACATCCACTACAGCATATCATCCGCAGTCAAATGGACTTATTGAGAGGGTCCACAGAGACCTCAAGTCTGCCTTGCGCTGCCTTAATTGCAGTCACGATTGGACTGATAGACTTCCAGTAGTACTACTTAGCATTCGAAACCTCCACAGACAGGATCAGCAATGCACAGCGGCGGAGATGTTGTACGGTCAGACCCTTCGTCTCCCCGGCGACATTGTTGACCCAAAACCCTTGCCTGAATTTTCATCCGCTGACCGCTCCGCTTATGTAACCTCCCTGAAAGAGTGCATGCGCCAGATCAAGTATGTGGCTCCACGAATGCCTCAGACTGAGGACAGACTAGATCCTGCCCTGAAAGACTGCACACATGTGTATGTCCGCAATGATGCTATTAAGCCTACACTCACGCGCCCTTATGATGGCCCATTCAAAGTACTTAAACGCAAGCAAAAATACTTCATTCTCGAACGATTCGGCTCACACGATCCTGTGAGCATAGACAGATTAAAAGTCGCATACACTTCTGATCATAGTGTAACCTATAACTCATCATCTTCTCCGCAGATTTCTCCTTCCACTGAGACTCGATCATACCTACCATCTCAGCTTCCTCAGTTGACTGCATTGTTGCCTAGTCAGCTCGAGTGTAACCCTTTCTATGTGCCTGTACACTCAAACTCTATCCCTACGCCTATCGTAGACTCTAATCCTAGTCCTCTTACTGACACAGCGACAAGTCTGGGGAGACCAGACGAGCCCGCTGCAGTAACTCCTGTTTCTAGGACTCTTGCCGATCTGAACTTGCAGACCCGTTTGGTGAAACTTCCCCGCTCAGTATCATTTGCCAATTGCCGAACTCGGCAGGGTCGTGTAGTTCGCCCTCCTTCCCGCTACAGATGATTGCAGCGGGTGGACCTTTCGGTCTGCGCCTTGGGGGGTAATGTAGCATACCGCTACATAAGCGTAAAAATTAGAAATTCGCTATTCATACTTAAGTAAATTAATTAGCAGCATTAAAAATATTACTCTAATTTATTATTAATTATTTTCTACTTCTAATTCGTAATCATTAAAATTTTTGTGTAAATACATGAGAGATCAAATAATCAATCGACATTTCGAGTTCTTAAGCAGCCCGTTCTGGCAACATACAAGCGCGTCGCCTAGTCCACACACTTTTGCTTGTGGTTCGGTGGCGCGTACATCTCGTAAGTCCAGTGATATTTAGGGTAAAATAAGAGTAAAACCGGGTAAGAATATGTGCCATGTGTTTTTCGGTGTATTGTGTGTTTTTTAATCTAAGGATCTGCTCAGTGTCGTGAATTAGGGATAAAGAAATTAGTGTAAGAGCCTGAGATTAGCATGTGTTTTATAGAGTGAATATTGCGTGTCATTTCTCAAACTCCCGCGTAAATTCATACTAGCTATTCAGTTAACGTACTGGTTTTTTCTCCTTACTGCAAACATATATTGCGGGTTTGCCAGTATCACATCACAAATCTTTCATAAACTACTTGTGGATGAACGCGACCAAATTGCCGGCGTTCGTTGCCGATAGCGTCTTGTTTTAATGGCGGAAAACTCTGCCGTCTTCTGTCACTACTACGTGATTTTTATTTGTATTTTAAACCTGTGTTCTAATAGTATTTTCTCTTATTTTTTACAAATCACTTCTAGCAGTTTTCTCTTCTTAAACTTGTTTAAACGCAAAATAATCATTAAAGATGTCCTTTTTAAATAGCTTTTAATAAATTACGAAGTTATTCATGTCTACGTGCTAAAGAGTGGAACTTTATTCTAATTCCATATATTTACGTAACCTCACTCAACTCGATATCAATCATCTCAATAGAATTACTTTACTTCATCGCAATCGTGTGACCAAACACCCATTACCATCTGCCTATCTTAAGTGCGTGTAAATTGCTGGCGGTTTTGGCTTAGGCCGATGCGTAAGCCGCCGGTTAACTCCACGCGTAACTTCGTGCTTTCGTGTTTTCTGTCTTCACGTATTTTCCCGCCTGTAAAATCAACGTTTAGGTTTTCCCCTTTTCTTTTCATCATTGGGGGGATACATATTACTACTTAATTCCTTTTTATGGCATATGATATCTACTAAGATTTTTCAGCAGGATTTATTTCCATAAACCTCAGGATTTTAATGTCTTTTTCTTCTTACTGCTTTCAAAAGCGCAGTCATTGATATTTTCACCATTTTTCGTAGATCTCGTGTTTACTCGCCCGTAGTCTCTGTAAGGAATCACGATCTTGATTCTTTGAAATTCTTAAACCTAATACTCAGAATTTAAAGCCAGAGGCATTAGTGATGAAACAATTTATTTCTTGATTAAAAGTCTGTCAACCTAAAGTCTGTCCTATCTCTTTTGAGTTGCCAAAGTGAGCATCCTAATTAGCTGGAGTCGAACCTGTAGGAGTTTCTCAGACTTCTCTGTGTGGGAGGATTTGTCATTATTGTGTTGGATTTTCAGTAGGGAATGTCTTAATGTCTCTCCTGGAACACCTAATCCAGCCTCCTGGACTCCTGTGCAGGACCTCTACAACAGCGCCATACACACCACCCTCACTGTCAAATCTCCCTGGGTTTTTGTTTTTCACTGAATGCCATGTTAAAGGTTACGTTGTTAACCTGATTCATGCTGTAACTACATACAACTTACCTTATTATTGAGCCAGCCATTTGGCATAACTTTGGGAAAGGCCAGCAAATCTACCTGAGCCTCAAACCTTTGAGCTACTCCATTTACCCAAGCTCGATATTCTGCTAAACGTTTGGAAAGCATACCTCATAACGTGACCACCTTAAGTCATTGTTTAAATTGTTAAAACTCATTCAAGTTGTGCCCCAAATACAACTCACTCACCACGATTACTGCCTCGCGTGCCGGCCTTCGTCAACTCCAGCCTGGTCCTCCGGCACGAATTGCCACCTCAACCAGCTCTCCGAGATCAAGAGCCAAAGAAGCCAGTTCTTCATTCCTCCTTGGTTCTCCTTCAATAAACTACACAGCAGAAAAACAAAGCTGAGTTCCAACACGTTTCATTTTCCTTCTCATAATTATCCCTTACGCTTCGAGAAATCGTTCGAGTTGTTCTTGCCATAACAAAAATCAATATCATTTGGCGGAAAAACCCGACACACTCTTCACTGTAGCCGGCTGTCAAGGACCCAAGAAGTCCCAGGTAGCGAGGGCAGAATGCCGAGTCCCGCGCAGCACACGAGAAGACGGTGCGCTCGCGTTCACGGCTGGTTTCAATCTGAGGTGGCCGACTTCTGTCGCCACGCTCCTTAGCATGCTCGAATCCGTCGCGATGGCTTAGGACTCGAACAAGAAGATCAGACGAACGTTTTAGTATTTAAATTTACATTTGTCGCCGTAGACGTGAGGAACCCCCGCCATTGCTCCACTTAGTCGTAAAATTATCAGCGTTATTAATTTTAGGCTGATTAGAAGGAGCACAGCCTTTGCCCTTTATTGCGGAAGGCCTTTTTGTGCCTTATAAAGTCCGCAAAGGACCTCAGCGTTCGAGCAATGACTGGAATCTCGACAATCTGAAGTATTACTTTGTATTTGCTATATAGAAAATTTGATTTGCATCTCAACTTCAACTTTTTTACTCTTCGATATCTCTACAAAGAAATGTCAACTGTTGCTGTATAATACATGAAAAATAAAAATACATGAAAAATCTAACGAAATTTATGAGGACTAGCAGCTTTCCCATGCTTACTTTATTAATTGACTTCAATTCATTTTTGAAGCTAACCTAAATCTCTAACTTTCTAGAGCACTCACAGATTTCCTCCTCTCTCAGAGAGATGGGAGAGATCCCTACCCTCTCTGAGTGGGGTCTATTCCACCTAAAAACTTGGTACTAACTTTCTATTCCTGAAGTAATGCTTTGAGAAAACCTAATTAACTATTTAAACTTTATATATGAAATCTCCAGCCTTAAAAGCCTATACTAGGTATATACTTTCTTCTGATTTAGACCCAATCATTAACGGTATTTGCTAATTCTTGTATATATTCGAGGAAAATGTGAGGGCCCGAGCTGCGAGTTAGATAAGCCTCCTTTTTGTTGAAGTAAAATGTTTTTGTTATGTTAAGGACTATTTTTTCGGTTCACTGCTGTCCCGTTTTGTTTTTCAGTGCCCAATTCTTTCTTTATTCTTAAACTTTGATCTTGTTTCATGAATTTCTTTCTCAACTAACTGTTTCTATGCTCTTTATGCACAGATTCCGCTTTCTCTTAACTTCATACCAAATGGTTTCTTCCTTTTTCCTCTCTTTGAATTGCATTTTTTGCAGACAGGGAGGCTTAAACTAACTAATAATGTATATATTCAGTTATTTTCAATTTTATCAATAATATTGATACTATCTATTTTTCGTCCATTCCGTCATATAACTGAAGAGTGATTTGAATTTATGTCCAGTTTTTATAACTTATAGCCCGTCGTTATACTAATTAAGTTATCCGTTTTTGCGTTCGCTGGTTTGTTTGAAGACTCGTCACAAAATGACCGCTGGACGCGGTTAGTTCCTATGCACTTGGAGACAGCGCTCCATTACTGCGGTGTCCGTGGCATTCGCCAGCGCGGCTCATGGGGATGGGGACTGGGGAGTAAAGAAACCTCGTTCCCTGCCCCCCAAGAAGCGTACGAGAGTTTTATTATCCATGCTACCGGAGAGATTGATTCGATTTTCAAGTTGAAACTAATTTTAAGTTTGTGGGTGCAATAGTTCAGAAATTATTGTTGGCACAAAATGAGGTTTGACGAGAAAATCGGCCGAGGATTGTGGAGATAGAGGTATCTTGCTCGCTGCCCTCCCCAGGAAACGAACGAGAGTTTTATTATACGTGCTCACGTGGAGCTTGATTCTATGTTTAAATTGAACCTAATTTAAAGTTTGTGGGTGCAACAATTAAGCAATGAATGTTGGCGCATAATAAGGTTATTGCATATCTTACCTAGGATATTATTGTTAATAGTAGTAGTAGTAGTAGTAGTAAGGTAACCAATTTATGATAGCCTATGCCCATACACATAGCAATCCTACACTAGACTTCACCACAGTATAGGTTAGACACCCCATAGATAGACACAACACAGTAATAGCAATAGTGCTGACATCAATAGCAATACATAGATCAATAGCAATATTGATACATCAATAATATATAAGCAAACAGGCATTCCCCTCTTGGATATCCCTAAGCTATGCATACGATCAAATTTCTTAATCATGTGGCCAGTGAGCGAAGAAAAAGAAAAGAAAGAAAAAACGTTTATTTCCAAGTTGCCACATGAGATACATGCCAACATATTGGCTTTTAAAATTTTTTTAATATAAGACGTCCTAAAGCTAAAGTTCCATACGAGGCGTACTAATTGACAAACCATCCGAGGTGTACAAATAGAAAAGCCATACGAGGCATAATAAGAGACACACTATACGAGGTGTACTAATGGACAAACCATCAGAGGTGTACAAATAGTTAGACCATACGAGGCATATTAATAGACAAAATATACGAGGCGTGCTAATAGACAAACCATACGCGGCATGCTAATAGTCTAACTCTGTCAAGGGGTAGTTGAATTAAAAATGAAAAATATCATCTCGTGGATATTTTATATTCCAAGAGATGGCTAACAACTTATAAATAATTCAAATACTACTAAAAAATTCTTCGGAACTCCCAAGTTATTAGTTGAAATTATCAAAGTAAGAAAAAGACAAAAAACGCCATACCGGAGCAGATTGAAACACCATCGTAAATGACAATCAAATATTGAGAAAACGTAAGTCACGAAGTAATTTATAAAGAACATCGCGAAACACAGCACGCACATCTAGAAATGCGCAAAAAAACTTACACTCAAAAATGAGATGCATGGCTTGTTCAGCATACAAATATAGAGATAATTTTTGCACGAGCGCTTTATTTCATTTGTCTGTTTATACTTTTTAATTTCTTCTGTTCACAGAAATGCCCTTCGGGGCCGTGATAGATCGATTTATGAATCATTAAGCAAGCGCAATCAATTTTTTTATTTCTGGAATTTGGTTCAGTGTTAACTGATCGCAGAGCTTTAGGTAAAATGTAATGTGTCTCGAGGTTTTGCTTTTTACGCAAAAAATTGAAATAGAAACATATATATGCACATGTGTGTCCGAACGTTTGCATGTGCACCCAGAAGCGGAGATAGATGGGAATTATAGATTTAGGTGGGATAGAATTAGTAGTAGGTGGTTAAAAAAACTTAAGGGATAGGTACTTAGCCACATGGGGTAATCTATATACACACTTGCAGTCAACATTTACTGTTTAGCTGACTACGACCAATAGGGAACTGGCTGCGATTGTTGCCGTCACGAGCGTTGCCAACTTTTGGACTCTCTAACTAGAACTTACATCACTCGCTATATTACAGAGGTTTATCAAGAAAATTGGCTGAAGATTTAAGGATGGGGGGGAGGGGGGGGGGGCGTTGATGGTAGGGTGAACCCCACTCCCTACCCCACGGGAGCATAAGGAATTTTTAATCTCTTCCGTGTGGCGCATTTCCGTGTGGCGCATTTCCGTGTGTGCCGCATTTCCGTACGGCGCATTTCCGTGTGTGCCACATTTCCGTGTGCGCCGCATTTCCGTTTGTGTCGCATTTCCGTGTGCCGCATTTCCGTGCGTGCCACATTTCCGTGTGTGCCGCATTTCTGTGTGTGCCGCATTTCCGTGTGCGCCGCATTTCCGTTTGTGTCGCATTTCCGTGTGCCGCATTTCCGTGCGTGCCACATTTCCGTGTGTGCCGCATTTCTGTGTGTGCCGCATTTCCGTGTGGCGTATTTCCGTGTGTGCCCCATTTCCGTGTGCCGTGTGATAAGAAGTAAAATTTTAAGTTAACTTTTGACGCGTTTTATTTTACCCCAAGGCGCTAAATTTACCCTAATGGGTTTCATTTAACCTCAAAACCATAAATTTACCCTAACGTGTTTCATGCGAACCTACAGCTCTAATTTTACCCTAAAGGGCATTGGCTTACCCTGAAATTTAAGGTTTACCCTAACGCGCTTTGTTTATTCTAAGGCCTTAATTTTACCATAGAGCATTTTTTTCCCAAAAAACGCTCCAATTTTACCTTAACTCGCTTCTTATTGCCCTCACGTATGCAAGTGACGCCAGTTAAACAAATTGTTTTCGTGGAGTAGATTATTCAAAACAATGAATTGTTTTACCCTATTTACTGCAGGTTTGTTGTTGCTGCTTAGGGCAGATAAAAGGTGAATTAGAAATAGTTTCAAAGCCAGTAAGATATTCTTCAGTCAAACATATTTATTAAGTATTGAAATATTTATGTATTACTTTAATACGATAATTAGGTCAATTATTACTGATCAATTGATAATCATATTTAATTAAGGAAAGTGTTCCCAAGAAAAGTGTCCGGAAATTTAAAAAATCCTCAATTAGTTGAAGCTTCGCAAAAAAAGGTCATTCAAAGAGAGCAAAGAGATAAGTACCACCTACTACGGAGTCAAGGGACCGGGGAATCTATGCACGCGGTCCCCACACAAGTTAAAAAGCAAGTTCATGAAACAAGACAAAAGTTAGTCAAGGGACTAAGGAATCTATGCACGCAGTCCACACAAAAGTTAGGAAGCAAGTTCATGAAACAAGACATAAGTTGAAGAAGAAAGCAATAGGTGCAGAAAAACAGCAAAGCAGTCAACCGAAAAAAAATGGTCCGTAACAAAACAAAAAACCTGTTCCATTTTAATAATTCTAAGCTTGGGACCTCACATATATTCTCTGGTGTATATTAGGGAAATGTATATGTAAATAAGAGAAGAAATGTGTGGGTATAGCATAACAAATAAACGTACTCTAGGACACATTCATATTAAAATGGTATTATTATGGTCAAAATTATTTTTCCGAATTGAAAAACCGTAACAACGGAAATTAAAACGCAAATTCAACAACCAATTAAAATCAAAACACAGGTCACACAATTAATTAAAATTAGAACACAAATTCAACAACTAATTAAAATCAAAACACAAATAGCACAACTCATTAAAATCAAAACACAAATTACACAACTTTTAACCTAACAGTTTAACTTTTTCTACAGAGTCGCGGGGTCCACTAACTAGTCACTAGTCCCCTCCACACTAGCACCAGCCACACAGCACCACACGGTCCTATGTTATATATCTATATACTCCCCACTCACCATATACAACTACCACATTCATAGATAATAGTGTTTAACTCTTTACATCATGGCGGTGAGTTGAGGATAGTTTAGATTTTTAATTTTTTTGAGGTTTGATTATCTAATTTTAAATTAGTTTTAGTTTTCTTAGTTAAAAAAGTTTTAGTTGAACTGTTGAAGGTACAAGGTGGAAACCACACAAATCGGTATAAGTCCAGGAGATGACCATAATCGATGTTCCAGTTTTTGGTGCCTAAACATAGTTAATTAGATCGAAATAAACAAGTTTTCTTAATGCACTTTCCGTCTAAAATGAGTATTTTACGAGTTATAGCGGTAAATTAGTTACCGCAACTCTAGTGTTTGAAGTGGGAAGTAATTCATCGAGAGCATCGTATGGCCACACTGCAATGGACTCTCCCTTCCGACGCGCTCGAATCATCGACCGGATTCCCACCATCTAAGACGAAAGTTAAATACCGCTATAACACGTTATTTTTGGGTGATAATTTCTATTGTGTTATTAACTAAAAGATCCTAGAAGTGGGTTCAGGCGCCGCAGGCTCCGCGGGGCCAGCAAATATTAAATTACAAAGTACTTGAACGTAGTTTTACCGTTCAATCGCGCAAAAAAATAAACCTACTGCTCTAACTCGTAAAATTCTTATTTGCCACGAAAAGTATAGAGAAGAAAAGTAGTTTATTTTGATGTTATTACCATGATTCAAGCAACACAAATTCGAAAATCGAATAGAAGTTGTTTATTCGATCGCATTCATCTAAGACGAAAATTTACATACCGCTATAACTCGTGAATTATTCATTTCAGACAGAAAGTTCGTAGAACAAAAGTTGTTTATTTACATCTAATTAGCTATGTTTAGGCACCGACAAGTAGAAAATCGATGATGGTCATCTCCTGGACATGAACCCATCAATCAAAATTGACTTCTTGTTTTGATTAATGAATATTTTATTTAAGGATTATTTGTATAACTTAGGGTTTATGTGTATTATTTAAGGTTTATATTTACTATTTGAGGTGTATTTGTATTATTTGAGGTTTATATGTATTATTTAAGGTTTATATGGATTATTTCACCGTTTTATGTCAATTAAGCAGTCAGCACTTGTGTGCCTAATGTGTCCCGGCACAACCCTTTTGGAATGAAAGGAATTTGTTAAAAAAGTGTAGAAAAATGCTTGTACAAAACTCTGCCCTAATTTAGGTAAAAGTTGAAAACAATTGACAAGTGATGAAAAAATTAAAGTTTTGATTAAAGAAAAATTGCTTAAATTACTTATAAATTGATGAATTATTGATTGCTGAAAGTATTTAAAAATTTATGAATTAATGATTGATTGCTAAAGTTATTTTAAAATTAGCGAGTTATTGATGGATGAAATAATTGAAAAAAATTATGACCCTCAGGAGGACACAACTATTGTATCTATGGGAATTAGCGCTCCCAGGGAAACCCTGTGAGGGCCCGAGCTAAAAGTTAGGTAGGTTTCCTTTTTGTTGTAATAAAATAGGTTTTTGTTTTGTTACGGACCATCTTCTTTCGGTTCACTCCTGTCCTGTTTTTTAGCACCTACTACTTTCTTCTTCAACTTTTTTCTTGTTTCATGAACTTCATTCCTAGCTTACTGTTTCTGTACACCTTGTGCATAGATTCCGCGTTCCCTCAACTCCATACTAAATGGTGCCTTCCTCTTTCCTCTCTTGGAACATCTTTGTCGTGGTTAAGGGAGGCTAAAACTTTCTTATATAATAATCATAACAATGAAAAAATGATGAGTTGATGAGTAGAACATGCAGGGCTCACCTAAGCCCCGCTGTGAGCTCCACTTCTTGGTAAACTTACCACTTTGTACCAAAATTACATAACTTCTACCTAAATTATGTACCTTCTACCTAAATTATGTAACTTCTACCTAAATTATGTAACTTCTACCAAAATTATGTAACTTCCACCAAAATTATGTAACTTCCACCCAAATTATGTAACTTCCACCCAAATTATGTAACTTCCACCCAAATTATGTAACTTCCACCCAAATTATGTAACTTCAACTTCCACCCAAATTATGTAACTTCAACTTCCACCCAAATTATGTAACTTCAACTTTCACCCAAATTATGTAACTTCAACTTTCACCCAAATTATGTAACTTCAACTTTCACCTAAATTATGTAACTTCAACTTTCACCTAAATTATGTAACTTCAACTTTCACCTAAATTATGTAACTTCAACTTTCACCTAAATTATGTAACTTCCACCTAAATTATGTAACTTCCACCTAAATTATGTAACTTCCACCTAAATTATGTAACTTCCACCTAAATTATGTAACTTCCACCTAAATTATGTAACTTCCACCTAAATTATGTAACTTCCACCTAAATTATGTAACTTCTACCTAAATTATATTACTTCTACCCTAAAATCCTGCATAAATGGTATATTTATGTAAAAAAGAACCTTCATGTTATACAAGTTATTATTTCAGTATTTGATGGCTGGTAAATAAAACCATTATTCTGGCGTCCCAGTAAAGATACAATTGTTGTTAACATAGTTTAGCCAGTTTTATATTTTAAGGTAATTAGATGCTTACCCTAGTTTTCTTCCCAAATTAATGAAAAGCCATCTTTTGTATCTTGTCTTCATTACGTTGACGAAATGCATTGCGCTTATATAAATTTAAAAGGAAGTTTATGCCAACCAAGCCTGATACACATAACCTTGTACATTGGTATATCAAATGCCCTAACCTACTTTTCAAAGCCAAAGTGATATAGTGCGGGGGCACATTTTGTGTATCGATTCCATATCCCTTTAGCACTATACTAAGTGGTGCCTTCTTCTTTCCTCTCTTTAGAACACCTTTGTTGTGCCTGTAGAGACTTGAACTAATCTAACTTTTGTTTGACACTTTCTTTATGTCAGCTATCATAACGGACTTAAAATAGGAAGCTTGCAAATGAGAAGTAATCTGATGTGGTTCCATTGTGGATGTCATCGTCCAACATTCCCTCCATTTGTTTTACTCAAAATTTGTTTTGTCTAAAATACCTTCCCCGCGTATTGGGCCACATGTGCACCATCATGTGAAATGCCCATTCACGTACCGGCATAAATGGATATTTCATCTGTTTCCAGACCTTTAAAAAAAATATCTGCTATCATGCGAGCTGAAATGTTATCGTGCAATTGTACGTATTTCTTAAAAAGGATAAAATGGATCTGAGCAGTAAAAGTAGATTTCCCAATTCTGCTACTTACAACCTAACCAAACCAACCTAACAGCAATCGCGGAAACGGTTGATGTTAGATTTGGTTAGGTTAGGTTTGGTTAGGTTAGGTTTCAAGTAGGAAACAACCGAATTGAAAACCCTCTTTACTGCTTAAATACAAGTTTAACTTTTTGAAAGAGTTTGAAAAATACAAATGCAGTATAATATGTTACCTTGGACAGTAAAATTTATTTCGTTAACACTTTGACCGCAACGTGCACCACCGGTGGTACACGGAGGGGATTTTCACAATGCTGCTGACCGACCAGTAGTCACAAACTCAACTTTCATGAGTACTCAATCAAACCTAAATGAAGGCACGATCCAGTTCATGTTTGCTATTTTCAAGATTGATTACTACAATTGACTTTAAATTAGAGTTGAGCATTGAAATTCAGTTTAAATAATTGTCTTTCAAAGTGGTGTAGGTAGTTAAAGAGTTGAAACGCTATTCGTTTACACCTGTACGCAAAAGAGCAACCAGCCTAGTGCACCAATATGCACCAATACATAGTCAATGGATTAAACTGAAATGTATTCCACAGAGGGCACACATATGTACCAATACGTACCTAGTGAACGAGTTCAATTTGACACGTTGACTTGTGCAGTTGCTTACGGTCAATTTGGTTAGGCTTGAAGAAGTCGTTTTGAAAAACCTGCTTTTCTGCTATAATTCATTTTTAACCCTTTGTGCTCGCCATAGCGCAAGTGGCTAGGGGTTCTGCCGCCGTGCGGGAGACCCGGGATCGATTCTCGGCACTGGCGGTGGCGATTTTCTCTGTTGGGTATAGGAGAAAAATTCCAAGCACAATACCCCACTCTACCCAGGTGTCTGAAATGGGTACCGGTCTTGACCGGGGGAAAGCGTCATGGCGTCCTGGCGTTAGTTATAAGGCATTTAAAAATCCAATGTACAAGATGATATGTATCAGGCTTGATTGGAAATAAAGCATCCGTAGATGCCTTCATTATTATTCATTATTTTCAAAAAGTTTAAAGTATACACTTGAACCATAATATGTTACCTTTTACTCTAAAATTTATTTCGGAAAAGGTAGCGAAATATTTGATTGAAGTGTTCTTTGTATATTCTGGTACGTAAATGAAAAATTCACCTAGTGGTACACATATGTACCACTTCGGAGTCAAAGTGTTAATTATGTTCCACAGAGCGGCGGACACAAGAGCACCAAGTCTGAGAACTTCCAGAGAGCTGTTTGGCGGTTACTCATTCCTACGAACCTGAGTACGAACATTTTGCATCGGGCCCAACTTCAAGTACTCATCCTTTTTTACGTACGTGATGACCTGAAGAAGATGACTATTGAGGAGAGTGCACTAGTGAACAGAAAGGACTATTGGATCTTCCTACAGAAGCAGAGGGCGTATCTCCGGTCGGTATGGGTCGTAAAATATGCCAGATACAGAATCAGCAACGACGATCTTCATGCACTCCATCATTGTTTGGCCAATATCCAGGCGTTCCTGGTGGATATCAACAATTGCTCTGCAATTCGTCTTATCAAAGAAAGGGTAAATAAAGACAAACCCATGTTCGATTTGGCGGAAACGTCGTTCAAACACTGTCAGAAGAAATTTGACACGTTCCATAAAGTGTTGGTCGAACGGGGCGTCAACCCACAGGTGAGGGATGTGTTGGAGTGTAGGATGTCATGTGCAGGTGAAGGATATGTTAACTATGTGCAGGGTCATAAGTTCGTACGTACATGTTGATACTGAACAGGAGTTTTAAGTTTTTAAAAAATACTTTTCAAATTTTTTTTTAATTTCAATTTTTCAATGTTTTTTAATTCCAACGTAATTTTTCAATGGTTATTGATTCCAACGTAATTTTTCAATGTTTTTTTCGTTTTTTTCTAAAAAATTCAAATTTAATTTTTCAATAATTTTTTATACTTTCAATATATTAATAATATTTTCATTTTTAATTTCTCGATTTCTTTCTTAATTTTAATACTTCAAAAAAATATAATTCTACATTTAAAAAAAATTGTTGAATCGTTTTCAATTTTTTCAAAACATTTTAAATAATTTTCATAAATATTTTCAAAAATTTATTTAAAATATTTTCGAGCAATTTTGAAATATTTAAAAAATTGAAGAATTTTCAATTTTTTAATATTTTCAAAAAAAGGTGTGTAAATTTATTTTTTAAATATATTTAATTTTTCTTTTAAATTAAAAATTTCAGAAATATATTTTGCCAAAAAATTCAAACATTTTTTACAAAAAATTTCAAATATTTTAAAAAAAACATTTGAATCCCCACACGCCCCCCCAGTTCCCACAACACCTCAGGGCCCCCAGCGGACTCGCCTACAACTTCAACGCAGCCATGGGGTGCATCGCGCTGCCTGCGGACCCAAGCACGACCTTCGCTGCGCGTTGTAGGGAGTGGGTTCGAGTCCTGGAGGATATCAGGGAGGCCTTCAGAAGGATAACTCCATATGAGGTCCTTCTGATCCCTGCCATCTCCTACAGGAAATTCGTGAGGGCGCTCAGGGAGCACCTTTGCTCAGAGCACTTTGTCGTTCCAGACTTAAGTGAGGCAGAGCCGAGCCAAATAGACCCGATTGAGGTCGAAATAAAAGATATATTCCTGAGTTCCAGCGACATCCGGTCGCTGGTGCGGGACATCAGGCTCAGTGACGCCAACGTCAACCTCAGCGCTAAAGCTGAATTTTATCCAGAAAGGTTCTGTGTACTTGATTTTATTTGTGCGTACTTTGCGGAGCGTAGGGATATTTTGCGGGATCGTATTTACAAAAGATCACGTACACGAAACGATGAAGGCTTAGTTTGATTATATGTAGTTCATGTACGTTTTTATTGAGGCTTATACTTCTGTGCTCGTACTAAATACAGGATGAAACGTTCATGAAGTTGAGGAGCGTGACAGTTTTTAACCTAATTTTTAAACTCAATACCGTTTTTATTTGCGTAGATCGATTTATTTAATCAGTTTGATATCTTGTTAAAATCAAATATCGACCGTCGTATAAAAATATATGAATCATTTAAGTTTTACAGAAATTTATACAATTGGAGCTTAATTTATAGACCTGCTGATCATCGTATCATTTTTACCACACGACTCCCGAAAGAATTACAACAAAGTAAAACTCGGCAGTGGTGTTCTTATTTGCCTTCTTATTTATTCTTTGTTTATTTGTGTTTCTTGTGATTTGTTCTCTGAAGGGTACGGGAACTGGCGCTCTCAAGGGGAATATGTGAGGTCCTAAGCTGAGAGTTGGGTAGGCCTTCCTTAAGTTGCAATAGAACAAGTTTTTTGTTATGCATGTCTATTATGGGATGAGATATCCACCGCTGCACAGCATTTGTCGCGGCACTTTCTGGTCACAAGTCTTATGTTTTTATTAATCAAAGTTAGACGAAACTTTTCAATGAACTCATCATTATAGAAATTAATCGCTAGACAGGCTGCCACCACCTCAGGTGAGGGAATACAAGTCGTGACTATATCTCGTTGGCATGAGGCATTGACGTGTGTTCAACGAGTTACATTTGGTAGCGCAACCTTCTCACATCATCGATACTTTCTCTCCATCACAAATGGGAAATCTACTCAGGGAGACACAACTAATGTATCTGTGGGAATTAGCCTTCCCAGGGGGAAAATGTGTGAGGGCCCGAGCTGAGAGTTACGTAGGCCTTCATATTGTTGGAATAAAATGTTTTTTTTTGCATTATTGAGGACCACCTTTTTTCGGTTCACTGTTGTCCTGTTTTTCAACACCTACTACTTTCTTCTTCAACTTTGATCTTGTTTCTTGAACTTCATTCTCAACTTACTGTTTTAATGCCATTTCTGCATGGATTCCGCGTTCCCTAATCTCCATAGTAAATGGTGCGTTCCTCCTTCCTCTCTTCGATTCGTACTTTTTTGAAGCGGTTAGGGAGGCTTAAACTAACATCTAATCTAATTTACCTTAATGTGGAATTTATTAGACTTGAACCACACCAATAAGTTATAAGATGGTCACAAAATCATTTCCAGTGCGACGACCGATTCAGTATGTCGTGTAATGCCTCTGAACGCACCCATGCACCTATAGCTAACGCACACAGCAATATGACGTACGAGCGCTGAAAATAAAGCGTCAGTAAACCTACGCCACGGTAAAGAAAACAAAGTAGGATCATTTCTATGGCAGAAAATACACCTCCTCTTGTTCGGCTAGCTAATAGAACGGCTTTATTTCAAACAAACTTTATGACGTCACCAAAACGCCATGTCGTTAGGCCAATAGTGGAGCCAAATTTGAAGGTACCAGTGCTAACAGGTGCAAAATGAGCGCTGCTATTGGTTCGTTGCAGTGACATCAGCAAAACCACACCGTCAACAAGAAAAATACTGGTTTGAACCTACCTTGTTTCCTCTACCGTGACCTACACATAGAGTGGCTAGGATGCAGGTTGCCAAGGGAAATGGGGACGCGTTGTAACGCTATTCTTGCTCGTGGGTTCCAGGAAGATGATTCCAAAGGGCTTTGTGACTGTTTTTACGTTATTATATCACTGATGAACGTCATAGAGTCAAAGCCGAGCCTGGCACCGTAGGGCCGAAAAGGAAGAATGAAAAAGGAAAAACCGTTTTTTCCAAAAAGTTGACCTTTGAGGTACGTGCCAACAAATTGGCTTTTGAAAATTCCTTAACATAAGACGTCCTTAGACAAAAACCTAATAAAGAAACTATACGTGGTTTATTAAGAGACAAATATACGAGGTGTGCTAATAAGGGAATGTCTGAGAGAAGGGAGGAGTTGGTTTGAGTTCGTTAAAAAAGTAAATATAATGAAAAAGTATATGTGCTGTTACAAGTTCAAGTATGAGCTTTATAAGTATGAAAAATATCTTCTATATGTATGAAGTAGAAGTTTTATAAGTACATGAAACAGTATAAAAGCTGCTCAAGTTCAGGTATAAGTTGTAAATCGTTGATGAATGATTGTATAATTGATGAAAAGTTGATGAATTTTTGATTGTTTAAATTTCATGTAATTCTTTAAAATTTGATAAATTAATTATTGATTGGTTGACAACATATTCATCGTACTGTTAAAAAATAATAAATACAAGCTAATGAACTGACGAAGATTTTACACCGGTTCGTGAATGAGCAATACACATGATTGGACACATGGGACCCAACACGTGGGCAACGAATTTTAAACAACTAAAATAAAACGTTAACGTTCATTACGTTCGAGTCAAGAGCCAGAACGAAGGATTTCAAAAGAGAGGACAGAGGAAGGGCAATTTAGTTTGTACCGCAGAAAACAGGAATCTATGCACAAGGTGTGGGGTCCCCACATAATCAGTAAGTTTATGAAACGAGGTAAATGTTTGTCAAGGGACCGAGGAATCTATGCACGCGGTCCCCACACAAGTTAGGAAGCAAGTTCATGAAACAAGACAAAAGTTAGTCAAGGGACCGGGAAATCTATGCACGCGGTCCCCACACAAGTTAGGAAGCAAGTTCATGAAACAAGACAAAAGTTAGTCAAGGGACCGGGGAATCTATGCACGCGGTCCCCACACAAGTTAGGAAGCAAGTTCATGAAACAAGGTAAAATTTGAAGAAGAAAGCAATAGGTGCAGAAAAACAGCAAAGCAGTCAACCGAAAAAAGAATGTCCGTATCCAAACAAAAAACCTGTTCTATTTTGATAATTCTCAGCTTGGGACCTCACATATATTCCCTGGTGTATATTAGGGAAATGTATATGTAAATAAGGGAAGAAATGTGTGGGTATAGCATAACAAATAAACGTACTCTAGGATATATTCATAATAAAATGGTATTAATATGGTCAAAATTATTTTTCCGAATTGAAAAACCGTAACAACGGAAATTAAAACACAAATTCAATAACTTATTAAAATCAAAACACAAATAACACAACTAATTAAAATCAGAACACAAATTACGTAACTTTTAACCTAACAGTTTAACTTTTTCTACCTAGTCGCGGCGTCCTCTAACTAGTCACTAGTCCTCTCCACACGAGCACCAGCCACACAGCACCACACGGTCATATTTTACTTATTTATCTACCTCTCACAATAGGTACTCGCCATATACAACTGCCACATTCATAGATAATAGTGTTTAACTCTGTACATTATGGCGGTGAGTTGAGGATAGTTTGGATTTTTTTTTGAGGTTTGATTATCTAATTTAAGTTAGTTTTAGTTTTCTTAGTTAAAAAAGTTTTAGTTGAAGGTACAAGTTGGAAACCACACCAACCGGTAAATGTCCAGGAGATGACCATAATCGGTGTTCCAGTTTTTGGTGCCTAAACATAGTTAATTGGATCGAAATAAACAAGTTTTCATAAATCCACTTTCCGTCTGAAATGAGTATTTTACGAGTTATAGCGGTAAATTAATTACCGCAACTCTAGTGTTTGAAGCGGGAAGTAATTCATCGAGCGCGTCGTATGGCCACACAGCAATGGACTCTCCCTTCCGGCGCGCTCGAATCATCGACCGGATTCCCACCATCTAAGACGGAAGTTAACATACCGCTATAACACGTTATTTTTGGGTGATAGTTTTTATTGTGTTCTTAACTAAAAGATCCTAGAAGTGGGTTCAGGTTTCGCAGGATCCGCGGGGCCGGCAAAAAATAAATTACAAAGTACTTGAACTTAGTTTAACAGCTCAATCGCGCAAAAAATAAAGCATACCGCTCTAACTCGTAAAATTCTTATTTGCCACAAAAAGTATAGAGAAGAAAAGTAGTTTATTTTGATGTTATTACCATGATTCAAGCAACATAAATTCGAAAATCGAATAGAAGTTGTTTATTCGATCGCATACATCTAAGACGAAAATTTACATACCATTATAACTCGTAAATTATTCATTTCAGACTGAAAGTTCATCGAACAAAAGTTGTTTATTTACATCTAATTAGCTATGTTTAGGGACCGAAAAATGGGAAATTGATTGTGGTCATCTCCTGGACATTTACCCCCCAATCTCAATCGACTTCTTGTTTTGATTAATGAATATTTATTTAAGGTTTATTTGTATTATTTAGGGTTTATGCGTATTATTTGAGGTTTATATCTACTATTTGAGGTTTATATGTATTTATTAAGGTTTATATTCATTATAGGGTAATTCATCAAATATCGAACAGAAACCACGTGTGTCTAGAAACAACCTTCATAAATCGGTAACTTTTGCTCTGAATAACTGTTGCGGGCCTCAAGATTATTCTTGAACAGTTGCTTTCTTGTTCTGTGATGTCGCTTTGTAGACAACGTAGATTGTTGGAATTTATTTATTGTTCTAAAAATCGAATTCTTTAATAACATAATTTCATCAATATCGAACATGAATCGAACAAGAATTTTGATCCGAACAGGATGGTTTGTCAATTAGTTCTCCTCGTATGGAACTTTTGTGAGAGTATTAGCACGCCTCGTATATTTTGTCCATTAATATGCCTCGTATGGTCTATCTATTTGTACACCTCTGATAGTTTATCTATTAGCACGCCTCGTATAGTTTGTCAATTATTACGCCTTGTATGGCTTTCCTATTTGTACACCTCTGATGGTTTGTCAATTAGTACTTTTCGTATGGAACTTTTGTTTTAGGACGTCCTATATTAAGAAACTTTTCAAAACCCAATATGTTGACCTGTATCTCATGTGGCCACTTGGAAAATAAACGTTTTTCTTTCTTTTTTTTCTTTGGTGCACTGGATTTTCTTGGAAGTGCTCGCGGTGGCACAGCGGTTAAGAAATCGGACTTGTATGTAGGAGTCGCGGGTTCGTATCCCGGCGCTGGCGTTGCGATTTTCCCCGTTGGGTATAATGGAAAGCTCACGCACAATACCCCACTCGACCCAGGTGTCGGAAATGGGTACCGGATTTACGGGGGAACCGTCATGGTGTCCTATGCATAGTGTTAGTTATAAGACATTTGAAAAACCAATGCTTAAGATCATTTGTATCAGGCTTGATTGGAAATAAAGCATCCCAAAGATGCCGATGTTTGTTTTGTTTGTTTGTTTGAATTAACTGTCTCATTACTTATTTTCAGGAAGCATTTGAATGGAGAGTTATCAAAATTTGAAAATGATGTCGATGTTTCATTTGCAGTGCTTGTTGAACCATCATTGTGATCATCAACCTGTGTGACCTTCTTTGGAGTAGAGTGTAGAGCACTCGTCAATGAATTATTATAGATGCTTGCATCAGTTTTCTTGGCAAGGGATTGATCATCAGTAAATGTAGCCAGACGAATAATTGATGATCTTGAGGGCCTTGGAACACCAGCAGCTGATTGGTCGCCATCTTCAACTATTCAATGTTATTATCAAGCGTTAATACAACATTTTAAGGAAATGAAACAGGCGTTCAATAAATCGATTCAGTTATTTAAAAGAATTAAGAATCGAAAAGCCTTGTTCGAGGCATAAATTCATGGTTTTTAAGGAATTTTGATTCGAACACCTTTGTTCAGTATTTAATACTGACATGAAATAGGAACTGAATGTCGAACATGGAATAATTATCATGTTTTTATCGGGAAAGAAAAAAATACAGCAACAGAACATCATTTGGCAACACTACTCTCTAGTTATGACGGGAGGTTGACTTTGGCACAACAACAGTTAAACCGTCGCAATTTTCCCGAGGTGCGTAAGATTTTTCAAGGGAAAAAATATGACCAATTTGTAAGGGTCGAACAGAAAATGTGTTCGTAACAGCTGGTAGCAGTTTGCAGCTCACATAAATGAGTTCTTATCACTAAAATAGGAGTTTTAGATGTAAGATCACCGGCACTGTGCAAGTTTGGATGCTTACGAAATTTATTACGCGCATATTTTCAAAGTTGTTCGATAATCAGTTCAGTTCGATATTTGATGAATTACCCTATGTGGTTTATATGCATTATTCACGATCTATATGAATTATTTAAGGTTTATATGGATTATTCCACCGTTTTATATCAATTAAGCAGTCAGCACTGGTGTGCCTAATGTGTCCCGGCACATCCCTTTCGTGATGAAAAAAATTTGGTAAAAAAGTGTAGGAAAATGCGCGTACAAAAACTCTGCCCTAATTTATGTAAGAGTTGAAAACGATTGAAGAGTGATGAAAAAATTCATGGATTATTGATTAAAGAAAAATGGCTTAAATTATTTTTAAATTGATGAATTAGTGATTGCTGAAAGTATTTGAAAATTGATGAATTAATGATTGATTGCTGAAGTTATTTTAAAATTAGTGAGTTATTGATTGATGAAATAATTGAAAAAATGTTGAGTTGATGAGTAGAACATGCAGGGCTCACCTTAGCCCTGCTCTGTGTCCCACTTCTCGGTAAACTTCCTACTTTGCACCAAAATTACATAAATCCTACCTAAATTATGTAACTTCTACCTAAATTATGTAACTTTTACCTAAATTATGTAACTTCTACCTAAATTATGTAACTTCTACTTAAAATATGTAACTTCTACCTAAATTATGTAACTTCTACCAAAATTATGTAACTTCTACCAAAATACCACAAAAGAAAAGTGTAATTATGTAAACAAAAACCTTCATATTATTTAGGTTATTATTTTAATCTTTGATGGCTCGTAAACAAAATCATTATTTCGATGTCCCACTGAAGATACAGTTAGTGCTTACATGATTTAGCCAGTTTATATTGATGGCTATAGGATAGTTACTCTAGTTTTTTTTAATATGAAAAGCCCTCCTAATCTAGTTAATTTTAATTTCATATCGTGCCTTCATTACGTTGACGAAATGCGTTACCCTTATATTAATTTTTTACATGCCCTACATTTTCATTAGACATTAAGTTTTAAAGAAACAAAAGTGATTTTTTTCTCACAAGTCTATGATCTTTAATGTTTTTTCCTCCATGTCTACTACCGATGAAGCAATTAAAATATGCCTCAAATAGTGCTATTTATGTTAGTACTGTAGAAAACGAATTCAAGTTGTGAACCATGCACACATTTTTTTCTGGTCATTTGTTTTGTTACAAAATATCATTTTTGTTTTTGTTTGACTGCTTCGCTGTTTTTCAGCACCTATTGCTTTCTCTCCCTATTTTGATCTTGTTTCATAGACTTTTTTATATTTACTGTTTTTATGCACATTGTGCATGGATTCCGTGTTTCACCAACTCCTTTCCAAATGATGCCTTTCTCCTTCCTCTCTCTGGAACACCTTTGTTGCGGTTGGGGAAGCTTAAACTTACATCTAATCTGTTTTGCTCATAATTCTCACGAAGATTAAGGTACACATGCGCATTAGGTATTACTTGAGTGGCCAGTCTAAAGCAATTGTCCTGCAGTCAAAGTCCCCTCAGGGGACACAACTATTGTATCTATGGAAATTAGCGCTCCCAGGGGGACTATGTGAGGGCCCGAGCTAAAGGTTAGGTAGGCTTTCTTTTTGTTAAAATAACATAGGTTTTTGTTTTGTTACGGACCCCCCTCAGGGGGATACAACTATTGTATCTATGGGAACTAGCGCTCCCAGGGGGACAATGTTAGGGCCCGAGCTGAGAGCTAGGTAGGCCTTCTTTTTTGTTGAAATGATGTTTTTGTTATGTTAAGGACCACTTTTTTTCGGTTCACTGCTGTCCTGTTGTTCAGCTCCTACTACTTTCTTCTTCAACTTTGGTCTTGTTTCATTAATCTTCTTTAACAACTTACTGTTTCTGTGCCTTTCTGCATAGATTCTGCGTTTTCTTATTTCCATACTAAATGGTGCCTTCCTCCTTCCTCTCTTGGGATCGCATTTATTGCTGGGTAGGGAGGCTGAAACTAACGACTAATCTAATTTGTTACGGACCATCTTTTTTTCGATTCACTTCTGCCCTGTTTTTCAGCACCTACTACTTTCTTCTTTAACTTTTTCTTGTTTCGTGAACTTTTTTCTTAGCTTACTGTTTCTATGCCCTTTCTGCATAGATTCCACGTTTCCTTAACTCCATACTAAATGGTGCCTTCTTCCTTCCTCTTTTTGGATAGCCTTTGTTGCAGATAGGGAGGCTTAAACTAACTAATAATCTAATTTTGCAGTCAAAGTACTCAAAACCGAGAATTTTTTTAAGCAGTCATCTCATGCGACAAGAAAGGCTGTTCGTTACCCAGTCTAAATTTTTCGCCGCCTGTATGCATGTTTTTCGCAGCCTAGGTGATTTAAGGGATTAGATCACTTAGGTGGCAAAAACATGCATTCAGGCGGCAAAAAAGTGTGACCGGGTAGTGACTCTAACATCCCATTTAGCCCGACTGAATAGAAAGGTACTTCAGGAAATGAGGTAAATGTCAGTAATTAGTTACATACAATGTCCATCACTGATCATTTGTTCATATAATGTGCCTCATTTCTAAAGTGTCCGTTCATTTGAGAAGTTTATTTTGGTATTTTTTGCTCTGTGAACGCAACGCGTCAACTTTATCATGTCTTTTCACGCGGGATGCAACTGTTATTTTTGTGGGAATTGGCGCTCCCGGGGGGTAGAAGCGAGGTCCCGAGCTGAGGGTTAGGTAGGCCTTTTTTCATGAAGTCGAATTGAATTTTCGTTTTGTTACGGACCATCTTTTTCAGTTCACTGCTGTCCTGTTTTTCAAGCACCTAATGTTTTTTCTTCGACTTTCAAATACTTTTCTCCTAACTTACTGCTTTAAAGCGAAAGGGATTTAGCTTGGGACACACTTTAATCGATTCTAAATCCCATTAACACTATACGAAATGGTGCCTTCTTCCTACCTCTTTGAAACCCCTCTGTTGTGCATATAGAGACTTAAACTAATCTAACTTTTGTGTAGCACTTTCTCGATATCAGCTTTCACAACGGATTTAAAATTAGAAGCTGGTGTTTGTGAAAGAATCTGTTGTGGTTCCATTGTGAATTTTATCGTTCAAGACCGAATAAATCAAATTGATTTAGAGCAAAATTAGGTTATACTTCTGTTGACAGCATTCCGAAGGTCGCTGCCAGCTTTGGCCTGTTAGCCCGCGCCGGTCGTTTTGGGTGCCTAGGCCATTTCAAGATAGGTTGCACATTAATTACTACGTGTCCCCCTACAGTTACAGTGGTTACATTTCTGACAATGTCCCTTTTGTTTTGAGCACGTTCCGACGTAGCTGAAAATCCTCTTGTTTTATGCCCTCGGCCAAAAGCTCCATTTCCTTTCGTAAGTAATAGACTAGGACTGTTATGGTTATCATGACGACTGTTAGGATCATCAGAAGGACATCACTTACTCTGTCGGGTATCCAGTCTGTATTACTGTTGGCTGCTATCCAGTCGTTGGTTATTTGGCCCTTAGTGTCAACTAGAGCCGCAGTTAGTGTATCGACACTAATCGAACTTATCTTGTTGCCCATAATATAGTGTTTCCCGTATTTAGTATTTGAAGTGTTTGTTTACTCGTTTCTCAGCCACCAGGATCTGCAATTAAAACGAAAACAAGACTATTAGCATGGCTACAAAATTTATAATGTCATACACAGCCAATGAAACATATAATCCTAGACACAATTAAAAATGTAATTAAAATATCAATTTATTCGTCTTTCAAATTTGAAAATCAACAGTGAAACACTAACTATTAACTGAATTATTAAATACTAACTATTTCTGAATCAGTTCTGAACTGAAAATGAAAACAATTGAATTGAAACTATCAAACTGATTGTCAATCAAATAAGTTAACAACAGTATCCAGTTTCAACCAGGAAATTTCTCACGATGTATTCACGATGTATTTTGATTAATTTTTTTATTTCCTCAAGCCATGAGGTTGATTTTTTATCAACCTTGAAGCTCTATTGATGTGATGCATTTAGCAAATGCGGAACTCGCTCATCATTTTTAATTGGCTTTTCAGCATCAAAATTTGAACGTAAATATTGACTGTTGTGAAACATAGCAATTGCACGGATCGTGAGAACATTCATTGGAGGATGTTTTCTGTGATATTCGTTAATCTTGACTTTTAACTTCCAAAACTTAAGCTTTAACATAGGGTAACTTGTTTGGAAGCTTAGTTCATTTGCTGTTAGCAATGAAAATTCACTAATATTAGAACACACGAGATTATTTAACACAAGCATGTACGAGATTAATATGATACGAGACATAGCATATATGAGATTAATATGATGCGAAGCAAGTAACGCAAGGTAGATACTTAATACTTAATTAACATAATACATAGTCACACAATCGTATTTTTAGCAAAATAGTAACTTATCACGTCTGAAATGTAATAGTCGCAAAAAATAGTTATAGGTGAAACAGTACGTTGTGAAGTTATCATTTCCGTTTACTTGGGGGCAATACATGGTTCATGTTACTTCTATGGATTTTATCCCCTATTTTGATATCGACCCAATGTCCTTTGATTTTCATAACAATTCCAGGACCTCGCCACATCAGATCTAACTTGCTTGTTTTGAAATGTTTTTTTAACATAACCCGGTCACCAATTTTGAAATTTTTGTCCTTCCTATTTAGGTTCTGGTACATTGTACGTACATCAGTATTATTCAACATTAGGTTTCTAACGTTTTCTACGGTTCGCCTCGCTTCCCTTGCTCGAAAATTCACTAAGTCACTTTCGTCATCGTAACTGTATGAAATGGGAAGATCTTCCCCGCGGAAATATGGGCACGTGTTCCTATTGAATACTACATAACTAGGTGTATCACCTAAAGTAGAATTAAATGAATTGTTGATAGCGTTCTCCACCATTTCCAAGCAATGGTTCCACTCGGTATGGGCTAGGGAATTAATGTACAATTTTACCAAATTACTTATTCTTTTGTTATTTCGTTCAATAATTGCATTTGACTGTGGGCTAAAAGCTAGAACTTCTTTTTTAGCAATAGCATGAATTTTGGCAAATTGTTTCACTGCGCAATTCAAGCGCATTGTCACTTAACAGGGCTTTCGGGTAGCCGAAAGTGCTAAAACAACTTCCTAAACATATTACTGTTTCTGTTCGACGGTTAGAGGTCGCGTATAATTTACAGAAGCGTGAAAAAGATCAATCACAACTAGTATGTATTTATTCCCACTATCGATAGTTTTAAGAGGACCAAGATAATCCATTGAAACTACTTCAAAAGGTTCTTTTGCTTTAGGGGCTGTTAATATTTTAATAGGTACGGAAGGATTTGCTTTAAGAAGTTTGCAAACTTCACAATCTTGAACAAATTTTCTTACAACCGTTTTCTCTAAAATATTGAAGTATTTAAATCTAAATTTGAATAGCGTGTGCAACGCATCTGTATGGTACATATAGTGTATACTTAAGATTGCTTGATTCAACAACGAAGTTGGCATCACCGCTGTTAATATTGTTGTAGTTCGGGAGTCAATGCGTCGTCGTGGATACAATATGTCATTTACAATTAGATAACACGGTAAGTCAAGAATTACCGGCGTACTTTTATGAAGTAACGCTTCTCGAACTTCAATACAAAAGGGGGTCTTGCTTTTGCTCATCAATAAACTCTTTTAAAGTCCAGGAGATCTCTTTTTCTGTGGGGACATAGTCAATTAATTTTGGAGTCAACACGTCGTTATCGTGTGATTGCATCGTCTAGTCAGTGAGTACGTCTTGCTTTGCTCGTGTCTTGGCTCGCGTCTGCGCTAAACATGCCTCAGATTCAAGTTCAGGCATTAATGTGTCACAGCTTTCTAATTCTTTTATAGTTAGCTGATCATTGTTGTTTGGTAGCCTACTTAGGTAGTCAGCTACGACGTTTTGTGTACCTGGTAAATAATGAACGACAGGGTCGTAAGAATGTATGTTAATACACCACCTTGCCATTGCTGTGTCCTCTAGCAATTTCCTTGTGAATAGAGGCGCTAATGGACGGTGATCCGTGTACACATGGATGGGATTCCCAATAATTAGGTATTTGAATGCTTTAAGACCACTATAAATGGCAAAGAGTTATTTTTTCGTGGTGCTGTAACGTTTTTGACTAGAATTTAAACTTTTGCTGAAATATGCAACTGGACGCATTAATTCATCGCCTGAATCTTCGGGCTGCATCATGACAGATCCTATGCCAAAATTTGATGCATCAGTAAATATGTGAAACATCTTAGTAAAATTGGGATGTCGTAACACAGTCTCAGAAGTCAGAGCTGATTTTATGTAGTCAAAACTTTTTTGGCAGTCGTTTGCCCAGTCGATATTAACACATTTTTTTAACAATCTGTTCAGGGGATTTACAATCACTGCAAATTGAGCTATGAAGTTGCGGAAATAGTTGGCTACGCCAAGGAATTGCTGCAATTCTTTTACGTTTGTTGGTGCTGGACAATTCTGAAATATCTTGGAGTATTTACAATGTATACCCTCTGCCGAAATAACATGATCTAGGTACTCTAGTTTTTTCTTGAAAAATTAACATTTTTCGAGTTTGATAGATAGTTTGCCGGAACGGAGCGTCGAGATGACAGTTTTAATATCGCACAAATATTGCTCATTAGTTTTTGAGTAAATTAATATATCATCAATGAACACAAAACACAATTGTCCTAAAATAGGCCTTAGAACAGAGGACATGACACTTTGAAAAACGCTCGGACTCGAAGTGAGTCCGAACGGAATGCGCCTGAATTGAAATTTTTGATAACCTATACTAAATGCTGTAAATTTCCGACTTTCTTGTTCTAATTCTACCTGGTGGAAGGCGGATTTCAAATCCAGAGAGGAAAATACGGTATTGCCACCAAGGGTAGACAATATTTCATCTATTCGTGGTATAGGATACGACTCTTCGATCACAATTTTGTCCAAGGCTCTGAAATCTATAACGGGTCTAATTTCACCCTTTTTTTTCTTTACCACAATCACCGGGAAATTGTAATCTGACGTTGAACTTTCAATAATGCCCAGTGAGAGCATTTCTCTGTTGACCTTGGCCAACTCATCTTGATATTTATGAGGTATGCGATAAGGCGGTATCTCTACAACTGGTGCATCAGATTTAAGTACAATCTTATGTTTTGTCACATTCGTGACACCTATAGTTTTGCCTTGTAACGTGATCACGTCACGTAAATTGTTCATCAATTCCAGTAATTTTAGTTTCACGTCAACTTTATCGCATGTTGCATCATTATATGTTAACGGACGGCGTACGTCCTTCTGGACATTAGACACACTTTCGACTTGTGCACCACACTCACAAATATCTCCGCGAACATCGACCTTCGACTCAGGTCTCTCCGTGGCCATAGTCTTTATTTCACCAAGTCCTGAGATGACCTTATTTGAATCCGATGTAACCTCAGAGTTTATCTCAACATTATTCGCCTCATTAAGCGCTTCCTCTATATATGTTAGGTAAAGTTCGGCCTCAACTTCCTCCTCAGGTAATGCTTCCATGTTACACAACATTGTGTTTTCACTAAAATGAATGGCCTCATCTGTCGGGTTCAGTATTAGTAAGGGTACATTCCCATCTTCAATGACTGTAACTATTGATTCTGCTATTAGTGCTCCATTATCAAATCCTCGTTTCAACACGATATAATTACCTTGTTTAGCTTTTTTGACAAAGGCATTAATCAGCTTGATGCAATTAGCAGGCACTTCTATTGCGTCACAGTGAACCAACAGAGGTCTATTTTTTTCTCTTACCACTGGCTTTGGAAGCGCGGCTACACACTCGAGTTCAGCCTCTTTTTTCTTGCCTGTTCTTACAGCGTCTTTTTTCTCTCGCGGCCATTCATTATGCCCCGGCATCTGGTGCTCATCTTAGCACAGACAACTACTTCTGACAGTAAACAATCACTGTTTATTATATCCATTAATATGGCTTCTCTACTTATTGTAGGCTTACTCTCTATTTCATTGAAAGGTCCTCTGGTTCCCTCCCACTGGAGTGAACCATCCTTCAAATTAATTACTGCATTGGTTAACACATCTCTTCCTAAAATTAAATCATATTTGAATTTGGCATCTTCAATTACTAAAGCACTAGTCTTCAGTACTTTGTCAGTACCAGGTATAGAGATATTTAAGTCAACCACACCGCTAACATTACTCTTCGCGTTTATGCCTCTAACGGTCAAAAAATTTTGTTTTAACTTTTCTCTGGGGGTATTTGATGTTACTGTAACTAATGAGGCATTTTTCACTGCCGCTGTCAAGCAGCGCGCTTAAGTACTTGTCTTTATTAGACAGTAAAATGGTCGGTCGTTTAGTTCTCCTAAACGTTACAAGATCGGCTCCATTTTCAATTCTTTCTTCACCTACAACTGTAGTTTCAAAATAGATTTCAACTTTTTTCTGTGATATCTCATGAGCCAGTTCTTCATCTTTCAAATTGGCAAACCTATTTCTACATTTAAATAATGGATCAATGTATGATTTACTCTCATCATGATTACACTTCGTCATCTCAGTGTCTGGATTCGTTTCGACCATAGCGTTAGGATTAACAAGAATCGTGCGGTGACCCTCGGGCTTCGTCTCATTTTTTTCTCCAAATTTTTTTACCTTCACATTCAACTACTCTCCCTCTAAAAAATCTCTGTCTCTTTCGTACTCCTCACCATAGTGCACCTCGTGCCTGCCACGGTTATTGCCTCTGTAGGCATTATACCTACGCAAGTATGTTTTATACTGCTTGATTTAATTTCTGACGCTCTCCAGTTTCGGACGAGGTGCTCTTTCGAACCGCATGCAAAGCAGGGGCCAATGTACACTCTTGGTTTGCTCAGATCTCTTTGAGTCCGACAATTGGCTTCGACGTGTCCTGAAACGTTGCATATCCTGCAGAAAGAAGAGCCTCTCGTTCTAGCTGCAGAGTGCACTGGGGCATGATTTGAGCTTTCTGCCCGCAAAGCATTACATTCAAGAGAACCTATTCTTCTATCACCTACATAGCCACTAACATTCCTTCCTACTCTAGAATTTTTCAGCCAGGGTCGATGAATTGACCTCCGACCCGCGAAACACCCTCTACGGTAATTTCCGTAGAAAACTTCACTTTCCTGAGGGGAATCTTGCTCATCAATATTGTCTTCTGACTCGGCAACTTCGGCTACAAAGGTTTTTCAATTGTACTGCGTCTCGTACCGAGTCGCTACTATCTGTTTATTTTCAGGTTGATTTCGAACCACGGCAACACTACGTGCCAATAATTCCTCTGACGTATTGAACGACGTATCAAATAGTTTCTTTGCAAATGACTCTTCGAGTAATGGTGCTAACACGCTGATAGCGAGACTAAGATCAATGCTGTCTCCTACAAAACGTTTTAGTTCTACTTGATTTGAGCTAGCCCTGAAAAATGGGTGTCTCGACCACGCTTTGAATTTAAGTTCAACAAATTTTCCGACGACTTTCTGATATTAGCAAATGCGGTTACCAACTGGGCCGCAAGTGCATCATTCCTAACGAAACGTAACTTATTTAAATCGCATGCTAATGCGTGAACAGACTTTTCGCCTCTAGCCACATAGATGTCGTCCAAGATTTTGGCGACATCTTCGAAAGAGTAATGAAGGTCAGAATTGACCAATTTGGTTACTATGCTATTAAAATCTCCTACCTGTTTGTTAGCAGATCTAACTAACAACTCTTTCTTTGCACTGTCGGAATTCACATCCTGTAGTAACGTCATGTAGGCACGCAAGTTTCCTATATGAGTTTTAAATGTTTTATTCTCAATGAAATCAGGATCCTCTCTGCGTCTACGTCCACGAAAAAGTGGGAGTTCCGAGCCTGATAGAATTGTTCCTGATCTCGGCATGTTAGCTGCAATTTCTCTTGCTAAACTGCTAGTATTTGTACTTGGGCCAACGGCCGCGCTAGATGCTGGTTCAGTCATTTTTGGATTGCTTTCGGCACGAAATCTAGTTTTACTAATTCAACCTCTACTTGTTTTGGTCGCTGCTGTTCTAATAGTTTCTTCTGAGTCGGACGTGTCCGACATACAGTAGTCAATAATTTTTTTTGTACAATATTAATACTTGTAAATCAACATTTGCTACAGATCAATATTACACACACTAGAAATTAACATTACACATCCTAGAAATTAACATTACACATCCTAGAAATCAACATTACACATCCTAGAAATCAATATTACACATTCTAGAAATCAATATTACACATCCTAGAAATTAATATTACACATCCTAGAAATCACTTCAATAAACACACAATTTACGAAATAAAGCACTCTTAAAAAAAATTTATCACTCCTGAACGCTATAGCTATCTTGCATAACTTCAATTTACTACTGCTCTTGCTACTCTGCTCTAGCCTGACGCATGCTGTCTGTACCTTGCTCTGCTCTGCGCATGGCCTCGAGCCGATGCAAGAAATAAATTGATTCTCGCAGAGCAAAAAAACTACTTACAAAAAAATTATTACTCTGCCTGCCTGTGCTGTCTAGCAATCGCGCTGCTGCGATAAGGCGGATAAACTATCCGTTAATTCAGTGCAAGCTATTATTTACTTAGCTTCCACTGGATGAATGAAGGAAGTTGTGAAGTCGCTCGCCACTGTAGACGTACACTGGGATGAGGGGAAGAAGTGAAGTCGCTCGCCCCTGTAGACGTACACTGGGATGACTGCAAGGTAGATGTAGCCGAAGTAGTCGTTGTAGATCACTCGTTGTAGGGTGTCGCACCAAACTGTAGTTGCAGTACTACTTCTATGTCTTTTCCTGCGTCAAAGATGAGTACTTTGGTTCTGAAGGGGTAGCAGGTATCTATCCACGCTGAAAATTGAACGTAGGTCTCCACCAATGCAGTATACGGGATCTCGAAGCTGATGTTTATCACAGACGGTAGTAGTTGTCGAAGACTCGTATTGTTGTTGCTGCCAGTCATTGACGCGATTTAACAATTTTCTCTTCTTTTCTTGACTCTTGCTAAAATTCAAAAATCTTCGGAGTAGGAATTTCTCGTAGGTTTTCAATCTTGTAGTAATCTTCTTGTAACGTTATAATAACTTCTTCACAACGTCGTGGGTTTGATAATACTGGCCCCCATATATGCCGCTAGAGGTGCGGCTTGGTCGTCGTAAGAAAACTCCGGAGACGTTTTCTTAGGTGTTTACTTCGAGGAGGTAACGAGAACGATTGCCCCAGGGCCAAGATGCCTACTGCTTACAAAGACTCCGATGTGCATGGGGGTTGGGGTTTCACGTACAATTCCTTAGATTTGTTTTATCCAAAATTTTATTTTATTTAAAATACGTTCCCCGCGTACTGGGCCACACGTGTACTGGTCTGTAAATTGTTCATGAATGAAACTTCATCTGTTCTCGACCTTTTATAAATATGTTATCATACGAGGTGAAATGTTGTCGTGCTGTTTTACTTTTCGTATTTATCAGGAAAGAAAAAAATGTATTCGAGCAGTAGAGTCGGAATCCCTATTCTGCTACTTACAACCTCACCAAACCAACCTAACAGCAACCGCAGAAACGGTTGCTGTTGAGTGTGGTTAGGTTAGGTTTGGGTAGGTAGGAAATAACCGAATTGAAAACCGGTTTTACTGCTTGAATACATGTTTATCTTCTTTAAAGAATTTGAAAAATACAGATGCAGCATAATGTTACCTTGTATGCAAAAATTGATTTTGGCAACACTTTAGCTGCAACGTGGGCCACCGGTGGTACACGGAGGGGATTTACATAATGTTGCTGACCGACCACTAGTCAAAAACTCATTTTTCATGAATACTTAAAGCCAAATGAAGGCACAATCCAGTTCATGTTTGCTATTTTCAAAATGATTTACTACAATTGACTTTAAATTATAGTAGAATATTAAACTCCAGTTGAACCAATTGCAGTTAAAGTGTTAAAGGTAGTAGAATAGCTGAAATGCTATTCATATATACCGGTACGCAAACGAGCAACTAACCTAGTGTACCAATATGTATAGTCAATGGATTGAACTGAAAGTTGTTCCACTGAGGACACACATATACACCAATCCGTACCTAGTCAATGTTTTCAATTTAAATATGTTCCACAGAGCGTTGAACACAAGAAGGAATTGCCCGAGAACTTCCAGAACGCAGTTTGGAGGTTTTCGATGCCTTGGGAGAAGAGTTCGAACATTTTGAATCTTACGGAATATAAAGTACGTATCCTGTTTCACATACGTGAGGACTTCAAGAAGATGACTACAGAGGAGACTGCACTAGTGAAGAAATATGACTATTGGGTCTACCTAGAGATGCTGAAGTCATATTTCCGGTCGATAAAGGATATAAAATTTGAACAACTCGGTCTTGGCAGCGACGATCTCCACGCACTGCTGCATAATTTAACCAACATCCGGTGGGGCTTACTCGATTTAGACGATTGCCCTACAATTGTTCTCTTCAAAGAAAAGTTTAATGAAGGTACCCCCTTGTGGGATCTCACGGAAAAAATGTTCAAATGCGTGATAAAGAAAATTGACGCCTTCCAAGAAGTGGTGAACCAGCGGGGCGTGAATTTACAGGTGCAGGATCTGTTAGTTCGTACATACATGTAGGTACTGAACATGAAAAAAAAATTAGAAATAGTTCTAAGTTTATTATTTGAAAAAAAATTTGATGTCAATTTATAAAAAAATTATAATTCTAATTCTTTCGAAAGTGAAATTTTCATTTATCAAAAAAATCTAATTTTAATTTTTCAAATAAATCCAATTTTAGTTCATCAAAAAAATCCAATTTTCATTTAAAAAAATCCAATTTTCATTTGTCAAAAAAATCCAATTTTCATTTGTCAAAAAAATCCAACTTCATTTTTCAAAAAAAAACAATTTTCATTTTTCAAAAAAACCCAATTTTCATTTTTCAAAGAAAATCCAATTTTAATTTATCAAAATATATCAAATTTTCCTTAAAAAACAATTTTTATTTTAAAGAAAATCCAATTTTTATTTTTCAAAAAAAAAATCAAATTTTCATTTTCAAAAAAATCCAATTTTCTTTCTCAAAAAATCTAATTTTCTTTCTCAAAAAATCTAATTTTCTTTCTCAAAAAATCTAATTTTCTTTCTCGAAAAATCCAATTCTCATTTTTCAAATAAATTCGATTTTTATTTTTCAAAAAATCCAATTTTATTTAACAAAAATTTAATTTAAAAAAATTTTATTTTTATTTTTCAAAAAATTAATTATAATTCCCACACGTCCCCCAGTCCCCACACCTCCTCAGGGTCCCCAGAGGACTCTCCTACAACTTCAAGGCAGCAGTGGGGCGCATAGAGCTGCCTGTGGACCCAAGCATATCCTTTGCTGCGCGTTGTAGGGAGTGGGTCCGAGTCCTGAAGGAAATCAAGGAGGACTTCAGAAGGATAACTGTATATGAGGTCCTTCTGGTCTCTAATATCTCCTACAGGAACTTCGTGAGGACGCTCAGGGAGTATCTTTGCTCAGAGGACTTTGTCGTTCCAGACTTAAGTGAGGCAGAGCTGAGCCAAATAGACCCGATTGAGGTCGAAATAAAAGATCTATTTTTGAGTGCCAGCGACATCCGGTCGCTGGTGCGGGACATCAGGCTCAGTGACGCCAATGTCAACATCAGCGCTAAAGCCGAATTTCATCCAGAAAGATTCTGTGTACTTGATTTTATTTGTGCGTACTTTGCGGAGTGGAGGGACGTTTTGCGGGATCGTATTTACAAAAGATCACTTACACGAAATAATAAAAGTTTAGTTTGATTATACGTAGTTCATGTACGATTTTATTGAGGCTTAAGCGTCTGTGCTCGTACTAAATACAGAATCAAACCTTCATGAAGTTTAGGAGCGTGACCGTTTTTAACTTAATTTTTAAACTCAATACCGTTTTTATTCGCGTAGATAGATTTATTTAATCAGTTTGGTGGTATCTTGTTAAAATCAAATATCGACCGCCATATGAAAATATATGAACCTTTTAAGTTGTACAGAAATTTATACTTTTTGAGCTTAATTTATAGACCTGCTGATCGTTGTAGTATTTTTATCCCACGACTCTCGAAAGAATTAAAACAAAGTAAAACTCCGCATCCGTATTCTTATTGACCTTTTATTTATTCTTTGTTTATTTGTGTTTCTTGTGATTTGTTCTCTGAAGGGTACGGGAACTGGTGCTCCAAAGGGGAATATGTGAGGTCCTAAGCTGAGAGTTAGGTAGGCCTTCCTTAAGTTGCAATAGAACAGGTTTTTGTCTATTATGGGATGAGATATCTACCGCTGCACAGCATTTGTCGCGGCACTTTCTGGTCACAAGTCTTATGTTTTCATTAATCAAAGCTAGACGAAACTTTTCAATGAACTCATCATTATAGAAATTAATCGCTGGACAGGCTGCCACCACCTCAGGTGAGGGAATACAAGTCGTGACTATATCTCGTTTGCATGAAGCATTGACGTATGTTCAACGAGTTACATTTGGTAGCACAACCTTCTAACATCATCGATACTTTCTCTGCATCACATATGGGAATCTCCTCAGGGGGACACAACTATTGTATCTATGGGAATTAGCCTTCCTAGGGGAAAAATGTGTGAGGGCCCGAGCTGAGAGTTAAGTAGGCCTTCTTTTTGTTGGAATAAAATGTTGTTTTTTTGCATTATTGAGGACCATCTTTTTTCGGTACGCTGTTGTCCTGTTTTTCAACACCTACTACTTTCTTCTTCAACTTTGATCTTGTTTCTTGAACTTCATTTTCTACTTACTGTTCCAATGCTATTTCTGCATAGATTCCGCGTTCCCTAATCTCCATAGTAAATGGTGGCTTCCTCCTTCCTCTCTTCGATACGCACTTTTTGAAGCGGTTAGGGAGGCTTGAACTAACATCTAATCTAATTTACCTTAATGTGGAATTTATTAGACTTGAACCGCACCAATAAGTTATAAGATGGTCACAAAATCATTTCCAGTGCGACGACCGATTCAATATGTCGTGTAATGCCTCTGAACGCACCCATGCACCTAGCTAACGCGCACAGCAATATGACGTACGAGCGCTGAAAATAAAGCGTCAGTAAACCTACGCCACGGTAAAGAAAACAAAGTAGAATCATTTCTATGGCAGAAAATACACCTCCTCTTGTTCGGCTAGCTAATAGAACGGCTTTATTTCAAACAAACTTCATGACGTCACCAAAACGCCATGTCGTTTGGCCAATAGTGGAGCCAAATTTGAAGGTACCAGTGCTACCAGGTGCAAAATGAGCGCTGCTATTGGTTCGTTGCAGTGATGTCAGCAAAACCACACCGTCAACAAGAAAAATACTGGTTTGAACCTACCTTGTTTCCTCTACCGTGACCTACACATGGAGTGGCTAGCATGCAGGTTGCCAAGGGAAATGGGGACGCGTCGTTACGCTGTTCTTGCTCGTGGGCTCCAGGAAGATGATTCCAAGGGGCTTTGTGACTGTTTTTATGTCATTATGTCACTGATTAACGTCATAGAGTCAAAGCCAAGCCTGGCCCCATGGGGGCCGAAAAGGAAGAATGAAAAAGGAAAAACCGTTTTTTTTCCAAAAAGTTGACCTTTGAGGTACGTGTCAACAAATTGGCTTTTAAAAATTCCTTAACATAAGACGTCCTTAGACAAAAACCTAATAAAGAAACTATACGTGGTTTATTAAGAGACAAATATACGAGGTGTGCTAATAAGGGAATGTCTGAGAGAATGGAGGAGTTCGTTTGAGTTCGTTAAAAAAGTAAATATTATTAAAAAGTATATGTGCTGTAAAAGTTCAAGTATGAGCTTTATAAGTATGAAAAATAAGTTTTATATGGATGAAGTGGAAGTTTTATAAGTACATAAAACAGTATAACAGCTGCTCAAGTTCAGGTATAAGTTTGAAATATTTGATGAATGATTGTATAATTGATGAAAAGTTAATGAATTTATGATTGTTTCAATTTCATGCAATTCTTTAAAATTTGATAAATTATTGATTGGTTGATAACAAATTCATCGTACTCTTAAAAAATAATAAATGCAAGCTAATGAACCGACGAAGATTTTACACCGGTTCGTGAATGAGCAATTCACATGATTGGACACATGGGACCCAACACGTGGGCAACGAATTTCAAACAACTAAAATAAAACGTTAACGTTCATTACGTTCGAGTCAAGAGCCAGAACGAAGGATTTCAGAAGAGACGACGGAGGAAGGGCAATTTAGTTTGTACCGCAGAAAACAGGAATCTATGCACAAGGTGTGGGGTCCCCACATAATCAGTAAGTTTATGAAACGAGATAAATGTTAGTCAAGGGACCGGGGAATCTATACACGCGGTCCCCACACAAGTTAGGAAGCAAGTTCATGAAACAAGACAAAAGTTAGTCAAGGGACCGGTGAATCTATGCACGCGGTCCCCACACAAGCTAGGAAGCAAGTTCATGAAACAAGACAAAAGTTAGTCAAGGGACCGGAGAATCTATGCACGCGGTCCCCACACAAGATAGGAAGCAAGTTCATGAAACAAGACAAAAGTTAGTCAAGGGACCGGTGAATCTATGCACGCGGTCCCCACACAAGTTAGGAATCAAGTTCATGAAACAAGACTGTAATATCGTGGTTTTTCATCACGATACGAGGTTTATTAACTGTAGCTGCAAACTACAGTATCGGTAGCTGTAACTACCGTATCTGAAGCCTTAACTTCAGGAGTAGGAAAAGGAAACTCTCAGCAAAGTTCCTATTCTTGTACTGGCTCATCGATACACCGACTCTGCTTATAAGCTATAGCGTTCGGAAGTCAAACAATGCTCTTCCGGTGCATGCCAATGCGATGCGCCCCCAAGGCACAGTTTCCGGCGGAGGTCCTATAAAGACATCTGACCTGAACGCGATAAGGCATCCGGCAAGACGCGCAAACCTCCGCTGCGGAACTCGTACTCACAAAACCAGTATCACATTATACGATGCATATTTTAATACACAACAAAGACAAAAGCTAGTCAAGGGAACGGGGAATCTATGCACGCGGTCCCCACACAAGTTAGGAAGCAAGTTCATGAAATTGAAGACGAAAGCAATATGTGCAGAAAAACAGCAAAGCAGTCAACTGAAAATAGATGGTCCGTAACAAAACAAAAAACCTATTCTATTTTAATAATTCTCAGCTTGGGACCTCACTTATGTTCCCTGGTGTATATTTGAGAAATGTATATGTATGTACGGGAAGTAATGTGTGCGTATATTATAAAAAATTAACGTACTATGGGATATATTCATTTTAAAATATTATTATAGTAAAAAATTTTTCCCAATTGAATAACCGTAACAACGAAAATCAAAACCAAAATTCAACAAATAATGAAAAAGCGAATTCAACTAATTAAAATCAGAACTCAAATTACACAACTAATTAAACTCAAAACAGAAATTACACGACCCATTAAAATCCAATCACATATTACACAACTAATTAAACTTATAATTTAACTTTTTCTACCCAGTCACCAGCGTCCACTAACTAGTCACACCGTCACCAGCCACACAGCAACACATATGTTATATATCTATGTACCTCTCACCATAGCTACTCACCATATACAACTACCACATTCATAGACAATAGTGTTTAGCCCTATACGTCATGGCGGTGAGTTGTTTTTATAAGTACGTTATTTACATTTGGAAAATTGAAATTGAAGGCACATGTTCGCGGCTGCATCAATTTTTATTTTGGTCAAATTTTACTTTAATGTTGTCAACGATTTTCGTAATTTCGTTGCTATAGATAGGTAATATAGTCGATTTTAAGACGTTTTACACGAATGAAAATGTGCTCGCAAATGCTTAGTTTTCGAGTTATTTAAGTTTGAAGTTATACGAACGGCGCTCCTGAATGGCCTTTTTTTACGCAAAAGCAGTCATTGTATTTGCAATAGAAACGGACGCTAACCCCCTATTACAAACGTGAAGAGGTTGGGTCGTATGGGGTAGCCACAGTTCAGTAAATCTGAAGGAGATGACAGTTGTCGATTTTGTAAATTTCGATGCCTTAGCATAGTTAATTAGATCAAAATAAACAAGTTTTCTTCTATGCACTTTTTGTCTCAAATGAGTATTTTATTAGTTATAGCGGTAAATGACTTACCGCAACTCCAGTCTTTGAAGCGGAAAGAAATTCTTTGATCGAGTTGTATGGCAATACTGCAATAGCGTCTCGCTTCCAGCGCTCTGTCTTGAAAGACGAAACCAAACCTACCGCTATACCTCGTTAAATACTCATTTGACGAAAAAAGTGTATAGAATAAAAGTTGTTTATTTCCATGTTATTACCATGTTTCAAGCTACAAAAATTCGAAAATCGATGAGTAGCTGTTTATTCGAGCGCATTCGTCATCAATGACGAAACTAAACTTACCGCTATAAATCGTAAAATACTCATTTGGGACGAAAAAAGAATAGAAGAAAACTTGTTTATTTTGATTCCATTAATTAGGTTCAGGCACCAAAAAGTGGAAAATCGACAACTGTCATCTCCTTCAGATTTATCCAGTTCTTCTAGTGAAAATTATAAATAAAGGTTTCGAGTGACGTCCGTTTACATCGACTCCAAAAGGTGGCTGCTGCCATGGCGCCACCCGGTATCCAAGACGGCGGCAGCCATCTTATAGTCGATGTAAACGGACGTCACTTGAAACCTTTATTTATAATTTTCACTAGAAGAACAGTGGCTACCCCTTACGACCCAACCTCTTCACGTTTGTAATAGGGGGTTAGCGTCCGTTTCTATTGCAAATACAATGACTGCTTTTGCGTAAAAAAGGCCATTCAGGAGCGCCGTTCGTATAACTTCAAACTTAAATAACTCGAAAACTAAGCATTTGCGAGCACATTGTCATTCGTGTAAAACGTCTTAAAATCGACTATATTACCTATCTGTAGCAACGAAATTATGAAAATCGTTGACAACATTAAAGTGAAATTTGATCTTAATATTTTGGTAAATGTGTAGCATTTGGTAGTAATCGATTTTCCAGTTTTCGGTGCCTAAACATAGTTAATTAGATCGAAATAAACGAGATTTCTTCTATGCACTTTCCATCGGAAATGAGTATTTAATGAGTTATAGCTGTAGGTTTAGTTTCGTCTATGATGACCGATGCGATTGAATAAATAGCTACTCATCGATTTTTCAACCTTTTGTTGCTTGAATCACGGTAAGATCAAAATAAACTACTTTTCTTCTATACACTTTTTGCGACAAATGAGTATTTTACGAGTTAGAGCGGTGCCTAAACATAGGTAATTAGATCTAAATAAACAAATTACATTCTATGCACTTTTCGTCTTAAATGAGTATTTATTGAGTTATAGCGGTAAATTGCTCACCGAAATTCTAGTGTTTGAAACGGAAAGAAATTGGGCTAATGTAGAGGAAAGGGCCATAATCGATTTCCCACTTTTCGGAACCTAAACATTGCTAATTAGATGTAAATAAACAAGCTTTCTTCTATGCACTTTCCGTCTGAAATGATTATTTTACGAGTTATAGCGGTAGGTTTAGTTTAGGTAGAGTACGTTTGGCAACTATGTAATTCATTATTTGCTGGCCCCGCTCAGCCTGAACCCACTTCTAGGATGTTTTAGTTAATAACACAATAGAAATGATCATCCAAAAATAACGAATTATAGCGGTATGTTCATTTTCGCCTTAGATATCAGGATTGATCAAGCGCGTCGGAAGGGAGAATCCATTGTAGTGTTGCCATCCGACGTGCGATCATAGTCCTCTCCTCCACATTTACCGCAATCTGTAGCAATCTGTGGATATCTGTGGATATCTGTGGCAATCTGCGGCAATCTGCGGCAATCTGCGGCAGTCTGCGGCAATCTGCGGCAGTCTGTGGCAATCTGCGGCAATCTGTGGCAATCTGTGGCAATCTGTGGCAATCTGTGGCAATCTGTGGCAATCTGTGGCAATCTGTGGCAATATGTGGCAATCTGTGGCAATCTGTGGCAATCTGGGGCAATCTGTGGCAATCTGTGGCAATCTGTGGCAATCTGTGGCAATCTGTGGCAATCTGTGGCAATCTGGGGCAATCTGGGGCAATCTGGGGCAATCTGGGGCAATCTGGGGCAATCTGGGGCAATCTGGGGCAATCTGGGGCAATCTGGGGCAATCTGGGGCAATCTGGGCAATCTGGGGCAATCTGGGGCAATCTGGGGCAATCTGGGACAATCTGGGGCAATCTGGGGCAATCTGGGGCAATCTGGGGCAATCTGGGGCAATCTGGGGCAATCTGGGGCAATCTGTGGCAATCTGTGGCAATCTGTGGCAATCTGTGGCAATCTGTGGCAATCTGTGGCAATCTGTGGCAATGTGTGGCAATGTGTGGCAATGTGTGGCAATGTGTGGCAATCTGTGGCAATCTGTGGCAATGTATGGCAATGTGTGGCAATGTGTGGCAATGTGTGGCAATGTGTGGCAATGTGTGGCAATGTGTGGCAATGTGTGGCAATGTGTGGCAATCTGTGGCAATCTGTGGCAATCTGTGGCAATCTGTGGCAATCTGTGGCAATCTGTGGCAATGTGTGGCAATGTGTGGCAATGTGTGGCAATGTGTGGCAATGTGTGGCAATGTGTGGCAATGTGTGGCAATGTGTGGCAATGTGTGGCAATGTGTGGCAATGTGTGGCAATGTGTGGCAATGTGTGGCAATGTGTGGCAATGTGTGGCAATGTGTGGCAATGTGTGGCAATGTGTGGCAATGTGTGGCAACGTGTGGCAATGTGTGGCAATGTGTGGCAATGTGTGGCAATCTGTGGCAATCTGTGGCAATCTGTGGCAATCTGTGGCAATCTGTGGCAATCTGTGGCAATCTGTGGCAATCTGTGGCAATCTGTGGCAATCTGTGGCAATCTGTGGCAATCTGTGGCAATCTGTGGCAATCTGTGGCAATCTGTGGCAATCTGTGGCAATCTGTGGCAATCTGTGGCAATCTGTGGCAATCTGTGGCAATCTGTGGCAATCTGTGGCAATCTGTGGCAATCTGTGGCAATCTGTGGAAATCTGTGGCAATCTGTGGCAATCTGTGGCAATCTGTGGCAATCTGTGGCAATCTGTGGCAATCTGTGGCAATCTGTGGCAATCTGTGGCAATCTGTGGCAATCTGTGGCAATCTGTGGCAATCTGTGGCAATCTGTGGCAATCTGTGGCAATCTGTGGCAATCTGTGGCAATCTGTGGCAATCTGTGGCAATCTGTGGCAATCTGTGGCAATCTGTGGCAATCTGTGGCAATCTGTGGCAATCTGTGGCAATCTGTGGCAATCTGTGGCAATCTGTGGCAATCTGTGGCAATCTGTGGCAATCTGTGGCAATCTGTGGCAATCTGTGGCAATCTGTGGCAATCTGTGGCAATCTGTGGCAATCTGTGGCAATCTGTGGCAGTCTGTGGCAGTCTGCACAAATACGTAGTCAACTTGTAAAACTGTAATTTGTTCCACAGAGCTGGGCATGCAAGAACAAGTCCGGGAACTTCCAGAGAGCCGTGAGCTGGTTCTATGCTGCAACAGACTCGAGTGCAGACATTCTGAGTCGGACCTACTCCCGCATACTTGTTCTTTTTTACGTACGCGAGGACCTGATGAGGATGACAGCCGAGGAGAGCGCACTAGTGGACGGAGACGACTATTGGACCTACCTGAGAAGCCTGGAGTCATTTCTCCAGTCGGTGGAGCTCATTAAGGATGAAAAGGACGGCATCAGCAACCAAGATCTGCACCAGCTCCAGCTCTGCGTTGCCACCATCGCGTCCTTCCTCATGGAAATTGCCGACTGTCCTGCCTTTGAAGTGATCACTGAAAGGCTTCAGCAAGATCGCCCTTTGTGTCTCCTCCAAGAGAAAATCTTCAGGGAGTACGGGAAGAAACTTGACTTGTTCTATAACGTGTTAGCCAAACGGGGCATGAAGGCTGAGGTGAGGAATGTGTTGGTGGAGTGTAGGATGTGTTGATGGCGTGTAGGATGTGTTGATGGCGTGGAGGATGTGTTGATGGCGTGTAGGATGTGTTGGTGGAGTGTAGGATGTGTTGATGGCGTGTAGGATGTGTTGATGGCGTGTATGATGTGTTGATGGCGTGTAGGATGTGTTGATGGCGTGTATGATGTGTTGATGGCGTGTATGATGTGTTGATGGCGTGTATGATGTGTTGATGGCGTGTAGGATGTGTTGATGGCGTGTAGGATGTGTTGATGGCGTGTAGGATGTGTTGATGGCGTGTAGGATGTGTTGATGGCGTGTAGGATGTGTTGATGGCGTGGAGGATGTGTTGATGGCGTGTATGATGTGTTGATGGCGTGGAGGATGTGTTGATGGCGTGTAGGATGTGTTGATGGCGTGTATGATGTGTTGATGGCGTGGAAGATGTGTTGATGGAGTGTAGGATGTGTTGATGGCGTGTATGATGTGTTGATGGCGTGTAGGATGTGTTGGTGGAGTGTAGGATGTGTTGATGGCGTGTATGATGTGTTGATGGCGTGTAGGATGTGTTGATGGCGTGTAGGATGTGTTGGTGGAGTGTAGGATGTGTTGATGGCGTGTAGGATGTGTTGATGGAGTGTAGAATGTGTTGATCGCGTGTATGATGTGTTGATGGAGTGTAGGATGTGTTGATGGCGTGTAGGATGTGTTGGTGGCGTGTAGGATGTGTTGGTGGAGTGTAGGATGTGTTGATGGCGTGGAGGATGTGTTGATGGCGTGTAGGATGTGTTGATGGAGTGGAGGATGTGTTGATGGCGTGTAGGATGTGTTGATGGCGTGTAGGATGTGTTGATGGCGTGTAGGATGTGTTGATGGCGTGGAGGATGTGTTGATGGCGTGTAATATGTGTTGATGGCGTGTAGGATGTGTTGATGGCGTGTAGGATGTGTTGATGGCGTGTAGGATGTGTTGATGGCGTGTAGGATGTGTTGATGGCGTGTAGGATGTGTTGATGGCGTGTAGGATGTGTTGATGGCGTGTAGGATGTGTTGATGGCGTGGAGGATGTGTTGATGGCGTGTAGGATGTGTTGATGGCGTGGAGGATGTGTTGATGGCGTGGAGGATGTGTTGATGGCGTGGAGGATGTGTTGATGGCGTGGAGGATGTGTTGATGGCGTGTAGGATGTGTTGATGGCGTGGAGGATGTGTTGATGGCGTGGAGGATGTGTTGATGGCGTGTAGGATGTGTTGAAGGCGTGTAGGATGTGTTGATGGCGTGTAGGATGTGTTGATGGCGTGTAGGATGTGTTGATGGCGTGTAGGATGTGTTGATGGCGTGTAGGATGTGTTGATGGCGTGTAGGATGTGTTGATGGCGTGTAGGATGTGTTGATGGCGTGTAGGATGTGTTGATGGCGTGTAGGATGTGTTGATGGCGTGGAGGATGTGTTGATGGCGTGGAGGATGTGTTGATGGCGTGGAGGATGTGTTGATGGCGTGGAGGATGTGTTGATGGCGTGGAGGATGTGTTGATGGCGTGGAGGATGTGTTGATGGCGTGGAGGATGTGTTGATGGCGTGGAGGATGTGTTGATGGCGTGGAGGATGTGTTGATGGCGTGGAGGATGTGTTGATGGCGTGGAGGATGTGTTGATGGCGTGGAGGATGTGTTGATGGCGTGGAGGATGTGTTGATGGCGTGGAAGATGTGTTGATGGCGTGGAGGATGTGTTGATGGCGTGGAGGATGTGTTGATGGCGTGGAGGATGTGTTGATGGCGTGGAGGATGTGTTGATGGCGTAGAGGATGTGTTGATGGCGTGGAGGATGTGTTGATGGCGTGGAGGATGTGTTGATGGCGTGGAGGATGTGTTGATGGCGTGGAGGATGTGTTGATGGCGTGGAGGATGTGTTGATGGCGTGGAGGATGTGTTGATGGCGTGGAGGATGTGTTGATGGCGTGGAGGACGTGTTGATGGCTTGGAGGATGTGTTGATGGCGTGGAGGACGTGTTGATGGCGTGGAGGATGTGTTGATGGCGTGGAGGATGTGTTGATGGCGTGGAAGATGTGTTGATGGCGTGGAGGATGTTTTGATGGCGTGGAGGATGTGTTGATGGCGTGGAGGATGTGTTGATGGCGTGGAGGATGTGTTGATGGCGTGGAGGATGTGTTGATGGCGTGGAGGATGTGTTGATGGCGTGGAGGATGTGTTGATGGCGTGGAGGTTGTGTTGATGGCGTCGTGGATGTGTTGATGGCGTCGTGGATGTGTTGATGGCGTCGTGGATGTGTTGATGGCGTGGAGGATGTGTTGATGGCGTGGTGGATGTGTTGATGGCGTGGTGGATGTGTTGATGGCGTGGTGGATGTGTTGATGGCGTGGTGGGTGTGTTGATGGCGTGGTGGGTGTGTTGATGGAGTGGAGGATGTGTTGATGGAGTGGAGGATGTGTTGATGGAGTGGAGGATGTGTTGATGGAGTGGAGGATGTGTTGATGGAGTGGAGGATGTGTTGATGGCGTGGAGGATGTGTTGATGGAGTGTAGAATGTGTTGATCGCGTGTATGATGTGTTGATGGAGTGTAGGATGTGTTGATGGCGTGTAGGATGTGTTGGTGGCGTGTAGGATGTGTTGGTGGAGTGTAGGATGTGTTGATGGCGTGGAGGATGTGTTGATGGCGTGTAGGATGTGTTGATGGAGTGGAGGATGTGTTGATGGCGTGTAGGATGTGTTGATGGCGTGTAGGATGTGTTGATGGCGTGTAGGATGTGTTGATGGCGTGTAGGATATGTTGATGGCGTGGAGGATGTGTTGATGGCGTGTAGGATGTGTTGATGGCGTGTAGGATGTGTTGATGGCGTGTAGGATGTGTTGATGGCGTGTAGGATGTGTTGATGGCGTGTAGGATGTGTTGATGGCGTGTAGGATGTGTTGATGGCGTGTAGGATGTGTTGATGGCGTGGAGGATGTGTTGATGGCGTGTAGGATGTGTTGATGGCGTGGAGGATGTGTTGATGGCGTGGAGGATGTGTTGATGGCGTGGAGGATGTGTTGATGGCGTGTAGGATGTGTTGATGGCGTGGAGGATGTGTTGATGGCGTGGAGGATGTGTTGATGGCGTGTAGGATGTGTTGAAGGCGTGTAGGATGTGTTGATGGCGTGTAGGATGTGTTGATGGCGTGTAGGATGTGTTGATGGCGTGTAGGATGTGTTGATGGCGTGTAGGATGTGTTGATGGCGTGTAGGATGTGTTGATGGCGTGTAGGATGTGTTGATGGCGTGTAGGATGTGTTGATGGCGTGGAGGATGTGTTGATGGCGTGGAGGATGTGTTGATGGCGTGGAGGATGTGTTGATGGCGTGGAGGATGTGTTGATGGCGTGGAGGATGTGTTGATGGCGTGGAGGATGTGTTGATGGCGTGGAGGATGTGTTGATGGCGTGGAGGATGTGTTGATGGCGTGGAGGATGTGTTGATGGCGTGGAGGATGTGTTCATGGCGTGGAGGATGTGTTGATGGCGTGGAGGATGTGTTGATGGCGTGGAGGATGTGTTGATGGCGTGGAAGATGTGTTGATGGCGTGGAGGATGTGTTGATGGCGTGGAGGATGTGTTGATGGCGTGGAGGATGTGTTGATGGCGTGGAGGATGTGTTGATGGCGTAGAGGATGTGTTGATGGCGTGGAGGATGTGTTGATGGCGTGGAGGATGTGTTGATGGCGTGGAGGATGTGTTGATGGCGTGGAGGATGTGTTGATGGCGTGGAGGATGTGTTGATGGCGTGGAGGATGTGTTGATGGCGTGGAGGATGTGTTGATGGCTTGGAGGATGTGTTGATGGCGTGGAGGACGTGTTGATGGCTTGGAGGATGTGTTGATGGCGTGGAGGACGTGTTGATGGCGTGGAGGATGTGTTGATGGCGTGGAGGATGTGTTGATGGCGTGGAGGATGTGTTGATGGCGTGGAGGATGTTTTGATGGCGTGGAGGATGTGTTGATGGCGTGGAGGATGTGTTGATGGCGTGGAGGATGTGTTGATGGCGTGGAGGATGTGTTGATGGCGTGGAGGTTGTGTTGATGGCGTCGTGGATGTGTTGATGGCGTCGTGGATGTGTTGATGGCGTCGTGGATGTGTTGATGGCGTGGAGGATGTGTTGATGGCGTGGTGGATGTGTTGATGGCGTGGTGGATGTGTTGATGGCGTGGTGGATGTGTTGATGGCGTGGTGGGTGTGTTGATGGCGTGGTGGGTGTGTTGATGGAGTGGAGGATGTGTTGATGGAGTGGAGGATGTGTTGATGGAGTGGAGGATGTGTTGATGGAGTGGAGGATGTGTTGATGGAGTGGAGGATGTGTTGATGGCGTGGAGGATGTGTTGGTGGAGTGGAGGATGTGTTGGTGGCGTGGAGGATGTGTTGGTGGCGTGGAGGATGTGTTGGTGGAGTGGAGGATGTGTTGGTGGAGTGGAGGATGTGTTGATGGAGTGGAGGATGTGTTGATGGCGTGGAGGATGTGTTGATGGAGTGGAGGATGTGTTGGTGGCGTGGAGGATGTGTTGGTGGAGTGGAGGATGTGTTGGTGGCGTGGAGGATGTGTTGGTGGAGTGGAGGATGTGTTGGTGGAGTGGAGGATGTGTTGGTGGAGTGGAGGATGTGTTGGTGGAGTGGAGGATGTGTTGGTGGAGTGGAGGATGTGGTAATGGCGTGTAGGATGTCATTACTACAATTGACTGTAGTAATAGAATATATAACTTTTGGCTTACCATCCGCAGTCAGAGTGTTCACCATTTTTACTCAATATAGTCATACCTCACTTTACTAAAGACACAACTAACATGATCCGAGGTACGAAAAGAAAAAAAAGGTAAAAGAAAAAAATTCTCAACTTACAAAATGGGACTTGGTAGTTTATAATATTTGGTATATTTATATTTAAATTCGGATATTTATATAATTTTCGAAGTCTCTATGGGAATTAGCGCTCCCAGGGGGAATTATGCCAGGGCTGCAAATGTGGACAACCGGACGCTAATCGATTTTTATATATTTGTTGCTTGTAGTATGGTAATGAGCTGAAAATAAACAACTTTTTTCTACGCACTTTTCGTCGTAAATGAGCATTTAACTGATTATGGGCGGTAAGTTAATTTTCGTCTACCATGGATCGCAATTTGCTCAAATAATCCGTTTTCCATTTTTTTGTTGCTTGATTAATGTTAATGAGATCGAAATAAACAACTTTCGTTCATGGTAATTTCCGTCGAAAATAAGTATTTAACGAGTTATAGCATTATAAAATTGCAAACGATTCGAATGCGGCGAGTGAAGTCGTGGCTGCCCTGACATGGACTTATCATCCCCGTAATCGAGTTTTTTTAAAACAATCTGTAAATTTTTAGCAAAGATTGATGAATCAATTGCATTTGCAGGTGAGTACAATTGTTTAACACCTTAACTGCGATGGGTTAAACTGAAGTTCAATATTAAACTCTAATTCAAAGTCAATTATGGTAATCAACTTTGAAAACAGTGAGCAATAACTGGATCGGGCTTTTATTTAGCTTCCATTAAGTATTTATTAAAAATGAATTAGTAACTGCAGGTGGGTCAGCAGCACTATGAAAATCACCTAAGGGACCACCGGTGGGTCACGTCGCTGGATATGTGTTGAATAAGATAACCTAAGCTACTCTAACCTACCCTAACCTAAGCTAACCTACCCAACCTAACGTAACGTCTGTTCCAGCCATGAAAAGCGAAAATTAAGATACCGTTATAACTCGTTAAATAACGATTTACGACGGAGAGTGCATGGAAAAAAATTTATTTAGTTCGATCTCATTACCATTATACAAGCAACAGAAATTAGAAAATCTATTAGTGTCCGGTGATAAACACTTATCGCGCGGGCCTGAGCTAAGAGTTAGGTATAGGCCTTCTTTTTGCTGAAATTATATTTTTTACAAACGTTAAGGATCACCTTTCTCGGTTCACTGCTGCCGTTTTTTTCAGCACCTACTACTTCCTTTTTCAACTTTGATCTTATTTCATAAAATTTCTTTCTCAACTTACTGTTTCTATGCCCCTTCTGCATAGATTTCGCGTTCCCTTATCTCCACACTAAATGTTGCCTTCCTCTCTTCGGAACGCTCTTCTCTAACGGTTGGGGAGGCTTAAACTAACTTACAATCTTAATCTTCCCGTATCTCCATACTGTATGGTGCCTTCCTCTCTTTGGAACGCTTTTCTCTAGCGGTTGGGGAGGCTTAAACTAACTTATCATCTTAATCTTAATCTTCCTTTATCTCCATACTGTATGGTTCCTTCCTCCTTCCTCTCTTCGGAACGCTTTTCTCAAGCGGTTAGGGAGGCTTAAATCAACATGTAAACTCTTTTATAATTTTTAATTGCATTAGGGGGTAGTTGGAACGAATCAGGCCTTTTTCATGTAAAATGTGACTCTACTTAAGAAAAAATCGCCCTACGAAACCACTTCTGGAAGGAATTTATTTTTAAAGACGAGGTATGACTGCGTTTGTATATCTGGTGCTACATTTCCATGACTTATTTTGCACACGTATTTTAATATTTTTTTTAAGTATTTTACATCAGTATATTTTTTATATATGTATCTCAGGTGCATGAATTCTATGGAATATGTTTTTTAATATTTAAAAAAATTGAAAATGATTTGAAAAAATTTTGAAAATAATTTGAAAAAATTTTGATAATGATTTGAAAAGTATTTGAAAAATCTTGAAAATGAATTGAAATTTTTTAAAAAATATTTTGAATTTTTTTTGAACTTGAAAAAAATTGATTTTTTAAAATTATATTATTTCATATTTTTTTTGTTTCTACAAAGATTAGAACTTACTACCTATACCCCAGATGCCAGAGTACCTGAGAAGGCCTCTAAAGAAGCCTTTTCACTTCAACATGGCCTTAGATCGCGTCATGTCCGCCGAGTTCTCCAGCCCCACCTTAGCTGGCCGGTGTAGGGAGTGGGTTCAAATCCTCAAGGATATCTGGGAGTCTTTCAGAAGGATAACTCGGGCGGAAGTCCTTCTGGTACCTGAGGCATCCTACATGTATTTTGTAAGGCGTCTAAGGGAAGATCTTTGCGGAGACTTGCTTAGAGAAGTGGAGGATGGTGTACTTGTGGGTCTGATGCAAGGGAATGTCATGGAAGTACAGGGGAATGGTGTAGGGATGAATGATGAAAGTGGGAATGGTGTAGGGATGAAAGAAATACACGTCAATGGTGTAGGAATGAATGATGAAAGTGGGAATAATGTAGGAATGGATGATAACAGTTGGAATGGTGTAGGAATGAAAGAAATACAAAGGAATAACGTAGGAATGAAAGAAATACAGGAGAATAACGTAGGAATGAATGAAATACAGGTGAATGGTGTAGGAATGAATGATGAAAATGGGAATGATGTAGGAATGAAAGATAAAAACAGGATTGCTTTAGGAATGACAGCAACACAGGGGATCAATATAGACCCGAACCAAACAGCCCAGCTCGGCACAGAACTAGACGACATATTCACCAGTCTGAGCACAATCCGGTCGCTGGTGCGGGACATACGGCTGAGTGACGCCAACGCAGCCATCGTAGTCACAGCAGAACTTGAGGCGGACAGGTTCGATGTACTGGACGACATTTGTGCCCGTTTTGGGGAGAGCAGGGATCTTCTGCGGGGGCTTATTTATGCCAGGAAACGGGCTGGGGGGGCTAAGTGAATTTTTGGTTGTACCTTTCTGTGTGTGTGCGGGTTTCGTGTACGTTTCTGGGTGTATGCGTGTTTTGTGTACGTTTCTGTGTAAGTATTTCGTGTACGTTTGTGTGTACGTATTTCGTGTCCGTTTGTGTGTATGTATTTCGTGTACGTTTCTGTGTATGTATTTCGTGTACGTTTTTGCATAAGGACGTATTTCGTGTACGTTTCTGTGCATGTGCGTGTTTCGTGTACGTTTCTGGGCATGTGCGTGTTTCGTGTACGTTTCTGGGCATGTGCATGTTTCGTGTACGTCTCTGGGCATGTGCGTGTTTCGTGTATGTTTCTGGGCATGTGCGTGTTTCGTGTACGTTTCTGGGCATGTGCGTGTTTCGTGTACGTTTCTGGGCATGTGCGTGTTTCGTGTACGTTTCTGTACATGTGCGTGTTTCGTGTACGTTTCTTCACATGTGCGTGTTTCGTGTACGTTTCTTTGCATGTGCGTATTTCATGTTCGTTTGTGTATTACATACTAAATGGTGCCTCCCTCTTTCATCTCTTTGGAACGCCTTTGTTGTGGTTAGGGAGGTTTAGGTACTAACACCTAATCTAATCTGTATTTGTACGTATTTCCTTCACGTTTCTGTACACGTACATATTTCCTTTACGTTTCTGTACACGTACATATTTCCTTTACGTTTCTGTACACGTACATATTTCCTTTACGTTTCTGTACACGTACATATTTCCTTTACGTTTCTGTACACGTACATATTTCATGTACGTTTCTGTACACGTACATATTTCCTTTACGCTTCTGTACACGTACATATTTCCTTTACGTTTCTGTACACGTACATATTCCATGTACGTTTCTGTACATGTACGAATTTCATGTAGGTTTATGGAATGTACGCGCTCGAAAATACACATGATCAAAGGTTTATGAAGTTTAGCATTGTGACAGTTTTTATTTACGTACATAGATTATTGTTTTAATGTTTTTTTTAAATACCTCATACCTTCCCAACGACGCTAGCGTGTGGGGGGATTTGCTGTGGGGGGATTTGCTGTGGGGGGATTTGCTGTGGGGGGATTTGCTGTGGGGGGATTTGCTGTGGGGGGATTTGCTGTGGGGGGATTTGCTGTGGGGGGATTTGCTGTGGGGGGATTTGCTGTGGGGGGATTTGCTGTGGGGGGATTTGCTGTGGGGGGATTTGCTGTGGGGGGGATTTGCTGTGGGGGGATTTGCTGTGGGGGATTTACTGGGGGATCTGCTGTGGGAGGGATTTGCTGTGGGGGGATTTGCTGTGGGGGGTTTGCTGTGGGGGGTTTGCTGTGGGGGGGTTTGCTGTGGGGGGATTTGCTGTGGGGGGGATTTGCTGTGGGGGGGATTTGCTGTGGGGGGGATTTGCTGTGGGGGGGATTTGCTGTGGGGGGGATTTGCTATGGGGGATTTGCTGTGGGGGGATTTGCTGTGGGGGAATTTGCTGTGGGGGGATTTGCTTGGGATTTTATTTGTTGGGTAAATAACGACTAACTAAATGAAAATGTTAACTATAGCTATTTTAGTTTGTAAAATACTTACTTCTTGAACGTAAATTGAAGACCAGCTGATGATTTTAATTAATTACTTTACTTATGAATTTGTTCATAAAATTAATTGAAAAGAATAATACAAATTAATATTCAGCATTCGTGTTTCTTCTAACTTTTTTATTAACTATTTATTTATCTGCTTCTTAGCTTTCTTCTCACGGGGATATGGGAACTGGCGCTCCCAGGGGAATATGTCAGTTCCCGAGCTGAGGGTTAGGTAGGCCTTCCTTCAGTTCAAATAGAATAGTTTTTTTGTTTTGTTACGGACCATCTTTTTTTGGTTGACTGCTGTCCTGTTTTTCTGCACCTATTGCTTTCTTCTTCAACTTTTGCCTTGTTTCATGAACTTCTTTGTAGCTTGCTGTTTTTATGCACCTTGTGCGTAGATTCCGCGTTTCCTCAACTCCATACTGAATAATGCCTTCATTCTTCCTCTCTTTGAACATCTTTGCAGTAAAGGGGATGCGAAATTAATTTTTAACAAGTCACCCACAGATCCAAACAAGTTTTCGAAGATTAAACTTATCTTCGTCAAAAACTTTCGTAAGATCTTTCCGAGGATGCAACACCACCAGGACACCATGACGGTTACCCCCGGTCTAGCCGGTACCCATTTCCGACACCTGGGTAGAATGGGGAATTGTGGCTGAGTTCTCCTTTTTCCCAACGGGGAGAAAACCGGGCGGCACCGCCGGGATTCGAACTGCCGGCACCTGCGCGCTCGCAACCACTCGGCCACGAGGACAACTCCTGCTTCAGGCGTTGTGTGTAGAAACAAACACGTTAGTAAGACGACTAACCAATAGACTGGTGATGCAATCTGGATAATTGTTAAGAGCTGAATCCCACACTTAATCCATATAAAATTAATATCTTAAATGGATAAGATTACAAAAACATGAATATTCTTGGATGAAGAAAGAGACGGTTAGTAAATACGGAGTTTTCCAGCGACAGAGTGGTGAAGACGTTACGAAGGTAAGGTAATGAGGGTAAGTTGGTGAGGGTAGGGGGGTGAGAGTAGGGGTTGAGGGTAGGGGGATGAGGGTAGGGGTTTCTGTTAACCTTGAAACCATAAATATACCCTAACGTTTTTTATGCTACCCTAAAGCTCTAATTTTAACCTAACGTTGCTACCCTAAAGCTCTAATTTTACCCTAACGTTGCTACCCTAAAGCTCTAATTTTACCCTAACGTTTTTTATGCTACCCTGAAGCTCTAATTTTAACCTAACGTTGCTACCCTAAAGCTCTAATTTTACCCTAACGTTGCTACCCTAAAGCTCTAATTTTACCCTAACGTTTTTTACGCTACCCTAAAGCTCTAATTTTACCCTAACGTTGCTACCCTAAAGCTCTAATTTTACCCTAACGTTTTTTACGCTACCCTAAAGCTCTAATTTTACCCTAACGTTGCTACTCTGAAGCTCTAATTTTACCTTGAAGTTGCTACCCTAAAGCTCTAACTTTACCCTAACGTTTTTTATGCTACCCTAAAGCTCTAATTTTACCCTAACGTTGCTACCCTAAAGCTCTAACTCTACCTTAACGTTTTTTATGTTACCCTAAAGCTCTAATTTTACCCTAACGCGCTTTGTTTATTCTAACTTCGATTTCAACAAATAATTTACGAATTCCGAAGAATTTTCTAGTAGTATATTAAATTATTTATAAATTATCAGCCATCTCGTAGGATATAAAATCTCCAGGAAATGATATTCTTAATTTAACTAACCCTTGGCAGGGTTGATCTATTTGCACGCCTCGTATGGTTAGTCTATCACTATATCACGTATAGTCTGCCTATTAGTATTCCTCCTATATATAGTACGTTTGTCTAAGGACATATTATAATAAAAAAATTTTTAAAAGCCAATATGTTTGTCATGTATCTCATGTGCCAACTTTTTTTGGAAATGAAGTTTCTTATTCTAAGGCCTTAATTTTACCACAGAGCATTTTTTTTCAAAAACGTTCTAATTTTACCCTAACTCGCTTCATTTTGTCCCCATGCATGCAGACGTCAGTTAAACAAGTCGTTTTCGTGGAATAGATTATTTTGAAAATGAATTGTTTTACCCTATATTACTGAAGTTTGTTGTTGCCGCTTAGGTTAACTAAAACAAGTGAATCGGAAATAATTATGTAACCAGTGAGATATTCTTCAGCCATATATATTTATTTGGTTTTTAAATATCTATATCATTTCAATACAATAATTGTCAATTATTGCTAATCAATTTACAATCATATATAATTAATAAAGTATTTAAAAAAAAAAAAAAAAAAGGTTAACATCGGCATCTTTGGGATGCTTTATTTCCAATCAAGCCTGATACATATGATCTTAGCATTGGTTTTTCAAATGTCTTATAACTAACCCTATATATAGGACACCATGACGGTTCCCCCGTAAAGCCGGTACCCATTTCCGACACCTGGGTTGAGTGGGGTATTGTGCTTGAGCTTTCCCTTATACCCAACGGGGAAAATCTCCGCGCCAGCGCTGGGAACGAACCCGCGACTTCCAGCATACAAGTCCGATCCCTTAACCGCTGTGCCACGGAGAGCACAGGAATTTAGTTTTGAACCATTCATATTAATTTGTTAATTATTTATTAATCTACGCCACGATTTCCAGCATATATTGCGCAATATTTCATTGTGTTCACAACGAAAGTGTTTCATTGTGTTCACAACGAAAGTGTTTCATTGTGTTCACAACGAAAGTGTTTCATTGTGTTCACAACGAAAATGTTTCATTGTGTTCACAACGAAAGTGTTTCATTGTGTTCACAACGAAAGTGTTTCATTGTGTTCACAACGAAAGTGTTTCATTGTGCTCACAACGAAAGTGTTTCATTGTGTTCACAACGAAAGTGTTTCACTGTGTTCACAACGAAAGTGTTTCATTGTGTTCACAACGGTAGTGTTTCATTGTGTTCACAACCAAAGTGTTTCATTGTGTTCACAACGGTAGTGTTTCATTGTGTTCACAACCAAAGTGTTTCATTGTGTTCACAACGAAAGTGTTTCATTGTGTTCACAACGAAAGTGTTTCATTGTGTTCACAACGGTAGTGTTTCATTGTGTTCACAACGAAAGTGTTTCATTGTGTTCACAACGATAGTGTTTCATTGTGTTCACAACGATAGTGTTTCATTGTGTTCACAACGAAAGTGTTTCATTGTGTTCACAACGATAGTGTTTCATTGTGTTCACAACGATAGTGTTTCATTGTGTTCACAACGATAGTGTTTCATTGTGTTCACAACGATAGTGTTTCATTGTGTTCACAACGAAAGTGTTTCATTGTGTTCACAACGAAAGTGTTTCATTGTGTTCACAACGAAAGTGTTTCATTGTGTTCACAACGAAAGTGTTTCATTGTGTTCACAACGAAAGTGTTTCATTGTGTTCACAACGAAAGTGTTTCATTGTGTTCACAACGAAAGTGTTTCATTGTGTTCACAACGAAAGTGTTTCATTGTGTTCACAACGAAAGTGTTTCATTGTGTTCACAACGATAGTGTTTCATTGTGTTCACAACGATAGTGTTTCACTGTGTTCACAACGAAAGTGTTTCATTGTGTTCACAACGAAAGTATTTCATTGTGTTCACAACGATAGTGTTTCATTGTGTTCACAACAAAAGTGTTTCATTGTGTTCACAACGAAAGTGTTTCATTGTGTTCACAACGATAGTGTTTCATTGTGTTCACAACGAAAGTGTTTCATTGTGTTCACAACGAAAGTGTTTCATTGTGTTCACAACGAAAGTGTTTCATTGTGTTCACAACGAAAGTGTTTCATTGTGTTCACAACGATAGTGTTTCATTGTGTTCACAACGAAAGTATTTCATTGTGTTCACAACGAAAGTGTTTCATTGTGTTCACAACGAAAGTGTTTCATTGTGTTCACAACGATAGTGTTTCATTGTGTTCACAACGAAAGTGTTTCATTGTGTTCACAACGATAGTGTTTCATTGTGTTCACAACGATAGTGTTTCAATGTGTTCACAACGATAGTGTTTCATTGTGTTCACAACGAAAGTATTTCATTGTGTTCACAACGAAAGTGTTTCATTGTGTTCACAACGAAAGTGTTTCATTGTGTTCACAACGACAACTACCGAAAGAAGTGTCTGGAAATTTAAAAAAAATCATCAACTAGTGGAAGCTTCACACAAAAAGGTGATTCAAAGAGAGCAAGGAGAAAAGTACCACTTATTACTTAATCAGGGGACTGGGGAATATATGCACGCGGTCCCCACACAAGTTAGGAAGCAAGTTCATGAAACAAGACAAAAGTAGAAGAAGAAAGCAATAGGACCAGAAAAACAGCAGAGCAATCAACCGAAAAAAGATGGTCCGTAACAAAAAAATTTATATTTTAACAAAACACAGGCCAACCTAACTCTCAGCTCGGGCCCTCACACTGTCCCCCTGGGAGCGCTAGTTCCCATAGATACGATAATTGCATCCCCCTGAGGGGGCATCTAAGGATGCTTTATTTCCAATAGCCTTATACATATCACCTTGTACATTGGTTTTCCAAATGCCTAATAACTAACACCAGGACGCCATGACGCTTTCCCACGGTCAAGACCGGTACCCGTTTCAGACACCTGGGTAGAGTGGGGTATTGTGCTTGGAATTTTCCCTTATACCCAACGGAAAAATCGCCGCGTAGGGCCGGGATTCGAACCCTCGACGCCTTCACGGCCACAACCACTCTGCCACGGTGAGCATGACAACTTCGCGACGACGAACATATGAACAGCGCCCCCTGCCGGGATGATGGCAAACGTCGACGTCGGGGAAAGTCCTGGTGTAATAATTACTTATATTATTATTCAGCAGCTTAGTGTCAATTAGATTACCTCTCCAGTTATTGAGAGTCGATGTTTGTAGTGGAATTAGAATTCATTGCGCTAGACTCAAACCAAACCGATTGCTCTTGGAATTAATGTCTTGACACGTTAACTGCGGTGGGTTAAACTGAAGTTCAATATTCAATCTAAATTTCAAGTCGATTGTGGAAATCACATTTGAAAATAGCAAGCATGAACTGGGTCGGGCTTTTATTTAGCTTTCATAATTTATAAAAAATAAGTTAGTGACTGCAGGTGGGTCAGCAGCACTATGAACCCCCCCGAAGAGACCACCGGTGGGTCACTTCGCGGAAAATGTGTTATTAAGCCTCCATAACCGTTACAAAAAAAGAGCGTATCGAAGAGAGGAAGGAGGAAGGCATCATTTTCTAAGGAGACAAGGGAACACGGAATCGATGCACATGGGGCATAGAAACAACAAGTTGAGGAAGAAGTTCATGAAACAAGACAAAAGTTGAAGAAGAAAGTAGTAGGTGCTGAAAAACAGAACAGCAGTCAACCGAAAAATGATGTTCCGTAACATAACAAAAACATTCTATTTCAGCAAAAAGAAGGCCTACCAAACTTTAGCTCGGGACCTCACACATTTCCCCATGGGAGCGCTAATTCCCATAGATATAACAATTGTGTCCCCCTGAGGGAATTTCCCATTAGTGATGGAGAGAAAGTATCACTGATGTGAGAAGGTTGCGCTACCAAATGTAACTCGTTGAGCACACGTCAATGCTTCATACTAACGAAATATAGTCACGACTTGTATTCCTTCACTTGAGGTTGTGACAGCTTGTCTAGCGATTGAAATATCATGATGAGCTTATTGAAAAGTTCTGTCTAACTTCGAAAAATAAAAGAATTGTGACCAGAAAATACCGCGACAGAGATGCGAACAAATGATGTGCGGCGGTTGGAACCCCGTCCCAAAATATACCTTTTTCACTTCATATTAATCCAAGTCGAGTTCAAATTGATCCAAGTCAAGTTCAAATTAATCCAAGTCAAGTTCAAATTAATCCAAGTAAAGTTCAAATTAATCCAAGTCAAGTTCAAATTAATCCAAGTCAAGTTCAAATTAATCCAAGTCAAGTTCAAATTAATCCAAGTCAAGTTCAAATTGATCCAAGTCAAGTTCAAATTAATCCAAGTCAAGTTCAAATTAATCCAAGTCAAGTTCAAATTGATCCAAGTCAAGTTCAAATTGATCCAAGTCAAGTTCAAATTGATCCAAGTCTAGTTCAAATTGATCCAAGTCAAGTTCAAATTAATCCAAGTCAAGTTCAAATTATTCCAAGTCGAGTTCAAATTAATCCAAGTCAAGTTCAAATTAATCCAAGTCGAGTTCAAATTAATCCAAGTCGAGTTCAAATTAATCCAAGTCGAGTTCAAATTAATCCAAGTCAAGTTCAAGTTAAGGCAAGTCAAGTTCAAATTAATCCAAGTCAAGTTCAAATTAATCCAAGTCAAGTTCAAATTAATCCAAGTCGAGTTCAAATTAATCCAAGTCAAATTCAAATTAATCCAAGTCAAGTTCAAGTTAAGGCAAGTCAATTTGGACTTGCCTTGGATTATTTTGCAGTGAAAAAGGTGTAGACTTGCATAACAAAAACCTATTTTATTTTAAGGAAAGGAAGGCCTACCTAACCCTCAGCTCGGGACCTCACATATTCCCCCAGGGAGCGAGAGTTCCCGTACCCTTGAGAGAAAAAATCACAAGAAACAGAAAAAAAAACAAAAAATAACTAAAAAGGTTAATAATAACGCGGATGCGGAGTTTAGGTTTGTATTAATTCTTTCGAGTGTCGTGTGGTAAACATGCTACAACGATCAGCAGGTCTCTAAATCAGGTTCAAAAATTAGAAATTTGTATAAAACTTAAATGATTTATACATACTTATATGGCGGTCGATATTTGATTTTAACAAGATACCAAACTGATAAAATGAATATATGCATGCAAATAAAAACGATACTGGGTTTCAAAATTAGGTTAAAACGGTCACGCAACTAAACTTCAAGAACATTTCATCCTGTGTATATTTGAGCATATGCATGTACGCGTCAATAACCGTCCGCGAAACTGTCCGCGAAACCGTCCGCGAAACCGTCCGCGAAACCGTCCGCGAAACCGTCCGCGAAACCGTCCGCGAAACCGTCCGCGAAACCGTCCGCGAAACCGTCCGCGAAACCGTCCGCGAAACCGTCCGCGAAACCGTCCGCGAAACCGTCCGCGAAACCGTCCTCGAAACCGTTCGTGAAACAGTCCGCGAAACCGTCCGCGAAACCGTCCGCGAAACCGTCCGCGAAACCGTCCGCGAAACCGTCCGCGAAACCGTCCGCGAAACCGTCCGCGAAACCGTCCGCGAAACCGTCCGCGAAACCATCGGCGAAACTACACGAAATCCGTACATGCACAGAAACGCACACGAAATACGTACATGCACAGAAACGTATAATCAGACCCCACTTTCAGCATTTCGGGTACGCGATCTTTTGTAAATACGATCCCGCAAAATGTCCCGACGCTCCGCAAAGTAGGCGCAAATAAAATCAAGTACACAGAACCTTTCTGGTGCAACTTCAGCTTTAGCGCTGAGGTTGACGTTGGCGTCACTGAGCCTGATGTCCCGCACCAGGGACCGGATGTCGCTGGAACTCAGAAATATATCTTTTATATCCACTTCAACCGATTCTGCCTCACCATTGTCTGGAAGGACCAGGTCCTCTGAGCAAAGATACTCCCTGAGCGTCCTCACGAAGTTCCTGTAGGAGATATCAGGGACCAGAAGGACCTCGTATAGAGTTATCCTTCTGAAGTCCTCCTTGATTTCCTTCAGGACTTGAACCCACTCCCTGCAACGCGCAGCGAAGGTCGTGCTTGGGTCCACCGGCAGCTCTATGCGCCCCATGGCTGTGTTGAAGTTGTAGGAGAGTCCTCTGGGGACCCTGAGGAGGTATGGGAACTGGGGGACATGTGAGAATTTAATTCGTTTTTTGAAAAATGATTAAAAGTTTATTTGAAAAATAAAAATTGGATTTTTTTTAAAAATGAAAATAGGACTTTTTTGCAAAAATGAAAATTTGAATTCTTTTTTGCACGAAATGAAAATTGGAATTTTTTAAAATTAAAAATGGATTTTTCATTTGAAAAATTAAAATGGAAATTTTTCCCGAAAATAATGTATTGGGAGTTTTCTACAAAATTAAATTTGGAATTATTTTCGATTTTTTTGAAGAATTAGAATTTTAATTTTTTGAAAAAATAAAATACATTTTTTTTAATAATAAAATTAAAAATATTTTTAAATTTTTTATCTAAAACTCATGTTCATTATCAACATGTACGTACGAACTAACATCCCTCACCTGCAAATCCACGCCCAGGTGGCTCACCAGTTCTCGGAAGTCGTCAATTTTCTGTATACATTTTCTCTGTAACTTTTCCGTGAGACTCCACAAAGGTGTATCTTTATTGAACTTTTCTTTGAAGTGAACAATAGTAGGGTAATCGTTCAAATCCATCAAGCCGCACCGGATGTTGGTCAAATTATGCAAAAGTCCGTAGAGGTCGTCGCTGTCAATTCCAAGTCGTTCTAATCTAATGTCCTTTACCGACCGGAGATAGGACCTCAACATCTCTAGGTAGACCCAATAGTCATATCTGGCGACTAGTGCAGTCTCCTCTGTAGTCATCTTCTTCAGGTCCTGACGTATGTAAAACACGATACGTGCTTTATATTCGGTAAGGTTCAAGATGTTCGAACTCTGCTCCCAAGGCATCGAAAACCGCCAGACGGCGTTCTGGAAGTTCACGGGCTTGGTGTTCTTCTGTTCACCGCTCTGTGGAACATGTTCAAATTGAACTCATTGACTAAGTACGTATTGGTGTATACGTGTACCCGTAAAATTCGAAAGCCATTTTTACCGTATCGTTCTCTAACGTAATCTAAAATTGAATTCGAATTGATGGGTCTGATTCTTAAAATGAAAAGTAAGGCTAAAATCGCTTTACGTATGGTCATTTTGTTATTACAAATAGTTAAGTCTAAATGAATAAAATTGAACGTTTCGAACTAAACAGTTCATCTTCAGCAAAAGAACAAGAATTCGGCGACAAAACAAAACGAATATGAGTAAATTAAAACTACACTTCACAAAAGAATACTACAATATAGACAGAAAATTGTCGTACATGTAAAACTAAAAAAAATTGGATATTTATTTCCTCAGTTGAATAAGATTAGATTAGTCATTAGTTTTAGCCTCCCTACCCAGCAACAAATGCGATCTAAAGAGAGGAAGGAGGAATGCACCATTTAGTATGGAGTTAAGAAAACGCGGAATCTACGCAGAAAGGCATGGAAACAGTAAGTTGGGAAAGAAGATCATGAAACAAAATCAAAGTTGAAGAAGAAAGAAGCAGGAGCTGAAGAACAGGACAGCAGTGAACCGAAAAAAGGTGGTCCTGAACATAACAAAAACATTCTATTTCAACAAAAACAAGGCCCACCTAACTCTCAGCTCTGGACCTCACATAGTCCCCCTGGGAGCGCTAGTGCCCACACTAAATCCCTTTCGATTTAGAACAGTAAATTTGGGGGAAAACATTTGACAACCGAAGAAAAAATATTAGGCGTTGACAAAACAGGACAGCAGTGAACTGAAAAAGATGGTGCGTAACAAAACAAAAATCTAATTCAACTTCATGAAAAGAAGGCCTACCTAACCCTCAGCTCGGGACCTCGCTTCTTCCCTCGGGAGCGCTGATTCCCACAAAAACAACAGTTGCATCCCGCGTGAAAAGACATGGTAAAATGAACGCGTTGCGGCGTTCACAGAGCGAAAAACACAAAAAAAATTATCAAATGAACGGACACTTGAGAAATGAGGCACACTATATGAACACATGATCAGTGATGTACATTGTAACTAATTACCGACATTTACCTTATTTACTAAACTATGTTCCCATTAAGTGGAGCAAGATGAGATGTTAGTGTCATGACAAACTACGCGGTTGCGGCAGCGGGAAACGGCAGCGGCAGCGACCGCGCACGGTAAAAACGCGTTTGTAGGTAGATGACAACAACAACAACGGCATCTACGGATGCTTTATTTCAAATTTCAAGCCTGATACTACATATTCCCTGGTACATTGACATATCAAATGCCTTTTAACAAACACCAGGACGCCATGACGCTTTCCCCCGGTCAAGACCGGTACCCATTTCAGACACCTGGGTAGAGTGGGGTATTGTGCTTGGAATTTTTCCCCTATAACCAACGGAGAAAATCGTCATCCAACGCCGGGACTCGAACCCTCGTTTGCAGGTCCTAAAGACACACAGCTATGACGAGCACATGACACATTGGCGCGGAAACCGTGAAGGTTGTTGAGCGTTTTTTCGTACAGTGCTGTTTGGAACTCTGAACAGAATGGAGGTTTCGCATAACTTAAATGCTGCAACTGTGTGCGCTGCTGAAAGCAAAGGATTATTGGATATGACTCGTGTGCGGAGATATTCCATGCACCCATACAACCTTTGCCGAGACAAGTTTCCTGGTTTCTATGAAAATATTAGAGAGCACAGTGATAAATGAAATCATTGATTAGATTAGATTATTAGTTAGTTTAAGCCTCCCTATCCTCAACAAATGAGATTCAAAGAGAGGAAGGAAGAAGACACCATTTGGTATGTAGTAAAGGGAACGTGGAATCTATGCAGAAACGGCATAGAAACAGTAAGATGAGAAAGAAGTTCATGAAACAAGATCAAAGTTGAAGAAGAAAGTAGTAGGTGCTGAAAAACAGGACAGGAGTGAACCGAAAAAAAGATGGTCCGTAGCAAAACAAAAACCTATTCTATTTCAACAAAAAAAAAAGCCTACCTAACTCTCACCTCGGGCCCTCACATTGTCCCCCTGGGAGCGCTAATTCCCATCGATACAATAGTTGTGTCTGATTGGACGTTTGACAAAAAATGACATTTTGATCGTTGATATGTAAATATTGACCGAGCTTTTTATTAATTAGAAAAATAAAATTAGGGTAACCATTCTATTGCCATAAATATAAAACTGGCTAAATGTGTAAATACTAACTGCATCTTCACTGGGACATCGAAACAATGATTATGTTTACAAGCCATCAAATATTAAAATAATAACCTAAATAATATAGAGGTTCTTGTTTACATATTTACAGTTGTCTTTTGTGGTATTTAGGTAGAAGTTACTTAATTTTGGTAGGAGTCACACAATTTTGGTAGGAGTCACACAATTTTGGTAGAAGTCACACAATTTTGGTAGAAGTCACACAATTTTGGTAAAAGTCACACAATTTTGGTAAAAGTCACACAATTTTGGTAGAAGTCACACAATTTTGGTAGAAGTCACACAATTTTGGTAGAAGTCACACAATTTTGGTAGAAGTCACACAATTTTGGTAGAAGTCACACAATTTTGGTAGAAGTCACCCAATTTTGGTAGAAGCCACACAATTTTGGTAGAAGCCACACAATTTTGGTAGAAGTCACACAATTTTGGTAGAAGTCACACAATTTTGGTAGAAGTCACACAATTTTGGTAGAAGTCACACAATTTTGGTAGAAGTCACACAATTTTGGTAGAAGTCACACAATTTTGGTAGAAGTCACACAATTTTGGTAGAAGCCACACAATTTTGGTAGAAGCCACACAATTTTGGTAGAAGCCACACAATTTTGGTAGAAGTCACACAATTTTGGTAAAAGTCACACAATTTTGGTAGAAGTCACACAATTTTGGTAGAAGTCACACAATTTTGGTAGAAGTCACACAATTTTGGTAGAAGCCCCACAATTTTGGTAGAAGCCACACAATTTTGGTAGAAGTCACACAATTTTGGTAGAAGTCACACAATTTTGGTAGAAGTCACACAATTTTGGTAAAAGTCACCTAATTTTTGTAGATGTTACACAATTTTGGTTGAAGTTACATAATTTTATGTAACTGTAATTTATGTAACTGTAATTTTTTTAATTTTATGTAACTGTATTTTATGTAAGTTATGTAATTCTGGTTCAAAGTGGGAATTCAACCAGAAGGGGAGCACGAAGTGGGGCTTGGGTGAGGGGGTGCCCCGGCACACCTATGTTCAACTCACATTAAGTGGGCAAACAACACACTCAACACATGCACACGTGCTACATACAATTTATCAAAGATTGGTAAGATGTTTTAAAATATACAGGGACAATGACAAAATGTGAAGGAAAATAAAAAATTTTGTTCCCTTGCTAAAAAAGTTAAATGCAGTAATAGATATGTTATGAGATTCATCAACCTGAATGTCCTAAAATACGCACAGAAATAATTTTAAACTCCACTGAAATAAATAATTTATAGAAATAAACGATTTTACACAATGTCTGAATTTTCAATGTCTTCAGTAACAATTGCCAAATCTGTAAGCTTAAGAATTAAAAGTTAAGAATCTAATTGAGCTTTGAAAACACAAATTAAAATTGGTGCGGCTTCCAGCTTGTGCCTTCAATTTCAATTTTTCAAACTTAAATTACGTTACTAAATACAAAAAATTATATTAACTTACTGTCATGATGTATAGAACTAAACACTGTTGTCTATGATTGTATCAGTCGTACATGAGGAGTACCTAGAGTATGAGGTAGATATATACATAACATATGGCCGTGTGGTGCTGTGTGGCGGGTGCGGGGGTGGGGGGGACTAGTGACTAGTTAGTGGACTCCACGACTAGGTAGAAAAAGTTAAATTTTAAGGTTAATGAGTTCTGGTTAATGAGTTGTGTAATTTGTGTTTTTATTTTGATTAGTTGTGTAATTTTTTATTCCAATTTTAATGAGCTGTGTAATTTGTGATTTTAATTTTAACGAGCTTTGTCATTTGTGTTTTAACTTTAATGAGTTATGTAAATTTGGTCTTAATTTTAATGAGGTATGTAATTTGTGTTTTAACTTTGATGGGTTATGTAATTTGGATTTTATTTTTAATGAGTTAGGTAATTTGACCTTTAACTTTAATGAGTTTCATAATTTGTATTTTAATTTTCGTTGTTATTTACTTCACTTAACGGTTCCTTAATCCGTAAAAATAATTTATTTCGTATGTTTCGTTTCATACATTGATACAGTACACTTAATACACATATTTGAGTACACACTGAGCGTTCAAGCTTATATACGTTCTGAAATTTTGAGTTCTTCTTTTTCAAATTTAAAGTCAAGTTGGTCCCCTTTTATAAAAGCACACTTTTTTGTAAATACACTTTTTTATACTAAATATACATTTTTATCCAAACGAAATGTTGTGAATGTCAAATGTTCAAACCAGTATGGATATATTTCTATGGATTGGTCACTTCGTGTATGTCATTGCAAAAAGAAATCTAATTAACGATAACTAGTTAACGATAAATAATAAACGAGGACTAATTAACGATAACTAATTAATGATAACCGATTAACGATAAATAATTGACGATAACTAGTTAACAATAAGATGTTGAATACAAGTTTGGGAAGCATCAGAAAATGTGAGGTCCCGAGCAAAAGGTTAGGTAGGCTTCCACTTTGTTAAAATAGATTCGGTTTTGTTCTGTTACGGACCATCTTTTTTGGTTCACTGCTGTCCCGTTTCAAGGGACCGGGGAATCTATGCACGCGGTCCCCACACAAGTTGGGAAGCAAGTTTATGAAACAAGACAAAAGTTAGTCAAGGGACCGGGGAATCTATGCACGCGGTCCATACACAAGTTAGGAAGCAAGTTCATGAAACAAGACAAAAGTTAATCAAGGGACCGGGGAATCTATGCACGCACCCCACACAAGTTAGGAAGCAAGTTCATGAAACAAGACAAAAGTTAGTCAAGGGACCGGGGAATCGATGCACCCGGTCCATACACAAGTTAGGAAGCAAGTTCATGAAACAAGACAAAAGTTAATCAAGGGACCGGGGAATCTATGCACGCGGTCCCCACACAAGTTAGGAAGCAAGTTCATGAAACAAGGCAAAAGTTGAAGAAAAAAGCAACAGGTGCAGAAAAACAGCAAAGCAGTCAACCGAAAAAAGATGGTCCATAACAAAACAAAAACATTTCATTTCAACAAAACGAAGGTTTACCTAACTCTGAGCTCGGGACCTGACACATTTCCCCTTGGGAGCGCTAGTTCCCTTAGATACAACAAGTAGTGTATCCCCTGAGGAGATTTCCCATTAAGGAAGAAGAGAAAGTATCGATGATGTGAGACAGTTGCACTACCAAATGTAACTCGTTGAACATACGTCAATGTTTCACACTAACGAGATATAGTCACGACTTGTATTCCCTCACCTGAGGTGGCGGCAGCCTAACTAGCAATCTATCAATAAGATGATGTGCACATTGAAAAGCTTCGTGTAACTTTGATTAAAAAAATTAAAGAATTGTGACCAGAAAATGCCGCGACACAGATGCGAACAAATGCTCTGTAGCAGTGGGAACCCCATTCCAAAATACACCTTTTCCACTTCAAATTAATCCAAGTCAAGTTCAAATTAATCCAAGTCAAGTTCAAATTAATCCAAGTCAAGTTCAAATTAATCCAAGTCAAGTTCAAATTAATCCAAGCCAAGTTCAAAATGATCCAAGTCAAGTTCAAAATGATCCAAGTCAAGTTCAAAATGATCCAAGTCAAGTTCAAAATGATCCAAGTCAAGTTCAAAATGATCCAAGTCAAGTTCAAAATGATCCGAGTCAAGTTCAAAATGATCCAAGTCAAGTTCAAAATGATCCAAGTCAAGTTCAAAATGATCCAAGTCAAGTTCAAAATGATCCAAGTCAAGTTCAAAATGATCCAAGTCAAGTTCAAAAATGATCCGAGTCAAGTTCGAAATGATCCAAGTCAAGTTCAAAATGATCCAAGTCAAGTTCAAAATGATCCAAGTCAAGTTCAAAATGATCCAAGTCAAGTTCAAAATGATCCAAGTCAAGTTCAAAATGATCCAAGTCAAGTTCAAAATGATCCAAGTCAAGTTCAAAATGATCCAAGTCAAGTTCAAAATGATCCGAGTCAAGTTCAAAATGATCCAAGTCAAGTTCAAAATGATCCAAGTCAAGTTCAAAATGATCCAAGTCAAGTTCAAAATGATCCAAGTCAAGTTCAAAATGATCCAAGCCAAGTTCAAAATGATCCAAGTCAAGTTCAAAATGATCCAAGTCAAGTTCAAAATGATCCAAGTCAAGTTCAAAATGATCCAAGTCAAGTTCAAAATGATCCAAGTCAAGTTCAAAATGATCCAAGTCAGGCGTGTCGAGGGCAAATGGTGTCGACTTGCACAACAAAAACTCATTCTATTCCAACTAAAGGAAGGCCTACCTAACCATAAGAACGGGACCTCACCTATTCCCCCTTGGAGCGCCAGTTCCCGTACCCTTGAGAGAAGAAATAGCAAGAGACTCATATAAACAAAAAAAGGTTAATTAGAACACGGATGCAGAGTTTAGATTTGTATTAATTTTTTCCGTGTGTCGTGGGATAAAAGTGCTACGATGATCATCAGGTCAATAAATCAAGTTATAAAAGTACAAATTTCTGTAAAACTTAAATGGTTCATTTATTTTTATATGGTGGTCGATATTTGATGTGAACAAGATACCAAACTGATAAAATAAATCGATGTACGCAAATAAAAACGGCGTTGAGTTTAAAAATTAAGTTAAAAACTGTCCTAAACTTCATGAACGTTTCATCCTGTATTTAGTACGAGCACAGAAGTATAAGCCTCAATAAAAACGTACATAAACTACGTATAATCAGACACCACTTTCATCATTCCGTGTACGTGATCTTTTGTAAATACGATCCCGCAAAACGTCCCTACGCTCCGCAAAGTACGCACAAATAAAATCAAGTACACAGAACCTTTCTGGATGAAATTCAGCTTTAGCGCTGATGCTGACATTGGCGTCACTGAGCCTGATGTCCCGCACCAGGGACCGGATGTCGCTGGCACTCAGGAATATCTTTTATTTCGACCTCAATCGGGTCTATTTGGCTCGGCTCTGCCTCACTTAAGTCTGGAACGACAAAGTGCTCTGAGCAAAGGTACTCCCTGAGCTCCCTCACGAAGTTCCTGTAGGAGATATTAGAGACCAGAAGGACCTCATATACAGTTATCCTTCTGAAATCCTCCTTGATTTCCTTCAGGACTCGAACCCACTCCCTACAACGCGCAGCGAAGGATGTGCTTGGGTCCACAGGCAGCTCTATGCGCCCCACCGCTGCCTTGAAGTTGTAGGCGAGTCCGCTGGGGACCCTGAGGAGGTGTGGGGACTGGGGGACGTGTGGGAATTCTAATTAGTTTTTCAAAAAAACTAGTAGTTTCTACAAAAAATAAAAATTGAATTTTTTTATAAAAATTAGATTTTTTAAATAAAAATTGAATTTTTTTTTTGAAAAATGGAAATTGGATTTTTTTGAAAAATTATAATGTTACCTTTTTAAAAATTAGAATTACATTTTTTTGAAAAATTTAAATCAATTTTTTTTTCAAATATTAAAATTAAAAATATTTTTAACTCTTTTGATCTAAAACTCATGCTCAGGACCAACATGTATATACGAACTAACGCATCCTTCACCTGTAAATTCACGCCCCGCTGGTTCACCACTCCTTGGAAGGCGTCAATTTTCTTTACCACGTATTTGACCAATTTTGCCGTGAGACCCCACAAGGGGGTACCTTCATTAAACTTTTCTTTGAAGAGAAGAAATGTAGGGCAATTGTTTACATCCATCAGGCCCCACCGGATGTTGGTTAAGTTATGCAGCAGTCTGTGGAGGTCGTCGCTGCCAATAACGAAGCGTTCAAAATTAATATCCTTTATCGACCGGAGATGCGACCTCAGCATCTCTAGGTAGACCCAATAGTCATATTTCTTCACTAGTGCAGTCTCCTCTGTAGTCATCTTCTTGAAGTCCTCACGAATGCAAAATAGGATACGTACTTTATATTCCGTCAGATGCAAGATGTTCGAACTCTGCTCCCAAGGCATCGAAAACCGCCAGACGGCGTTCTGGAAGTTCTCGGGCAAGTTCTGCTTCTGTTCAACGCTCTGTGGAACATGTTTAAATTGAACACATAGGTTCGGATTGGTGTATACGTGTACCCGTAACATTCGAAAGCCATTTTTAACGAACGTTCTCTAGAATCCGCATTGATGGTTCTGATTCTTAAAATGAAAAGTAAGGCGAAAATCGCTGTACGTCTGGTCATTTTGTTAATTTAAATGTCTAAATGAATAAAGTTGAAGGTTTCGACCTGAATTGTTCATCATCAGCAAAAGAACAAGAATTCGTCAAAAAAACAAAACGAAAATGGGTAAATTAAAACTACATTTTACAAAACAATGCTACAACATAGACAGAAAATAGTATTACATCTAAAAATAAAAAATAAAAAAATTATTCCCCCTGTTGAATAAATTTCAGTTCAAGCCATTAACTATGTATTGGTAGATATTGGTACACCAGGTTTGTTGCTCATTCGCATACCGGTATAAACGAATGGCGTTTCCGCTATTCCACTACCTATACCACCTTAACCGCAATTGGTTAAACTGAAGTTTCACATTCAGGTATATAACTTTAAGTCAATTGTAGTAAGCCATTTTGAAAATAGCAAAAAGGAACTGGATCGCGCCTTTATTCGGCTTTAATTAAGTATTCATGATAAATGAGTTTGTGACTACTGGTCGGTCAACAGCGTTGTCAAAATCCCCCGCGTGTACCACCGGTGGCGCACGCTGCGGTCAAAGTGTTAACAAAATAAATTTAAGCATACAAGGTATCATATTATGCTGGATTTGTATTTATCACACTCTTTTAAAATTTGAACTTTTATTCGAGCAGTAAAGCCGGTCTTCACTTCGGTTGTTTCCTACCGAACCAAACCTAACCTAACCACGCCCTACAGCAACCGTGTCCGCGGTTGCTGTTAGGTTGGTTTGGTGAGGTTGTAAGTAGCAGAATAAGGAAACCGACTTAACTACTTGAATACGAAACTGCATTAAATAAAACTGCACTATAATATTTCATCTCGTATGCTAACAGGTATTTATACAAAGTCTTGAAATAGGTGAAATGCCATTCATTTGTACGGGTATATAAATGAGCATTTCACATGATGGTACACATGTGGCCCAGTACGCAGGGAACGTATTTCAGACAAAACAAATTTTGGCCAAAACAAATCTAAGGTATCTTGAATTATAAAATTCACAATGGAACAACAGAATATTTCTCATATACCAGCTTTTAATTTATAGTCCGTTGTAAAAAAACGATTTAGAGAAAGTGCCACACAAATGTTACATTAGATTTAAGGGTCTAAAGGCACAGCAGAGGTGTTTTAAAGAGAGGTGGGAAGAAGGCACCATTTATTATAGTGTTATGGGGATATGGAATCGAAAAAAGTATGTCCCACATTAAATCACTTTTGTTTTAAAACAGTAAATTATGAAAAAAAGTATTTGAAAGTCGAAGAAAAAATATTGGGTGCTGGAAAAAACTGGACAGCAGTTAACTGAAAAATTATAGTCGGTAACGAAACAAAATCCAATTTAACTTCATGAAAAAGAAGGCCTACCTAACCCTCAGCTCGGTACCTTGCATCTTCCCCCCGGAAGCGCTAATTCCCACAAATTCAACAGTTGCATCCCCCATGAAAAGACTTGGTAAATGAACGCGTTGCGTTCATAGAGCGAAAAAAAACATCAAAAAACTTTTCAAATGAACGGGAGCTTGACAAATGAGGAACACTATATGATCAGTGATATACATTATAACTAATTACTGACATTTACCGCATTTACTGAATTATGTTCTCATTAAGTTGGGTAAGATGAGACGTTAGAGTCGCTACCCGGTCAAACGTTTTCGCCGCCTGCATGCATGTTTTTTTCCACCTAAGTGATTTAACACTTTGACTGCGACTACTAAATATTAAGTTCAGTACCAAATTTAAGTTTAAAGTCAATTGTAGTAAGCTATTTGGAAAATGCCAAACATGAACTGGATCGTGCCTTCATTTAGCTTTGATTAAGTGTTTATGAAAATTGTGTTTGTGACTACTAGCCGGTCGGCAGCGTTGTGAAAATTACCTCCGTGTACCACCGGTGGCGAAGTCAAAGTGTTAATCGATTAAATCGCTAAGGCGGCATAAAACCTGCATGCAGGCGGCGAAAAACCAGCATGCAGGCGGCGAAAAACCTGCATGCAGTCGACGAAAACCTGCATGCAGGTGGCGAAAAACATGCATGCAGGCGGCAAAAAACCAGCATGCAGACGGCGAAAAACATGCATGCAGGCGGCGAAAAACATGCATGCAGGCGGTGAAAAACATGAATGCAGGCGGTAAAAACATGCATGCAGGCGGCGAAAAACCTGCATGCAGGCGGCGAAAAACATGCATGCAGGCGGCGAAAAACATGCATGCAGGCGGCGAAAAACATGCATGCAGGCGGCGAAAAACATGCATGCAGGCGGCGAAAAAGTAGATAACGAACCGCCTTTCTTGGGACATGAGATGAAATGCTTAAAAAATTCTCGGTTTTAAGTACTTTGACTGCAGGAAAATTGCATTAGACTGGCCACTTATGAAATACCTAATGCACATGTGCATCATAATCTTCGTAAGAATCATGAGCAAAATAGATTAGATGTTATTTTAAGTTTCCCTAACCGCAACAAAGGCGTTCCAAAGAGAGGCAGGAGAAAGGCATCATTTGGGAAGGAGTTGGTGAAACTCGGAATCCACGCACAATGTGCATAAAAACGGTAAATCTAAAAAAAAGGTAATGAAAAAAAGATAAAAGTAGGAAAAGAAAGCAATAGGAGCTGAAAAACAGCAAAGCAGTCAACCGAAAAAAGATGGTCCGTAACAAAACAAAAAACCTTTTCTATTTCAACTAAAGGAAGGCCTACCTAACCCTCAGCTAGCGAGGGGCCTACAAGAAAAATGAAAAAAAGTTGACGGAAAGTAACAAAATTTATTCCTCGGTCTAGTCTACCAAATGAATGCATGGTTCACAACTCGAATTCATTTCTCTACAGTACTAACATAAATAGTAATAATTGAGACAGATTTTAACTGCTTCATCGGCAGTAGACATGGAGGAAAAACCTTAACCCTTTAACGCCCACATTTTTATACTCATATTACCGTAATGACAACCACTATCACTAAACCGACACTGGCATTAGGTAGTCACTGTTATCAAGATGGGGAAGGAACTGCCACTCGGCAGTGCAGTTCAAAGGACACATTAGTGAACAAATTGAATAAGAAACAAGATATATTATTATTTTTGAAAGAGGACGAAATAGTCCAGTTGGGCGGTAAAGGGTTAAAGGTCACAGTCTTGTGAGAAAAAACTCACTTATGTTTCTTTAAAACTTAATTTCTGATGGAAACGTAAGGCATGTAAAAAATTAATGTAAGAGTAACGCATTTCATCAACGTAATGAGGGCACGAAATAAAATTAAAATTAATTAGATTAGAAGAGCTTTTCATAAATTAGAAAAACAAAACTAGGGTGATCATCCTATAACCATCAATATGAACTGACTAAATCATGTACGCATTAACTGCATCTTCACTGGGACATCGAAATAATGATTTTGTTCACCAGCTACCAAGTATTAAAATAAAAACCTAAATAACATAGAAATTCTTGTTTACATAAATACTTTAACCATATGTGATATTTTGGAAGAAGTTGCATAATTTTGATAGAAGTTGCATAATTTTGGTAGAAGTTGCATAATTTTGGTAGAAGTTGCATAATTTTGGTAGAAGTTGCATAATTTTGGTAGAAGTTGCATTATTTTGGTAGAAGTTGCATAATTTTGGTAGAAGTTGCATAATTTTGGTAGAAGTTGCATAATTTTGGTAGAAGTTGCATAATTTTGGTAGAAGTTGCATAATTTTGGTAGAAGTTGCATAATTTTGGTAGAAGTTGCATAATTTTGGTAGAAGTTGCATAATTTTGGTAGAAGTTGCATAATTTTGGTAGAAGTTGCATAATTTTGGTAGAAGTTGCATAATTTTGGTAGAAGTTGCATAATTTTGGTAGAAGTTGCATAATTTTGGTAGAAGTTGCATAATTTTGGTAGAAGTTGCATAATTTTGGTAGAAGTTGCATAATTTTGGTAGAAGTTGCATAATTTTGGTAGAAGTTGCATAATTTTGGTAGAAGTTGCATAATTTTGGTAGAAGTTGCATAATTTTGGTAGAAGTTGCATAATTTTGGTAGAAGTTGCATAATTTTGGTAGAAGTTGCATAATTTTGGTAGAAGTTGCATAATTTTGGTAGAAGTTGCATAATTTTGGTAGAAGTTGCATAATTTTGGTAGAAGTCACATAATTTTGGTAGAAGTCACATAATTTTGGTAGAAGTCACATAATTTTGGTAGAAGTCACATAATTTTGGTAGAAGTCGCATAATTTTGGTAGAAGTCGCATAATTTTGGTAGAAGTCACATAATTTTGGTAGAAGTCACATAATTTTGGTAGAAGTCGCATAATTTTGGTAGAAGTCACATAATTTTGGTAGAAGTCACATAATTTTGGTAGAAGTCACATAATTTTGGTAGAAGTCGCATAATTTTGGTAGAAGTCACATAATTTTGGTAGAAGTCACATAATTTTGGTAGAAGTCACATAATTTTGGTAGAAGTTGCATAATTTTGGTAGAAGTCACATAATTTTGGTAGAAGTCACATAATTTTGGTAGAAGTCACATAATTTTGGTAGAAGTCACATAATTTTGGTAGAAGTCGCATAATTTTGGTAGAAGTCGCATAATTTTGGTAGAAGTCACATAATTTTGGTAGAAGTCACATAATTTTGGTAGAAGTCACATAATTTTGGTAGAAGTCGCATAATTTTGGTAGAAGTCACATAATTTTGGTAGAAGTCACATAATTTTGGTAGAAGTCACATAATTTCGGTAGAAGTTGCATAATTTTGGTAGAAGTTGCATAATTTTGGTAGAAGTCACATAATTTTGGTAGAAGTCACATAATTTTGGTAGAAGTCACATAATTTTGGTAGAAGTCACATAATTTTGGTAGAAGTCACATAATTTTGGTAGAAGTCACATAATTTTGGTAGAAGTCACATAATTTTGGTAGAAGTCGCATAATTTTGGTAGAAGTCACATAATTTTGGTAGAAGTCACATAATTTTGGTAGAAGTTGCATAATTTTGGCAGAGGTTGCATAATTTTGGCAGAAGTTACATAATTTTGGCAGAAGTTACATAATTTTGGCAGAAGTCACATAATTTTGGTAGAAGTCACATAATTTTGGTAGAAGTTGCATAATTTTGGTAGAAGTTGCATAATTTTGGTAGAAGTTGCATAATTTTGGTAGAAGTTGCATAATTTTGGTAGAAGTTACATAATTTTGGTAGAAGTTACATAATTTTGGCAGAAGTCACATAATTTTGGTAGAAGTTACATAATTTTGGTAGAAGTTACATAATTTTGGTAGAAGTTGCCTAATTTTGGTAGAAGTTGCATAATTTTGATAGAAGTTGCATAATTTTGGTAGAAGTTGCATAATTTTGGTAGAAGTTGCATAATTTTGGTAGAAGTTGCATAATTTTGGTAGAAGTTGCATAATTTTGGTAGAAGTCACATAATTTTGGTATAAGTTGCATAATTTTGGTAGAAGTTGCATAATTTTGGTAGAAGTTGCATAATTTTGGTAGAAGTTGCATAATTTTGGTAGAAGTTGCATAATTTTGGTAGAAGTTGCATAATTTTGGTAGAAGTTGCATAATTTTGGTAGAAGTTGCATAATTTTGGTAGAAGTTGCATAATTTTGGTAGAAGTTGCATAATTTTGGTAGAAGTTGCATAATTTTGGTAGAAGTTGCATAATTTTGGTAGAAGTTGCATAATTTTGGTAGAAGTTGCATAATTTTGGTAGAAGTTGCATAATTTTGGTAGAAGTTGCATAATTTTGGTAGAAGTTGCATAATTTTGGTAGAAGTTGCATAATTTTGGTAGAAGTTGCATAATTTTGGTAGAAGTTGCATAATTTTGGTAGAAGTTGCATAATTTTGGTAGAAGTTGCATAATATTGGTAGAAGTCACATAGTTTTGGTAGAAGTCACATAATTTTGGTAGAAGTCACATAATTTTGGTAGAAGTCACATAATTTTGGTAGAAGTCACATAATTTTGGTAGAAGTCACATAATTTTGGTAGAAGTCACATAATTTTGGTAGAAGTCACATAATTTTTGTAGAAGTCACATAATTTTGGAGAAGTTGCATAATTTTGGTTGAAGTTGCATAATTTTGGTAGAAGTCACATAATTTTGGTAGAAGTCACAATTTTGGTAGAAGTCACACAATTTAGGTAGAAGTTACATAGTATATAATTATCATAGTATTTTATATAATTTTCTGTAAATCTGAAGGACATGACAGTTGTCGATTTTGCAAATTGTAATGCGTAAACATTGTTAATGACACCAAAATAAACAAGTTTTCTTCCATGCACTTGTCGTCTCAAGTGAGTATTTTATTAGTTATAGCGGTAAATGACTTACCGCAACTCCAGTCTATGAAGCGGAAAGAAATTCTTTAATCGAGTTGTATGGCAATACTGCAATGGCGTCTCGCTTCCAGCGCTCTGTCTTGAAAGACGAAACCAAACCTACCGCTATACCTCGTTAAATACTCATTTGACGAAAAAAGTGTATAGAAGAAAAGTTGTTTATTTCGATGTTATTACCATGTTTCAAGCAACAAAAATTCGAAAATCGATGAGTAGCTGTTTATTCGAGCGCATTCGTCATCAATGACGAAACTAAACTTACCGCTATAAATCGTGAAATACTTATTTGAGACGAAAAGTGCATAGAAGAAAACTTGTTTATTTTGATTCAATCAATTAGGTTCAGGCACCAAAACGTGGAAAATCGACAACTGTCATGTCCTTCAGATTTACCTAATTTTCATAGTATATACATAATTTTTTTAGTATTTACATTATGTTGGTAGAAGTTACATCATTTTGGTAGAAGTTAAGATAATTCTGGCTCAAGTTGGAATTTAACCAGAAGTGGGGCTTGAAAGAGGGCTTGGGTGAGGGGTGCCCCAGCCCACCTATTTTCAACTATTTTAAACACACATGAAGTGGGTACACAACACACTCAACACATGCACACGTGCTATATACAATTGATCAACTAAAGATTCATAGAACGTTGTAAAATATACAGGGACAATGTCAAAATGTGAAGTAAAATAAAAAATTTTGTACCCATGCTAAGAAATTTAAATGCAGTAATAGATATGTTTGAGATTCATCAACTTGAATATCCTAAAATACGCACAGAAACCATTTTAAACCCAACTGAAATAAATAATTTATAGAAATAAACAATTTTACACAATGTCTGAATTTTTAATCTGTATTCAGTTACAACTGCCAAATCTGTAAGCATATAAATTAAACGTAGAGAATCTAATCGAGCTTCGAAAAAACAAATTAAAATTGGTGCGGCGTCCAACTTCTGCCTTCAATTACAATTTTTCAGACTTAAATTACGTAATTAATTACAAAAAATATCAACTTACCGCCATGATATATAGAGTTAAACACTATTGTCTATGAATATGGTAGTTGTATATGGTGAGTACCATATATAGTGAGAGGTACATAGATATATAACATAGGACCGTGTTTGGCTGGTGCTGGTGTGGGGGGGGGGGACTGGTGACTAGCTAGTGGACGCCGCGACTGTGTAGAAAAATTTAAATTTTAAGATAAAGAGTTTTTTATTTTGGATTTTATTTATAATTAGTTGAATCTGTGTTTTAATTGGAATGAGGTATGGAATATGGATTTAATTTTAATTAGTTTTGTAATTTGTGTTTTCATTTGAATGAGTTGTTGAATATGTGTTTTAATTTTAATTAGTTTTGTTATTTGTGATTTAATTTTAATTAGTTGTTGAATATGTGTTTACATTTGAATGAGTTATGTAATCGGGATTTTATTTTTAGGAAATTGTTGAATATGTGTTTTAATTTTAATGAGTTGTTGGATTTGGGTTTTAATTTTAATGAGTTGTTAGATTTGGGTTTTAATTTTAATGAGTCGTGTAATTTGGATGTTATTTATAATGAGTTGTTGAATTTGTGTTTTAATTTTCATTAGTCGTCGAATTTGTGTTTTAACCTTAATGAGTTTTGTAACTTGTGTTTTTAGTTTCGTTGTTATGTAGATCATTTAACGGTTCCTCAGTCCGTAAAAATAATTTTTTTCGTAGATTCCGTTTCATACATTGATGCAATACACATACAAGAGTGCACACTGAGCGTACAAGCTGGTACGGTGATTTATATCTTAAAAATTCTGAGTTATACTTTTTCAAATTGAAAGTCATGTCGGTTCCCATTTATAGAAGCATACTATTTATAAATGAACTTTTTATACTAAATGTATATATTATTCAAACTAAATGTTGCAAAGGCGAAATGTTCAAACCAGTATGGATATATTTCTATATATTGGTCATACCGTAAATGTCAATTCGATTAAATCTAATTTACGATAACTAGTTAACAATAACTAGTTAACGGTAACTAATTAATGATAATCAAATAACGATAGCTAATTAACGATAACTAATTAACGGTAACGAATTAATGATAACTAATTAAAAATGACTACTAAACAATAACTAGTCGTCAACAATAACTAGTTTAGAACAATGAGTTAATAATAACTAGTTGACAAAGCCAAGTTAACAATAACTAGTTAACAATGACTAGTTAATAATCACTAGTTAACAAAGACTATGAAGTTAACAGTGACTAGTTAACAATGACTCGTTTACAAAAACTAGTTAACAATAACTAATTGACGATAACTAGTTAACAATGACCAGTTAACAATGACTAGTTAACAAAGACAAATTAACAAAGACTAGTTAACAAAGACTAGTTAACAATGACAAGTTTACAAGGACTAGTTAACAATGACTAGTTAACAATGACTAGTTAACAAAGATTAGTTAACAAAGACTAGTTACCAATGACTAGTTAACAAAGACTAGTTAGCAATGACTAGGTAACAAAGACTAGTTTGCAATGACTAGTTAACAAAGGCTAGTTAACAATGAATAGTTAACAAAGATTAGTTAACAATGACTAGTTAACAATGACTAGTTAACAAAGATTAGTTAACAAAGACTAGTTACCAATGACTAGTTAACAAAGACTAGTTAGCAATGACTAGGTAACAAAGACTAGTTTGCAATGACTAGTTAACAAAGGCTAGTTAACAATGAATAGTTAACAAAGATTAGTTAACAATGACTAGTTAACAAAAACTAGTTTGCAATGACTAGTTAACAAAGACTAGTTAACAAAGACTAGTTAACAATGACTAGTTAACAGTGACTAGTTAACAGTGACTAGTTAACAGTGACTAGTTAACAGTGACTAGTTAACAATGACTAGTTAACAATGACTAGTTAACAATGACTAGTTAACAATGACTAGTTAACAATGACTAGTTAACAATGACTGGTTAACAATGACTAGTTAACAATGAATAGTTAACAATGAATAGTTAAAAAAGACTAGTTAACAATGAATAGTTAACAAAGACTAGTTAACAATGACTAATCAACAATGACTAATTAACAATGACTAGACAGTCACAGTTTTTACTTACTTGTTTTAATTGAATAATAATGAGTTAAAGATTATTTATTTTGAGCTGAAGATGATTTGAATTAAAGATAAGTTTAATTGAGGGAAACTAAATTGTGAATGAAAATAATTTAATTCAAACTAAGATAATTCGAATTAAACCTATTTAGAATAGAGGATAATTCAAATTAAACAAATTTTGAATAGAAGATAATTCGAATTAAACATGTTTAGAATAGAAGATAATTCGAATTAAACATGTTTAGAATAGAAGATAATTCGAATTAAACATGTTTAGAATAGAAGATAATTCGAATTAAACATGTTTAGAATACAAGATAATTCGAATTAAACATGTTTAGAATAGAAGATAATTCGAATTAAATATGTTTAGAATACAAGATAATTCGAATTAAACATGTTTAGAATAGAAGATAATTCGAATTAAACATGTTTAGAATACAAGATAATTCGAATTAAACATGTTTAAAATAGAAGATAATTCGAATTAAACATATTTTGAATATAAGATAATTCAATTTCAATGGAACATAATTTAATTTTAATTACGAGTAATTGAATTATGGAAAATTTGGAAAAAATAATTCAATTTGAATTGAAATTAATTTTTTCATTAAGTGGTAGCAAAATATTGGATTACACTAAGGACAAAATGGCGTCGTTGCTTCTAGCAGGTACATTAAATTGGCAGGTACGTTAAACCTTTTAGGTATTTGTTGTTGTTTTTGTCAAGTGTTTTGTAGAATTATTTCTATGTGGTAAAATAATTTATTTATTAATCGAGGCGCTTCTGTTCCCAAAATTACCGTATGATTGTTATACATGTATATATATATATATTTATGTAGAAATATATACAAATACAGGGTGGGCCAAATGAAGTCATCCGATGTTGTTTGGCTCTAATTTTTTTAGAAATATAAAACCTCGATTTTGTTTTTTTAATTTGTTTATTTGAACCTATACAATTGTATTGTTTGAGTCGAGAAGATGATATCGGCCAAATGGGCGCCGCCACAATTGATTGCTATACGGGCTCGTTTTATGGCATTTTTCATCACTTCGGCGAGAACTTCGGGCGACAGATTCTCGCACTCGTGTCGAATGTTGTCCTAAAGATTCTGGCACTCGTGTCGAATGTTGTCCGTAAGTGCTTCCAGGGTCTCGGGCTTGTTCACATGCACACGGGACTTCAAAAAAAAAGCAGAAAAAAATTTGGAATGGTCAAATCGGGCGATCTTGCGGGCCTGTCCAAATCGCCAAAACGAGAAATCAGGCGACCCGGGAACGCCGCCTTCAGAATATCTACATCTGTCCGATATTTACATCTGTCCGATATTTACACCTGTCAACTTCACAAATGCCAAAATAGATTTCACATTGGCCGCAATCTGCACAAAAAATGTATATTACAATGGGGCGACTTATTTTGGCCCACCTGATATATACGTATATGTACTTTTATATTCACATACACATATTTATATATACATACATTTATTAAACATATATATACATTTATATACAGATATATTTTACATACATGCGTCTACATATTTATACGTACATATATTTATCTACGTTGGACGCATTCAATATCGAAAATTAGATTTAAGGAACATTAAGTGTTCAACAAAATTCATAAAATTGTACACAATTTACAAATGATTGAGTTAATAATAAGTCAATTTAAAAATATTTCATTGAAAATTGAAATCAACGTTTAAATGTTAATGAAAAATTTAAATATGATGCCTAAGGTTAATTATTTAACAAATTAACTTATCTTTTTCTACAGCGTCGCTTAGGAAGTCTGGTCACTACACACCAAGAAGATGTCCCCACAGATGCCGAAGCGTCGATACTGCACTCGTATCTACTTATTTATATGTTTCTTCTATAATATACGTGGCCTAGACACGGAGTTCCAATTTTCAAAAGATTCGAAGAAGAAAAGATAATCCTTTTTTCGCGGAAGAAAATATTTATAAGAAAAAGTTCCAACATATCGCGATGGCCGTAAGTTTTTAAGTATGTGACTTCGACTAGTTAAGTTTGATTCCCATGTCTCTTCGGTTGTTTGAATGATGAGCATCTGTATTCCGATTTGAGGGTCATTGATTTAAATGTAAAGAATTTATTTATAATTTTGGTAAATCTGAAGGATATGTCAGTTATCGATTTTTCACATTTTGGTGCCTGAACCTAATTATTTGAATCAAACTAAACAAGTTTTCTTCTATGCACTTTCCGTCTCAAATGAGTATTTTACAATTTATAGCGGTAAGTTTAGTTTCGTCTTTGAAGACGAATGCGCTCGAATAAACAGCTACTCATCGATTTTCAAATTTTTGTTGCTTGAAACATGGTAATAACATCGGAAAAACAACTTATCTTCTATACACTTTTTTCGTCAAATGAGTATTTAACGAGGTATAGCGGTAGGTTTGGTTTCGTCTTTGATGACGATCGCGCTGGAAGCGAGTGCGCATTGCAGTGTTGCTGTCCGACGTGCTCCTTGAATTACTTGCCGCTTCAAACACTGGAGTTGCGGTAAGTCATTTACCGCTATACCTAATAAAATACTCATTTGAGACGAAAAGTGCATAGAAGAAAACTTGTTTATTTCGATCTAATTAACTATGCTAAGGCATCGAAATTTACAAAATCGATAACCGACATATCCTTCAGATTTACCGTAATTTTCTGTAAAATGTCGAGTATGTTCATTTTTCAATTATGTATCTTCTGTTAGTTAAATCTGAATTTTTATGTTGTTTAAATTAGAATTATATGCGTTTCATTGTTTAACGTTTATTTATTCACTTTTTAAACATGTGTGTATTAACAATTTACAATTTTCATTGACATGTGTGAAAAGATAAAATTAAATTAGCCTAGTATTTGATGTTGAACCAGACGTCTGCAGTTGCATTAATTCCTTTCTAATTCAATAAGGAAACTTCACAACTTCAGTAACGGTCATTTTTTTATTGCAAAATATATGGGTAAATCTGAAGGAAAGAACAATAATGGACTTTGTAAACTTCGATGCCTAAGCATAGTTAATTAGATCGAAATAAACAAGTTTTCTTCTATGCACTTTTTGTCTCAAATGAGTATTTTATTAGTTATAGCGGTAAATGACTTACCGCAACTCCAGTCTTTGAAGCGGAAAGAAATTCTTTGATCGAGTTGTATGGCAATACTGCAATGGCGTCTCGCTTCCAGCGCTCTGTCTTGAAAGACGAAACCAAACCTACCGCTATACCTCGTTAAATACTCATTTGACGAAAAAAGTGTATAGAAGAAAAGTTGTTTATTTCGATGTTATTACCATGTTTGAAGCAACAAAAATTCAAAAATCGATGAGTAGCTGTTTATTCGAGCGCATTCGTCATCAATGACGAAACTAAACTTACCGCTATAAATCGTAAAATACTCATTTGAGACGAAAAAAGAATAGAAGAAAACTTGTTTATTTTGATTCAATTAATTAGGTCCAGGCACCAAAAAGTGGAAAATCGACAACTGTCATCTCCTTCAGATTTACCTTTTTTATTGCAAAATATATGGGTAAATCTGAAGGAAAGAACCATAATGGAATTTATAAATTTCGATGCCTAAGCATAGTTGATTAGATCGAAATAAACAAGTTTTCTTCTATGCACTTTCCGTCTCAAATGAGTATTTTATTAGGTATAGCGGTAAATGACTTACCGCAACTCCAGCGTTTGAAGCGGAAAGAAATTCATCGATCCCGTGGTATGGCAACACTGCAATGGAGTCTCGTTTCCAGCGCGATCGTCATCAAAGACGAAACCAAACCTACCGCTATACCTCGTTAAATACTCATTTGACGAAAAAAGTGTATAGAAGAAAAGTTGTTTATTTTGATGTTATTACCATGATTCAAGCAACAGAAATTTAAAAATCGATGAGTAGCTGTTTATTCGAGCGCATTCGTCATCATAGACTAAACTAAACCTACCGCCATAACTCGTAATATAATCATTTCAGACGGAAAGTGCATTGATGAAAACTGGTTTATTTTGAATAAATTAATTATGTTTAGGCACCGAAAGTCGGAAATCGATTATTGTCCTTTCTTTCAGATTTACCATTATATGTCTCAAGGTTAGCGCAGGGTTTGCCTAGACTGTGAGAACGAGTTTCGGTAAATCTGAAGGATATGTCAGTTATCGATTTTCCACTTTTTGGTGCCTGAACCTAATTAATTCAATCAAAGTAAACAAGTTTTCTTCTATGCACTTTCCGTCTCAAATGAGTATTTTACGATTTATAGCGGTAAGTTTAGTTTTGTCTATGATGACGAATGCGCTGGAATTAACAGCTACTCATCGATTTTCGAATTTTTATTGCTGGAATCATGGTAGTAACATCTAAATAAACAACTTTTCTTCTATACACTTTTTCGTCAAATAAGTATTTAACGAGGTATAGCGGTAGGTTTTGTTTCGTCTTTGATGACGATCGCGCTGGAAACGAGACTCCATTGCAGTGTTGCCATACCACGGGATCGATGAATTTCTTTCCGCTTCAAAGACTGGAGTTGCGGTAAGTTATTTACCGCTATAACTAATAAAATACTCATTTGAGACGGAAAGTGCATAGAAGAAAACTTGTTTATTTCGATCTAATTGACTATGCCTAGGCATCGAAATTTACAAAATCGGTAACTGACATATCCTTCAGATTTACCCGAGTTTCATATATTTGTTAATTTTTTGTTGATTTTTATAGATTCTGTATACATATTAAGCTAACCTATCTTAACCTAACCTGAGCATCAAAAGGGAATCAGAAATATAAAATTACAGACAACCCGCAAGTACCGAACTAATTTACACTTTGACTGTGGCTGCTAAAACCAAAGTTCAACATTCAACTCCAATTTAAAGTCCAATGTAGGGAGCAATGTTGAAAATAGACTGGATCGTGCCTTAATTTAGCTTTGGTTAAGTATTTATGAAAATTGAGTTTGTGACTACTGGTCGGGCAGCAGCATTGTGAAAATCCCCTCCGTGTACCACCGGTGGCGCACGTTGCGGTAAAACTCTTAACCTTGCAATATAACACCAATGAACTTACAATAATTTTGCATTATAACCTAAAATAAAAAAATTGCAGAATGCAGAGTTAACTTTGCATTATAGCCTAAAATAAAAAAATTGCAGAATGCAGAGTTAACTTTGCATTATAGCCTAAAATAAAACAATTGCAGAATGCAGAGTTAACTTTGCATTATAGCCTAAAATAAATAAATTGCAGAATGCAGAGTTAACTTTGCAGTATATCCTAAAATAAAAAAATTGCAGAATGCAGAACTAACTTAGCAGTACAACCACAAAAACAAATACATACCTAACATAGGAATAACATCTATACAGCCACGCAGCGTAGTATTTTGCTGGTTTTGGAACGAAATGAAAAATGTAGAACTATCGGAAATATTTTTTTTTCATTTCATTCTTATATTTACCGCACTCCACCCCGTACGTAAACATTACATTACAAGGTTTATAACAAACGAACTTTATAGTATAACATGCAATAAATACATTGCAGGAAACGGAATTAATTCTTCTTTATAAGATTAACACTTTGACTGCGACGTGGGCTACCGGTGGTACCCGGTGATTTTCACAACGCTGCAGACCGACCAGTAGTCACAAACACAATTTTCATGAATACTTAACCAAAGCTAAATGAAGGCACGATCCAGTTCATGTTTGGTATTTTCCAAACATCTTACTACAATTGACTTTATATTTGAGTTTGGTGTTGAACTTAATATTTAGTTGCTACAGTTAAAGCGTTAGTAACAAACGAATATTATTGCATTATAACGTAAACTAAACAATATGCAGGCGGCGTCCCAAGTTGACAGTTAGGAAGCCTTCTATTTTGTTAAACTGAAAATTTTCTGATTTGTTAAGGACCAAATTTTTTCAGTTCAATGCTGCTCTGTTTTTCGGCACCTTTTATTTTCTTCTTCGACTTTTATCTTGTTGCACAACCTTCCTTCTTATCTTATCGTTTCCATGCGCACGGGATCCTTTGCATGACCACCCTTTGTGCGTAGATTCCTTCCACGCTCCCTTAACTACGTACTAAATGGTGCCTTCATCCTTCCTCTCTTCAACTATTTTCGTCCTGGTAAGGAGAGGATAAAATTTTCAAATAATCGATCAATCCTTGCAGTGTGGGATTATTAACAATTTAAAAAAAAAATTTCCACAATTTATTTACCACAGGTGATACAGAGATAGAATGTTTCATAAGTCTAGTACAATGGTCAAATTTGAGTATAGCTACCTATGGGCCCGAACAAGTTCAGCGACTTTTGGGGCATCCTACCATCACGTTATTCTAAGGTGTACAACGTCTAACCAAATTCACTTGACCTAGTTACGCATTAGACTGATCAATGAAGTAGTTAACTCGATATTCGACGCTTCATTTTACAAATTACTTTACACGTGCTAGATGAAAGCAATGAAAGCAATGTCCATGCTTCTATTCCGTACTACATAGTCCACCCCCCTTTGTTTGAAATAAAAGAGGGCGAAATGAGAGAAAGGCCGTAAGAAATAAAAAATACAATCTCTCGAGAGTTGATGAGGCCGCATGAACACGGCCCGTCAAAATATATAGGACTGGAGCTTGTATCACAGATACGCTCATCACACACTGCAGGCTGGCTTCGGACAGACCGACGGACTGACCGACGGACTGACCGACGGACTGACCGACGGACTGACCGACGGACTGACCGACGGACTGACCGACGGACTGACCGACGGACTGACCGACGGACTGACCGACGGACTGACCGACGGACTGACCGACGGACTGACCGACGGACTGACGCGGCTCTTACTATAGTATAGATTGCAAGTATGGAGAAATGAGCGTTTGGTAGAGCATCTGTAAAGCCGTTTCAGGTAGGAAATTTTTACCCTAATTTAGGATTTCGATGGAATTTGATATCTTAGTACTAATATGGGCGATGTGATTTTTGAAGTCAGATGTTTATCTATTATGATGCCCAGGAACTTACATGAGTTGGCTTTCTTTGATTTCACCTTCGCCAATTTTAATGCGTGTGAGAGATATATTTTTCTTGTATGAGAATGAAATATATTTTATTTTATCAACCTTGAGACTTATTTTTTTTAGCTTTAAGCCACAATTAAACCTTACGAAGTTCATTATTTATACTCCTCAACCAGAGCGGGATTTTGGTTTAAAAAGACCGCAGAAAGCGTGCTGTCATTTGCAAAAAGTAAAAATTTGGAAGAATGATATAGGTTTATGTAGTATCGTGGTTTTTCTCACGATACGAGGTTTACTAACTGTAGCTGCAAACAACAGTATCGGTAACTGTAACTACCGTTCTGAAGCGTTAACTTCAGGAGTAGGAAAAGGAAACTCTTAGCTAGGTTCCTATTCTTGTACTGAGTCATCCATACACCGACTCTGCTTATAAGCTATAGCGCTCGGAAGTTAAACAATGCTCTTCCGGTGCATACCAATGCGATGCGCCCCCAAGGCACAGCTTCCGGCGGAGGTCCCATAAAGACATCTGACCTGAACGCGATAAGGCATCCGGCAAAACGCGCAAACCTCCCTCATCTCCGGAAATCCCATAAACACAACGATGCCTACTTCACAATATAACAGTTAAACATTTTCATTGATAAAAATTAGAAATAGGAGAGGCCCTTGGACAGATCCTGGTGGAACTCCGTGGCTAATTGTCTGTGGGTCTGATTTTACATCACTGATGACAACGTATTGCTTCCGATTTGTTAGGTATGATCTGAACCAATCATGGGCAGAACCTCGAATGCCATAACAGTGTAGTTTCGAGAGTAGTATGTTATGGTCCACACAATCGAATGCTTTTCAAAAGTCAATAATTACAGAGAAGACAGGCTTTCCTTCATCTATAAAGGTATTGCAGATGATTTAATATAGCCTGTGTTGTTAATTTTTTAGAGCGAAAACAAAATTTTGTTCAAATGAGAAAACTCTTTTTTATTCACAATTTCTTAGAATACTTTGCTAACAATTGGTAGCACAGAGATAGGTCTATAATTATTTAGGCAGGATTTTTCACCACTTATAAAAATAGGGGAGACTCTAGCAACTTTGAGGGAGTTCGGGAAAGTGCTTAGGAAGAAAGACTGGTTAATAATATTGGATATCAGCGGGGCTACAATATCAGCAATAATTTTAAGTACTTTAGTCGAGAACGTTTGCAAACTACTCGATTTATTTTTCAGGTTGATTATGCACGCAATTACATCGGAAGAGTTGTAGGCGTAAAGAAAAAGTTGTGTTCTCGAATATGATCCCTGTATTCCAGGTGATCAGCAGGTTAACATGGAATACCATCAGCTATAGTTTTCCCTACGTTTACGAAGAAATGGTTAAAAAGATTAGCAATGTCTTTCTTCTCGTGGTATTTTACATTATCTTAAACAATAGATTCAATTTTTTTCTTATCGGCATTGTTCGGTTTATAGCAAGAATTAAGCAGGCACTAAGTCTTTTTAATGTCGACTTTAAATTGAGTAAACTTGAGAGTAAAGTATCTTTTTTTGATGTCCTCATCTGGTTTGTCACATAGATTCTGAATCTGTTATACATTTCTCTAGATATTCGCCCTTCGCATAGGAGGGCTAGGTACGCTTGACGTTTCTTTATATATTTATCACGATGTCTCCATTGATCCAGGGCTTTTGTCTACTTTTATGTGTACTTGTACGAGTTACAATTGGACAACACTGACTGTTTGCAGTTATTATAGTTTCAGTTAAGTTTAGTAATGCTTTATTAATGCTCGTTGCACTATTGTTTGTTGAGTGATGTGTAATGTTGGCATTATTTCTTCTAGAACGGTGCTCATTTCTCCCAAATCTGATTCGTATACTTCGCGATATGAGTAAGATTCAGCCCGTAGCTTGGTGCCAGTGACAGAAAATTTTATTAATAACAAAAACTGGAAGATGATCTGATAAGTCAAAAGTAATTATTCCAGTAAGAAAATCAGTTAGGTCTGTCGTGAAGACATTGGCGAGCAGCGTAGCAGATTCTGAGGATATCCGTGCTGGCTTTGTGATGATCGGGAGGAAAGACTGACTGAAATACATTTAGAAAATTTGAGATTGGTTCAAAGCTTTCATGTTTCAGTAGATCATATTAAAGTCACCTTAAATTATTATGTCATTGTATAAGGATCTGTTGAACTGCAACATAACACGATTGAGCTCATTCAAGAATGATACAGGACAGGCTGTAGGAGGCCTATGCACCGTTTCAAGCACAATGCGTTTACCATTTCTAGTCAGTTCTACGAATAGTGACTAGATGATCCTATTCATAGTTGCACCTGCTATGAGTCTCGAGTGTATGCGCTTAGATATGTACGTACTGAGGCCTCCGCCCTGCTTATTATTGCGTAGCTAGTGGTGACTATGATGATTTTCCACTTTAACCATATCTTTAGTCGAGTCATCTAGCCAGCTTTAGGTGAAGCTGATCACCTCTAGGTTATACCTGAGTTCAGTTATAGTACATTGTATCTCTTCCAATTTTGGATAGAGTGACCTGCAGTTCCAACGCACGAGCGAAAAATCATTGCGAGTTATTCGTATAGTTTTGTTGAATTTTGATATATAAGTATATTTGCAGTTTTCAGTTTCGTTTAGGTTTTGATATAGTCTATTCAAATGATTGAGATCTGGGTCAATTTCATCGAATGCATCAGCGTGATCAGCCATTTTTACTTGACAGCAGTAAGTAATATATAACTTAGAAAAACATGAAATACGGAGTCAATATAAAAAAGATATTCCTACTTAAACTAGCTTAGGAAGTAAAAGAGAGAAAAAATCTAGCGCGACTTCGTGAGTAGACACATACTTAGTCCTTTAGCAAATAACATTGGAGTTCAACATCACAACTTTGATGCGTACAAATTGCTGAAGGCGTTGTCACAAAGTTCACATACATCAGGAAGTTTGTTACAAAAATTTTGTTGACAGTGAAGCATCTAATCAGTGACAGGTACATGTTATGAAAAGGACATATCTGATTGAGGTGACAATGATATATCTAATCGTAAGGTCGCAATTTATTTTGGAAGTTAGTAATAAAGGTTATTCTCAAATAATTACCTTACTGGTAAAAATAACACACAAATAAGTCGGGAAAGCGAACAAGGTAGGAATATAAACTCCATCACAACATTAGTAGGTTTAAATTGCTGAAGGCGTTGTTGCAAAGTTCACATACATCGGGTAGTAAGTTATAAAAACGAATAATACTACATTTTAACGCGAACTTAACCATTTCCAGGCGGCGGAAGAGCTAACAGAGAGCGCGAAGTCTTTCGACCAGGCGGTGCGGAGGTTGGTCCACTTCGGGGACCAGAAGAAGAAGTCGCTCCACGAGCGGTGTCGTGCCAGGGTACATCTAATGACTTCGGTGCATGGGGATATCGCCTACATGCAAGAACACGAGATGACCTCCATTACTCAAGCGATGTACGAGAAATTTGCGCTGTACTTTCACATGCGGGTCTGCACTTTGGACTTCTCGGCGGAAGAGGTGCGCGCTCTGAGTGACGATATGTTTATGAACGTCCTTCGGGGGTTCCGTAGGATCGAAGGACTTACGCAGGATATACACTCGGGTCCTGCGCTGGGGGCCATCAAGCGCCTCTATGAAGAAAGGACCGGCGATACAACGTTGTCCACATGGATGACCCAAGCGTCTACTCATATCGGCTCGAAACTAGTCGACCTCGAAACCATGAAGAATGAACGCAGGCTAACTGAGGAGTAGGAATGTAGGGGGGGTGGTAGGAATGTGGGGAGGCCAATGGGGAAGAGGTACGAATGTGGGGAGGCCGGTGGAGGGTGGTAGGAATGTGGGGAGGCCGGTGGAGGGGTGGTAGGAATGTGGGGAGGCCGGTGGAGGGGTGGTAGGAATGTGGGGAGGCCGGTGGAGGGGTGGTAGGAATGTGGGGAGGCCGGTGGAGGGGTTGTAGGAATGTGGGGAGGCCGGTGGAGGGGTTGTAGGAATGTGGGGAGGCCGGTGGAGGGTTGTAGGAATGTGGGGAGGCCGGTGGAGGGGTTGTAGGAATGTGGGGAGGCCGGTGGAGGGGTGGTAGGAATGTGGGGAGGCCGGTGGAGGGGTGGTAGGAATGTGGGGAGGCCGGTGGAGGGGTGGTAGGAATGTGGGGAGGCCGGTGGAGGGGTGGTAGGAATGTGGGGAGGCCGGTGGAGGGGTGGTAGGAATGTGGGGAGGCCGGTGGAGGGTGGTAGGAATGTGGGGAGGCCGGTGGAGGGTGGTAGGAATGTGGGGAGGCCGGTGGAGGGTGGTAGGAATGTGGGGAGGCCAGTGGGAATCTAAGATTCCTGAATATTCGAGCCAACACATAATGGTTGATTTGTGTGGTTTGTATATCATGTAAATGTTATTAATATAAGTGTTAACACAAATATCCTAAAATATACAATTTTAATACATTTCCTTGTGTGAATATATTGTTTCGGAATTGATTTCAAAGCTTTCTGTACAATTAATAAAAAAAAATATTTGAAGGATGTCGCAAACGTTTCGATATTCGTAATTTTGGTGGTTCTTTTTTAAATTTGTTCTTCCATTTATAATTTAATTAATAAAAGTTGCTGCAATATGGGCCCTGATCATTACCCAATGTTCCTTCACTTTCTAATGAAACATGTCATTCGATTGAAAAAATGTGTATAATTGAAAACGTGTGTAAAATTGAAAAAAGTGTAAAAATTAGATTGAAATATATTGAAATACTTTCATAAATAATTATATTTGGAATGAGAGGAATTTTTTTTAAAGAGCAGGCTTAGCGAAGTTAGGGTAATAGGGTAAAGTACATGTCGGCTGCGATGCGACCCATCGGTGGCTCGTTTGAGAAAGTTTCACGATTAATGGCATTGTTATTATTATATAAGAAAGTCTTAGCCTCCCTTAACCACGACCAAGACGTCACAAGAGCAAAAAGGAAGGCACTATTTAGTATGGGGTCGACGGAATGTGGAATCTATGCACAAAGTGCACAGAAACAGTAAGCTAGGAAAGAAGTTCATGAAACAAGAAAAAAATTGAAGAAGAAAGTAGTAGGTGCTGAAAAACAGGACAGCAGTGAACCGAGAAAAGATGGTCCGTAACAAAACACAAACCTATTTTATTACAACAAAAAGGAAGCCTACCTAACCTTTAGCTCGGGCCCACACATAGTCCCCCTGGGAGCGCTTATTCCCATAGATACAATAGTTGTATCCCCCTGAGGGGACAATTGATGGCATTTAACACTTTGACTGCAACTACTAAATATTAAATTCATCACTAAACTCAAATTTAACGTCAATTGTAGTAAGCGATTTGGAAAATACCAAACATGAACTGGATCGTGCCTTCATTTAGCTTTGATTGTTTATGAAAATGCAGTTTGCGACTACTGGTCGGTCAGCAGCTTTGTGAAAATTACCTCCCTGTACCACCGGTGGCGCACGTCGCAGTCGAAGTGTTAATGGACCCAATTGATGTTTGGTGGTATTAATAAAATTTCTAACATCCTTTTAATTGAAATTTCAGTCGAACACCAAACGTCAGTTTGACCTTTCGTAGTGAACATGTTAATGAGGGGACAAGACTTCCAAGTTTGGGTTGGAATAACGCAGGGAAAGACAGCAAAAAAAAACGTTTATTTACGAGAATGTTGAAACATGAAATGTTGTGGAAAATTTTGGTTTTTAAATATTTTTTAATGTGAAGGTTCTTAATTGATACACAAACCCTACAATGTGTACAATAGATGCGTCTAGGGTTGATTATGTTGTTGTGAGAAACCTACCATTTCCTCCTGGATATTTTGTTCAAGAACAGAAATGCCGAATAAACTTGTTCAGCACGAAACATGAATATTGGATAGAATAATTTGAGTTAGTTGATACGATGAGCAAATAATTTAACAAATTCGCTAACGTACGTGGACGGAGGACTCTTTGCCCGCAGGGCAAAGAGTCGGGGGGGCACTACACCTTTCTCACTTCAATTTACCCCAAGTCAAGTTGAATTTAGTCCAGGTCAAGTTCAACTTAATCCAAGTCAAGTTTAAATTAATCTAACCTTGGAGTAAATTGAACTTGACTTGGATTGATTTGAGGTGAAAAAGGTGTAGTCCATACCCGCTCCTGCGCAGAGCTACGTAGTCGAAAATTGCTTCCTTATTTGCTGCACTGACAACAGTTGCAATTCATGAATATATATCATACACATAAATATATTTAAAAAAATAATCTATTACGCATTGAGTAAATTATGCATAGGAATAAGTGTGAGGCAACCAGTGCTTCATACTAAATTTCGAGTATTCCATTACTTTATACGTTCCCTACGTTCCCGCGGCTATTAACGGTTGATTTAGTTGGGTTGGGTTAGGTTAGGTTGTAAGTAGCAGAATTGGGAAATAGATTTTCCAACTTGAACAATTTTTAATTCTTCCTAATGTATATGAAAAATGCAATTGTACGATAACATTTCACCTCGTATGATTACAATTTTTTAAAGAATCTCAATAAAAGGATAAAATGTCACGCATTTATGCCGGTGTGTAAATGGGTAATTCACCTATTGATACACATGTGGCCCAATATACGAAAAACCTGTTATTGTGAACAATTTGGGTCACTATACATAAATATGCAGTTTAAAAAAACGTTATGACTAGGCAGTATTCAGGTATGTTGTTGTGATGTAGGTGTGTGTTGACGTACATGTACGTCTGGTGAATTATGTCAAAGAAAATGTCATGTTACAAAATACTCTTTTGAAAAAAGGATGTTTATTCCAATCAAGCCTGGTATATATCATCTTGTACATTGGTTTTTCAAATGCCTTATAACTAACACCATGACGCAATAACGGATACCCCCGGTCAGACATGTACCCATTTCCGACACCTTGGTTGAGTGGGAATTGGGGCTGAGTTCTCTCTTTTCCTGAGTTCTCCCTTTTTAGGGGAGAAAACTGGGCGGCACTGCCGGGATTCGAACTGCCGACACCTGCGCGCTCGCGACCACTCGACCACTGTGACACGGAAATTTAGTTGCACTTCAAACCTACAAAACAAATACATGGCAAATGCTTGGTGTAGGTGTATGTTTATTTTTGAGAGGGGGAACATTTATGTGTAGATAAATGCGTGGTTGCAATGTGAATCTAAAATAAAAACACGAGTAATGTGCAAGTGCATATAATATATAAAACAACAACGGCATCTACGGATGCTTTATTTCCAATTTCAAGCCTGATACATATGACCTTGTACATTGCCATATCAAATGCCTTATAACTAACGCCAGGACGCCATGACGCTTTCCCCCGGTCAAGACCGGTACCCATTTCAGACACCTGGGTAGAGTGGGGTATTGTGCTTGGAATTTTTCCCCTATAACCAACGGAGAAAATCGTCATCCAGCGCCGGGATTCAAACCCTCGTTGCCCGCACGGAGGCAGGTCCGAAACCACACGGCTATGACGAGAAAAAAATGTCCATTATGTAGAAATGTGTGATGTAGAAATATAAGTTGTGCAACGTAAGAATAATGTCGAAAATGTATTTATATGCTATACAATACATATGTGCACATATCTATAGGTATAATTGATGCAGAATACACAATTATTTATTTACATTTCATTATGTACAAAATACATTATTTACAACAATATTACATCATAGTTTTGTTAGAATAAAAAACATCCACTAAAATTATATATCATTTTTTCGAATTATTTTTTATGTTCTCGGAAAAAATTTAATGTGATATTACAGAAATTTGGAATACTAAAACTACATAAAAATGCCAAATTTTTGCTAATTTCAATTTGGAAGTAAAGGAAATTTGTTAACTCCTGTGACTAATATAACTAATAACTAGGGTAATTCATCAAATATCGAACTGAACTGATTATCGAACAACTTTGGAAATATGCGCGTAATAAATTTAGTAAGCATCCAAACTTGCTCAGTGCCAGTGATCTTACATCTAAAACTCCTATTTTAGTGATAAAAACTCATTTCTGTGAGCTGCAAACTGCTACCAGCTGTTGCGAACGCATTTTCTGTACGACCCTTACAAATTGGTCGAATTTTTTCACTCGAAAAATCTTACGCACCTCGGGAAAATTGCGACGGTATAATTGTTGTTGGGTCACCGTCAACCTCCCGTCATAACTAGAGAGTAGTGTTGTCAAATGATGTTCTGTTGCTGTATTTTTTTCTTTTCCGCCAAAAACTTGATAATTATTCCATGTTCGACATTCAGTTCCTTTTTCATGTCAGTATTAAATACTGAACAAAGGTGTTCGAATCAAAATTCCTTAAAAATCATGAATTTATGCCTCGAACAAGGCTTTTCGATTCTTAATTCTTTTAAATAACTGAATCGCTCTATTGAACGCCTGTTTTATTTAATTAAAATATTGTATTAACGCTTGATAATAACATTGAATAGTTGAAGATGGGAATTCTGGTGAGGGGCTATCAATCAGCTGCTGGTGTTCCAAGGCCCTCAAGATCATCTATGATTCGTCTGGCTACATTTACTGGTGATCAATCCCTTGCCAAGAAAATTGATGCAAGCATCAATAATAATTCATTGACGAGTGCTTTACACTCTACTCCAAAAAAGGTCACACAGGTTGATGATCACAATGATGGTTCAACAAACACTGCAAATGAAACATCGACATCATATTCAAATTTTGATAACTCTCCATTCAAATGCATCTTGAAAATAAGTAATGAGACAGTTATTTCAAACAAACAAACAAAACAAACATCGGCATCTTTGGGATGCTTTATTTCCAATCAAGCCTGATACAAATGATCTTAAGCATTGGTTTTTCAAATGTCTTATAACTAACACTATATATAGGACACCATGACGGTTCCCCCGTAAAACCGGTACCCACTTCCGACACCTGGGTCGAGTGGGGTATTGTGCTTGAGCTTTCCCTTATACCCAACGGGGAAAATCGCAGCGCCAGCGCCGGGATACGAACCCGCGACTCCAACATACAAGTCCGATCCCATAACCGCTGTGCCACCGCGAGCATTTCCAAGAAAATCCAGTGCACCAAAGAAAAAAAAGAATGAAAGAAAAACGTTTATTTTCCAAGTGGCCACATGAGATACATGTCAACATATTGGGTTTTAAAAAGTTTCTTAGTATAGGACGTCCTAAAACAAAAGTTCCATACGAGTAGTACTAATTGACAAACCATCAGAGGTGTACAAATAGAAAAGCCATATGAGGCATAATAATTGACAAACTATACGAGGTGTACTAATAGACAAACTATCAGAGGTGTACAAATAGATAGACCATACGAGGCATATTAATGGACAAAATATACGAGGCGTACTAATAGACAAACCATACGTGGCGTGCTAATAGTCTAACAAATGTTCCATACGAGGAGAACTAATTGACAAACCATCCTGTTCGAATCAAAATTCTTGTTCGATTCATTTTCGATATTGATGAAATTATGTTATTGAAGAATTCGATTTTTAAAACAATAAATAAATTCCAACAATCTACGTTGTCTTTAAAGCGACATCACAGAATAAGAAAGCAACTGTTCAAGAATAATCTTGAGGCCCGCATCAATTATTCAGAGCAAAAGTTACCGATTTATGAAGGTTGTTTCTAGACACACGTGGTTTCTGTTCGATATTTGATGAATTACCCTAACTAATTAACTAACTAATCAATAATAATATAACTAATTACTAACTAATTAACTAACTAATCAACAATAATATAACTGATTTTAGAATTTTTACAATTACAACATAGACTGTTGTGAACTTATATAATTCGTATGTTATGATATATAAATAAATGTCTGTTTGCTAAGTCTATTGTGCGTATAATCACATACACAAATATATTATATCTACACAATTACTATAGCATACATTTGTTGCATGTCGTATAAGTTCCTCTAATGGACATTTTCATATAATAAAAAAATTTTCAAAATGGTATATGTATTTTGTGTTACATTTTTCCATACTGTACATTTTTCGATCACAAACAATATTCCCTTACATAAAATTCATATATCATATATAATTCACAAACTCCTCAAAATCTCATTCATACAAACTTCACATCAATAAACTTTATGTGGAAAATTTCAGTATCCCAAATAGTTAATTTAAAAATACGTAAATAATTAATTGCGTATAATTAGAATCCCTCTAAACAAAAGTGACACAAAATCAAACATTTATCTTATTTTCCCATCACAAAATGGTGGAAAACGTCTTAAAATGTAATGACTTACCGCGGGCGTCACCGTAACTTGTAGCGGCCAAGTGGGGGTCACCGTAATTTTTGTGGTGGTGTTGTTGTGTCTAAATCAAGTCCTTTATTCGTAATTTTATTTCTTAAATCTGTTGATAACTTTGACTACGTGGTGATATTGATGTATATCATGAGGTATAGTGTTAATTTATATGCTAAAAGAAAGAAAACAGTATATTTCCAATATAGACGGTACAAAAGTACCATCATTGGTTTTTAAAATCTCTTAAAATTAATACATTTAGATGATACACACACACGAGTATTGTAAAACTCGTGTCACTAGTCGAAAAGAAATGATTGAGGGCAATGTACTCCTAATCTTGCTTAATCTACATTTGATAATACATGTAATGATAATTATAAGAGACAACACAATTTCATGGACGATGCATTTTCATTGTGAGGTGAAAACATTTTTGACAGTTTACATGTACATGACATAAAACTTCGCAATTCTTGAAGCCAGGAAATAATACATGAATCGCTTGTTTCGGCCAATGTTCAAAAGTGTCATTGTGAGGAAGCATGAAAAAAATATATGTATATATAAATATACATCCGTATACATATACACACACATATATATTCATACATATACATACATGTACATATACACACATACATATACATGTATACACGTACACATAAGCATGAGGACCAAGAAGATAATAAGTTTTGTATTTCTAATCCAACAATTTTAACATAGCGGTCATTAGTTGATAAGCATTTTATTTAAACAAAAAGTGGATGATCGCACAACAAATGTATAGTTTTTACATGAATGCTTTACAATAATAAAGACAAGACGAGTAAGGTAATGTTACAAGTTGAGAGTAAACAGAAAAAAGACCATTATCTTCAGTAAAATGCTAGTTGTCAGTCTAGTACACACATGTGTGCACATATACACGCAAATATACACATATACACATGCACGCACATAATTACACCAAACTCGTAAGGATACACAAATGCATTTCTATTCATCGAAGCAATACATACGCATTCTATTTAGTGTCATACGCACAGCGTGCACACGTACAGATTTATACAAGTAAGCATGTGCGCGAATATCAGTGTAAAACCAGTCAGTATAAACCAGAAATTCCAATCGAGGGAAACGGAGAAAATATCTTTTATTATGGCATGAATTTTATAAAATTTCGTACTACAAATAGTGGCACAAAACAGTCTACCTAAGTCTGAAACATGAAAACGATTTTGGGATGTGAATAAGAAAGAAAACATTAATGTCCTATAAAGGTTTCATATTAGAAAAGAAAATCGCATTATCTTTGAAATATGGCGCAAATTGTCGGCAATTGATAAACAGACATAGGAATCACATTATTATAAGCATATAACTATAAGCATAATACTGCAGTATAAGTGGGTGATCACGCAACGAATTTATTGCTTTTTATACATGGTTGCTTTACAATTTCAAATTAGAGAGTAAATCACAATATCTTTGTAGTATGGTGCAGAATGTCTGCAATTGATAAACACACACACACACATAGGTACCATGACGGTCTAGTTTGATGCTTGCACAGAAATGGAGAGGAATGACATAAAATGCAACCTTCGATTGGTTTATCTACTCTAGTGCACACAGGTGTACGTGCACATGTGCACACCCATATGCCCACATACACCTATATACGTACACACATATTCAAGTAAGCATGTTTGCAGACGGCAGCGTATAGGCGATCAAATCACACTACCTACGCTTACTCTAAAACTGTTTTGTGATATCTTGTATTATAAAACAATAAGCGAGGGAGATTTTTGAGCAATGGAGATACCAGGCAAATGAGATTCGACAGGACTTATTTTGTGTGTTCTGTAACTAAGAATTATTCTTGAGACGCTAGATGACGAGTTATTTTGGCTTTAAATTCTCTCGGTCTTTGAGGGACTTTAATACTCAGGGGAAGTTTGTTCCACAGTAAAGCGCCTGATATGGACAGAGCCTTCTGCCCTAAGCGAGATGAACGATAGTTGACTAAGACATTATTGTTTCTATTCGGTTTTTGATTGGTTGCAGTGGGTGGATGGAAACACACTATCTCAGCATTGCTCTGAGGAAGATATAACGAGGAGAATACGTATTGGGCCTTCTGCAAGAGGAGCCTTTCTTGGATAGGAATCCAGCCGAGTTTATTGAGGAGAGGGGTTACGTGGTCACTTCTTTTGAAATTACCGTTGCATACCACCTTCGCTGCAAAATTCATGCACTTTTGTAAGTCCCTTTGAAGGTATTTAGGTAAGTCTCCCCATACTAGGCTGCAGTAGTCAATGCGTGATAACACAAGGGATTGAATTGCTAATAATCTGGATTTTTCGTCTAGCATACTTTTTATACGATGAAAAAACATTAAAGTTCCGTAGATTTTGTTGCAAGTAGTCTCAACGTGAGATTTGAAGGACATATTTCTATCGAACCAGATTCCTAGATTTTTAACTTTTTCTGATGCATTTATTTTATCATTTCCAACTGCAAGAGTAAGATCTGAAGTTTTTTTAATTGCATCTTTGGATCCAAAAATAATGCATTGTGTTTTATTAGCATTTAATTTAAGACCATTTCGGTCGTACCATGATTTCAGGCTAGTCAGTAAAGTTTCGGCTTTAATTTGCGTCTGTGGTATTTCCGATACAGAACTTGTTATTGCAATTTGAACATCATCTGCATACATCGAGATCCGTGTGTTAGAAGGCATTGGAGGGAAATCATTTATGAAAATAGAAAACAGTAGCGGACCAAGAATTGATCCTTGGGGAACACCAAAATTGTTTTGAATGAATGGGGACAATTTGTTTTCTATGCGGACTGCATGAGATCGGTTTGACAAGTAACTTTCAAACCATTGCGTGTCTATTCCCAAGTTCAGTATTTTACGTAGAAGTCTATTATGTTCGACGCTATCGAACGCCTTAGAGAGATCGAGTAGCAGCAAGAGTGTTACATTCTTTTGATCGATGTCACTGTATATTTTTTCAAAGATATTGAGCAGAGCGTCTTGAGTGCTAGTATTTCTTCTATAGGCATATTGATTTTGGTGGAGTAGATTTGACTCGTCCAGGTGAAACGACAGTTGATTCGTCACCACTTTCTCTAATAGTTTTGACATGACAGGCAAAAGACTGATGGGCCTGTAGTTTGATGCTGTATTTAGGTCACCACTTTTATGCAACGGTCTAATAATGGAGTGTTTCCATTGGTTTGGAAACATGTTGGTTGCTATTGATGTATTAATTATCAGACGAATCCATGGTGCTGTAACAGGGAAACTGTCTTTGATATATTGAAGACTGATACCATCATGTCCAACTGCCTTTGTGTTTTTTAGTGAGTATAAGATGTTTCGTAACTCCGGTAAATCGACAGGGCGTGGTCTCCACTTGACATCAGTCCTCGAGGGTGCAGTGGGGCATGAATTTTCAATTGTCGTTTCATCTGGATTGGTACACACCTCACTGAAAACTTGAGCCCCTACTTTTGAAAAGAATGTGTTGAAATCTGTGGCTGTTGCCAAGGGATTTTCAAATTTACTTTTGCGATCTAGATTTTTATATGGGGCTACCTCACTAATGATTTCCCAAGTTCGTTTCGGGTTATTTTTAGCCGTTATCAGTGCCCGGTGGAAGTGAGTTTGTTTCGCTTCAGTGATTTTCTTTCGAAGAATTTTCTCATGTTCTTTATATCTCTTGTACAAGGTACTGTTTGATCTATTTTTTTGTACTCTCGCAAGTTAGCTTTCTTTGTTCTGCTCATATCTTTCACTTCGTCAGTAATCCAAGCAGTTCGTTTTGGCTTGGTTTTTTTGGTAACGTAAGGTGCACATTCGTTGAGAGCTGCTGTGAAGTTCTCGTTGAAGATTGACACTTGAATGTCAACATCGTCAGTTTGCATCATTTTCTGGAATTCGGTGGACCTATCGAGAAGTTTTTCTTGAAATAGTTCTACTGAATAGTGCCTTTTCGAGCGATAGGTCATTAAGTGGTATTTTTGTCTTTCCTTTGCAATATTAATTTCACATTCTATAGAGTGGTGATCGGAAATAGAAGGTGATATTACTGTACTAAGTATTGCAGTGGGATTATTTGTGATTGCTAGATCGAGGAGAGTTGCAGAGACTTTAGTGATGCGAGTCGGTTCTTTGACCATTTGTGATAAGCTTAGTTTATACAATAGTTTGCTTAGCTGATTGTTTTTGTCCGTTAGGTCAACATTAAAATCTCCGAAAGCAAAGAATGATTTTTTTGCCTGAAGGATTTCTGTGAAGGTTTCCTCAATGAAATCTAGTGTTAGATTTAGGGGAGACGATGGGTGCCGGTAAAGGCTGCCAATGATGATTGATTTGTGTTTATTTATTTGCGCTTCTAGCCAAACCATTTCAATGCCTTCGCAAACTTTATTCGCTAATAATGAAGATGTTGAGTACATTTCTTTCACAAAAATACAAGATCCACTACCTCGGCTGGTTTTAGCGCCATCGTAGCGGTACAACACGTAATCAGGAATGTTAAAAAATGAACTTTGGGTTCGTGAATCAAACCATGTTTCTGAGACACACAAAATGTCAATTTCTTCAGTGACCAACATTACTCTGATTTCATCCAATTTACCATTCAGGCTTCGAGCATTTACATGCTTAATTTTGATTTTACCTATATTAGCACTCTTTTTGACGGTAGCAAAGTTACTATTTCGATGGGATCGTTCAGGGGATTTATCGATTTTGTCTGAGTTGCCCAGGGTGTTTGGCCCAGCTTCTGCTATGTAAGAAAGTCTACTATTTGGCTGGGCAGCGGCACTCTGTCAAGATGGGGTGATCCCGGTCTGATTTTTGCCTTGTGTGACAAGAGCACTGTAGTGATCGCTTTTACGATGGAGCAGTAGTGGAGGGTTATTATTTGATAACTCTGAAAAGGGATTAACTGGTATTTTCAAAACACAATGGTCTTTTTCATCCAGGACGAGAAGTTTTTGGCGTGTCACATTTGAAATGATTAGTGGTATAAGGTCTACAACAGCTTGATCAAAATGTTTGTCGTCAATGTAATTATCTATGAGGTTTTGCATGTCGCCACTGTTCTTGTCGAAAAACTTAGCATATGTGCTATAGTTTGCTTTACTCTCTGTTTTGATTGCAGCCTTTAGGGAATTGTAATTCCAATTTGATGCCGGTTGTTTTGTAAGTAGATGAGCTACTGCATGGAGGAGGCAGTGTCCATCGGCTTTGGTCGGAATCAGTTTTATGTTCCATGATCGTTTCAATTCCTCCATTGTGGAATTCATGCGTTCACAAATAGGGCTGGAGACGTTTTTTTGCGTACTTTTTACGTCATTAAGAGGTTTTGAGAGGTGCGGGGAAATTACGTTTTTCTGGCTCTGAAAGGGCGGGCTGTGGTGAATTCTTGTATGGGGATTTGCATAGAACTGAGAAATGCTCGTGTCAATTCCATTTTTCTGGCGATGATTGTGAACACAGTTGGGTTGTGGGTTTTCCATTGATTGTCGACTGCAATTTTGCAGCGATTTCTCTCTTCCTGTTGATTTCACTGCTTCCGAGTATGTGATTGGATGTTGGTTTATACTCGTGTCTAAGAGGGGCTTTTCATCCCCTGCATCAGCATTGTATAGCAATGAAAACCTATTTTTTGTAGGCACTCCGCAATTGTCTGTGGCAGATGCAGGAGAGGGCTTGTTATATGAGGGCAAACATGGGGAGGAGAGGGGGGGAGAGGGTTTCTTATATGAAGGCAAACATCGGTTTATGCTCCCGAGGGTTTCACGTGGAAAGGCGGTCAACTTAGAACAATCATTCAACTCATTTTGCTGTTTTGCATCATCATTAGAGTATTCAATTTCTTCATTCAGGTCATGGGAGTTTCTGACACAGGAGATAAAATGTGAAGTTAGTCTCAAAGGTGATCTTAGAGCGATTTGTTGAAGAAAATGATGCGTGTCTTCTCGCGTAACAGGCCAAGTGCGGACGTTGTTGTAAGCTTCATTAACAGTAACGGTTTTTACATTTGCTCGCAGCGGGATCAGTTTAAGACCTATTTTTCTGCACAGGCTCGATGCCATGTACAATTGCTGCCCACTGCAGGCACTCACCACATAAATACGTGAAAGAAGATTCTTTGTCATGATCAGATTTTTTAACTTGGTGAGATTTTGGGACGAGAGGCTCAAACCTTTGAAACTAATTATATAGTTCCTGAAAGGAGGTGCGCGTTCAATCTCACCATAGAGATCATTGAGACGTTCCGAAGTTATGGTTTGAATTTTGCATGCACTATCAATGTCATCTCTGTTGATTTTTGTGAGACTATTGTCTCCAACGAGAAAAGTGTCTAAAGGGGGTTTCGCATAAGGATGGTTACTCACAGCTACCACCGGCGTAAAATAGATGATATATAAATAAAAACGGTTTACATCTAATGTGATTGGTACATAGGATACCTTGATAGTTTCTAATTTATCTTAACGTGAGGATCTTTTGTTAGTATACATACATTTGTGTCATAACATGTGTATGAGGATGGGATCAATGTTCAGTTTAATACAATCACAGAAAATAAGAATTCCGATCTTAGGAATCACTAAAGGAACCCATTTAAGAACGTTTTACACGAATGACATTCTGCTCGCTGATGCGTTATTTTCGAATTATTGAACTTTGAAGTTAGCCTTCGCGCGCCAAAGGAAGCAAATGCGCGAAACGGAATTTAATTAATAACGGAAGCTAACTCCCTATTACAAACGTAAAGAGGTTGGGTCGTGAGGGGGAGGCACAGTTCTTCTAGTGAAAATTATAAATAAAGCATCTAACCCACCCATTAGGGTGACAACCGCAATCTTGTTTACATCGGCTCCAAGATGGCGACCACCATGAACGCCGCCATCTTGGAGCCGATGTAAACAAGATTGCGGTCGTCAGCCTAATGGGTGGGTTAGAAGCTTTCTTGGTAATTTCCACTAGAAGAACTGTGCCTCCCCCTCACGACCCAACCTCTTTACGTTTGTAAAAGCTTCCGTTATTAATTGAATTCCGTTTCGCGCGCTCGTTTCCTTTTGGAGGAAAGGCCAACTTCAAAGTCCAATAATTCGAAAATAACGCATCAGAGAGCAGAATGTCATTCGTGTAAAACGTTCTTAAATGGGTTCCTCTAGTGATAATTAGCAATAAAATTCTTATTTTCCGTGATAGCATTAAACTGAACATTGACCGAAGATGGAGAGAGAAACACGAGCATTCTGGATAAATTATGGTAAATCTGAAGGATATGTCAGTTATCGATTTTCCACTTTTTGGTGCCTGAACCTAATTAATTGAATAAAAATAAACAAGTTTTCTTCTATGCACTTTCCGTCTCAAATGAGTATTTCACGATTTATAGCGGTAGGTTTAGCTTCGTCTCTGATGACGAATGCGCTCGAATAAACAGCTACTCATCGATTATCGAAATTTTATTGCTTGAATCATGGTAATAACATCGAAATAAACAACTTTTCTTCTATACACTTATTTTGTCAAATGAGTATTTAACGAGGTATAGCGGTAGGTTTGGTTTCGTGTATGATGACGATCGCGCTGGAAGCGAGTGCGCTTTGCAGTGTTGCTGTCCGACGTGCTCCTTGAATTACTTGCCGCTTCAAACACTGAGGTTGCGGTAAGTCATTTACCGCTATAACTAATAAAATACTCATTTGAGACGGAAAGTGCATAGAAGAAAACTTGTTTATTTCGATCTAATTAACTATGCTTAGGCATTCAAATTTACGAAATCGATAACTGACATATTCTTCAGATTTACCTAAATTATTGTTAGCTTGATAATAGTTGTAAACAAATACACAAAATGTTGAGGAGTACCAATGTTAATACGCAGAATTTCAGTTATTTCATTACCTTATTCAACAAAATCTTGTAGCGCACGTTGTAGGGTATAATTGTGTCATTATATTTTCTACACACTTCTTGGAAAGGGAAGAATTTACCTTTAAGTTTCTTTAGGGAGAAATGTATTCCAGCAGCAAGAAAGCTTTTTCATATAAGTTAGGGTAAATCTGAAGGAGATGACAGTTGTCGATTTTGTAAATTTTGATGCCTTAGCATAGTTAATTAGATCGAAATAAACAAGTTTTCTTCTATGCACTTTTTGTCTCAAATGAGTATTTTATTAGTTATAGCGGTAAATGACTTACCGCAACTCCAGTCTTTTGAAGCGGAAAGAAATTCTTTGATCGAGTTGTATGGCAATACTGCAATGGCGTCTCGCTTCCAGCGCTCTGTCTTGAAAGACGAAACCAAACCTACCGCTATATATCGTTAAATACTCATTTGACGAAAAAAGTGTATAGAATAAAAGTTGTTTATTTCGATGTTATTACCATGTTTCAAGCAACAAAAATTCGAAAATCGATGAGTAGCTGTTTATTCCAGGGCATTCGTCATCAATGACGAAACTAAACTTACCGCTATAAATCGTAAAATACTCATTTGAGACGAAAAGTGCATAGAAGAAAACTTGTTTATTTTGATTCAATTAATTAGGTTCAGGAACCAAAAAGTGGAAAATCGACAACGGTCATCTCCTTCAGATTTACTTATAATCTAACCTAGTAAAAGTAACCGTGGTCAGCACTTATGGAAAGTGATACCTGATTGGAAAGTATTATTAAATGAACGCCTCTAAGTATAGTTATTGAAAGGTCTAATTACCTAGACATGGGACGAGTGTTACTAACATGGTTTAATTAATTTTTGCTTTAGTGCGTTTAACAATGTGTAAAATTTTGTTCCCATAAATGGTAAAACAATGCATTTTAAGACGTTGTACATGAATGATACTTTGTTCGCAATTGTTTCTTTTTCGAGATATTCAACGCTAAAGTGGAACAAGTCTCGCTGAGCGGCGAAGCCGCTCAGCGAGAATGGAAATATCGATTATTACTGGAATTTGATGCCGATTCCGAATCTGGAATTTGTTTTGACCGCTCTCGATTTTTTTGATTTTATGTGATTTTTTGAATTTTAAATTTTTATACATTTTTAATGTATTTTTTGGCCTGCACCGCCTCATGATCCGAACTCTGCCATTCTCGGCCCAACCTGGTCGGACTTGGCATACTTTGGCCTGCACCACCTCATGATCCGAACTCTGCCATTCTCGACGCAACATGGTCAGACCGTGCCTTGAAGACCTGAGTACCGGATAGTTCCGGGTTCCACCCAACCTGTACGGACATGGCATTCTTTGGGCACCACCTCAGTTGTTGCTAGCCGCCTTTCCAAAAAAAATCGAAAAAATCGAGAGCGGTCAAAACAAATTGCATATTCGGAATCAGCATCAAATTCCAGTTATAATCGATATTTTCATTCTCGCTGAGCGGCTTCGCCGCTCAGCGAGACTTAAGCCCGTTAAAGTTATAGGAACGTCGTATTTAAAAGTGAAGAAACGGACACGTAAATATGCTACAGTAAGGTATTGACGTAACGATGGGGGAGGTTAGGTTAGGTAAGGTAACGTTAGTTTAGGTAAATAAACTAACCTAAGTAAACCTGAAATAACTGAACTTGGCCGTATAGAGAGTGGTGTTTTCTGCCAAAAAACTGCTCGTGTTCCAGCAATGCAGCACCCAACTGTATGATGTTATTCTTACCTGCACGTTATAATGTTATATCTCGAAAAGTAGGCATTTGCGAGCAAAATTTTTCATGTAAAACGTCTTAGAATGTGTTCTCTAACCGAATTATGGGCACAAAATTTTGAAAATACTTGAACGCACTAAAATGAATATTGACCCATAATTTTGTAATATGCGTGCTTTCTTTCATTGACTTGTGTTCGAGTTTCGTCAACTATGTACGACTAATGTGAAAAAGAGTTAATCTGAGTTCGAAGAAATTTTTTTTTTTGAGTAAGGCCTTTTTTTCGATAACTTGTGTCGATTTAATGGGACTATTTATGCGACAAGCGCAATTTTACTGCACAAAAGTAAGTTTTTACTTCTCTTATTTTTAGAATTTTTTTTTTCATCCGGAAGAGATATTTTGTAAAATGGAGGCCTAGGTTAGGAATGAGATAACTCCATGAACATGTCGGTTATAAGTTTTCGGCCTATTTAACGTATTGCATTTAATTTGATTGATGTTTGCATAGATTGCAAAACTTGATTCATCGTCCTCCTTTTTTTAATTTTCGTGTTGCAAAACTATTAATTTTTATGTTTGAAGGCCTATTTTATTTATTATTAATTTTATACTATTTTTATACTTGGAAAAATATATTTATTTATTCTTTCAAAGGCCTATTCTCAAGTACAGGAGCAAGTTTCTATAATTTACATTCATCAAAAAATTCTTTTTCAGCTTCACAGAAACAATTTGTTCAATTTTGTGACATTTACACGATTTTTTGTCCATATACAAGAATTTGTGTAGACTTGTTCCTCATTTACAAGTTGTCTGTGTAGTTTTTTGTGTACTCGCACGACAACACATTGTGTGGCGCTTACACGTACTTCATGTGTTCTGCAATGGCGGTGAGTGAGGGAGGGCGATAGGTCCCGTTGTGGGGGTGTTAATATACTCGTAGGTACCCCTCAGGGGGACACAACTATTGAATCTATGGGAATTAGCGCTCCCAGGGGGACTATGTGAGGGCCTGAGCTATAGGTTAGGTAGGCCTTTTTTTATTGTTGAAATAGAATGTTTTTGTTTTGTTACGGACCATCTCTTTCGGTTGACTGCTTTCCTGTTTTTCAGCACCTAATACTTTCTTCAACTTTTTTCTTGTTTCATGAACTTCTTTCTCATCTTACTGTTTCTGTGCCCTTTCTGCATAGATTCCACGTTCCATTTACTCCATACTAAATGGTGCCTTCTTCCTTTCTCTCTTTAAATCGCCTTTGTTGCGGATAGGGAGGCTTAAACTAACTAATAATCTAATCTAATATACTCGTATATATTTATACATGTATTTAGTTTTACAATTATCTGGTTATGCATTTAATTAGTTTTACATATATTTAGTTGTCCATTTATATAGTTATGTATATACACATATCTTTATTTATACATTTAGTTTTTTATGCTGTATATGTGCCCTTTCTGCATAGGTTCCACGTTCCCTTAACTTTATACCAAATGGTACCTTCCTATTTGCCATTTTCAAAATGGCAAGAGGTACATGGCAAGATTCATTCATTCAAAATGGCAAGAGGATGAACAAGAGGTACAAAATTGCACACCAAGTTGAAATTGGCAAAATAAACACGCTATGAAATTTTCCGAGGAAAATTCTGGTTTTAGGCCTATTAGCTGCTTATTGCTTTAAAAGATGAAATTTGAGGACACAATTACTCGCAATATTTATTTTGAATCAAGATGAGGCTTAAGGAGATCGTCCAAGGCCCCTGTCGCTCAGGTGGTCATTTTTCATGTTTTTGTTGGAAAAGGACCCTTAGGTGGTGGACTATTCGGTCCTAAAATTTTATGGCACAACGGACCATAGATCCCCCCCCAGGGGGGGGGGAAGTAAGGGAACCAAAATCTTAACTTCGAGCCCATTTCAACCCCATATAAAAAGAGAGTAAATGGGAAATGGAAAAAAGCCTATTTGAGTTTGTTAAGAATGTTCCAAGGATTCAAAAACAGTCTGTGTTTTTGTTCTAGCATCAAAACTGAATGTTCTAGCATCACTTCAACAAAAAATTTCGTTTTATGCTTATACCCAACACTTCTAACTTTCAACATTCAAAATATATCTCCTCATTCAGTTTTGATGCTAGATCAAAACCAAAGACAGTTTTAGAATCCTTGGAACATTCCTAACAAATTCAAACGAGCTTTTTTTCAAGTTCAAATTTTTCGAAAAAATATATAGCTCTGCCCCCAAAACATTAATTTTTTTAGAAATTTTAAAAAAATTTGAAAAAATTGAAAAAATTTGAATTTGAAAAAAAAAAACTCATTTGAGTTTGTTAGGAATGTTTCAAGGATTCTAAAGCTGTCTTTGGTTTTGTTCTAGCATCAAAACTGAATAAGGAGATACATTTTGAAATATCCATAAAATATACCAAAAAACTCTTTTTTCGAAAAATAAAAAAAAACTAAGCCCTAAATCAAAGAAATGGCATGATTAAAAAAGGTTTACTTTCACAAAATACATATACATGCCAATTTTCAAACGAATTGGACGAAAAAAGTTGAAAAAGTGGGACGATCTTAAACTAACACCTTATCTAACTTGTGAAATTCGGTACCAGTGAAGCTACGCACCGGCATCAATTCCTCGGAGGAGGGGGAAGCGTAGGGATGGGAATGTCTATTATTGGAAAAAACAAATCGACGTCACCGAATGTTCAATTTAATCCCAGAATTTCATATACATAACAATCGTTCGTTATTTTAAAATTCCTCATGAGGTTTGGGTGATTTAACGAAAAACGTAGGGATAAATATGGACATAGATTCATATATATATATATATATATATATATATATATGTATTTAAACATAGGTACACATATATGTAAATATATATAGACATAGAGGTACGTTAGAAACTTTCGCCTATGATATTTTGATAATTGTAGTTCTACCCTATATATTTAGTATTACCCTAAAATTTGTAGTTTTACCCCAGAGCGCAAGACGTACGCCATCGCCGCAATTCAATGCCGCCTTCAAAAAGCTCGTGAATTTCGACTACGTGCGGGTGGAGGCGAGATCTGTCTCGACACAGTGCGAGTCTCGCGAGAAGGTCCTGAGTGAGGTGCGAGACAGCCTCGAGACCTTCTGTCTCGGCCACATGCCCGTCGTCTCGTACGAGACTTACGTCAAGCTCCACACCTCGCACCAAACCTTGGTTCTCTCGATCGCCTTGACCAAGGCCAAACTCAAGGCGATTACTGAAGAGACTTTCCTTAAAGTTTCCAAGTCTCTCAAGGCCATCCTGCGCCTATCTGGCGAGATCCAGTTCGGCCCCGTCTTGGCTGCCATAAGGACGGCCGTCGGCCAAAATGTCGACCAAAATTCCCGCTTTGAGTACGCCATGGAGCATTTGGGGGAGCTGCTCCAGCTGGTGGGGGAGGTGGCGGGAGAGCGGGGCATCTCACTGAAAAGTGAGAGGGCTACTGAGCATACAGTTGCCCCAGAGAGTCATGAGTTACCCCCAGAGAGTCATGAGTTACCCCCAGAGAGTCATGAGTTACCCCCAGAGAGTCATGAGTTACCCCCAGAGAGTCATGAGTTACCCCCAGAGAGTCATGAGTTACCCCCAGAGAGTCATGAGTTACCCCCAGAGAGTCATGAGTTACCCCCAGAGAGTCATGAGTTACCCCCAGAGAGTCATGAGTTACCCACAGAGAGTCATGAGGTACCTCTAGAGAGTCATGAGGTACCTCTAGAGAGTCATGAGGTACCTCTAGAGAGTCAGGAGGTACCCCTAGAGAGTCAGGAGGTACCCCAAGAAAGTCATGAGGTACCCCAAGAAAGTCATGAGGTACCCCAAGAAAGTCATGAGTTACCTCTAGATTGTGGCAAGTTACCCCTAGATTGTGCTGAGTTACCCTAGATTTTCATGAGTTACCTGTATGGGGAGTAATGTAGTTAATCCTGGGACATAATTCAAACTTAGGGAGTATTATGGGTAAAATTTGGGGATAACTTGAAATAATATATATGTATAGAAATGAAGCGAAGATTGACTTATTCATGCCACAAATGATTAAGTAAAATGTCTTAAAAGATAAAATACTTAGAGAAATAAAGGAATAGCAAGTTTCAATATGCACGTACGAAGATTTCATGTCTTTCTATTATGAAAGTAAGAAGGATTTTGTACGGGAATATACATTAGGATATTAGAAGAATGTGCATTGCATGTATAAATGCTACGTATGAGCATCCACGTTACGTTTAATGAGTCCATAAATATTTTTCTGTGCATTTTAATCCTTTTAATTTTGCTAAATTGTTTGCCGCTAGATTTGCTTTCAAAGCATCAATAAAAACTACCAAAGCTGTTTATAGTAGCTTGTAGGCCTATTTTTATGCAAAGCTATTAATTTCCCTTTAATTTTATATGAATATACTGCTTTTATAATATTGAAGAATACTTTTAATATCGTTCGTGGAGGCTCAGCTATTACCCCTTTGTTATTAACACGTCGGTTGTATTTGCTGGGATATTCAACTTTTTACAATAGGCAATGCGAAACTATTTATTGCGTTACTGATGATGAAAGATTATAGCTTCAATTTAGTATGATGCAACAGTTTGGAGTGATTTTAATCAAATAAAAATGTTTACCCAAAATTTGTTTCTCTTTTCTCAGTGCTTGAAGGCCTGACTATGCTATTACATCATCTCTATTCTCGGTTTGTTTTCAAAATTATTTGAAAGATGAGTTTATTGACCACAAACCTTTCTATAGGAATGTTTTATGAATGCAAATTCTGAAGTTTATTATCCATCAGATTTTTTCTGAAAAGTAGTACGAAGTTGACTTGAGAACACCAAGAAATGAGTCGGTACGAAGATTTTGTCTGGAATACATCACGTGAAAATTTTATGTATCTCTGCATTAATTTGAATTGTGTGAACGCTCAAAGGCAATTTGATCTTGATATTACTAGAATTATTTGCAGTTGATTGTTCAATTGCCAATTCGTAAAGGCTTTATATATTTTTTGAAACTAAAGATTTACAATTAAAGTTCATGCAATATTATGAAGGTGCGATTTGAGCATGCATTTCGTTATTATGTATTTTTCCAGGCAAGTGTGAGGCATTGTAGACAAAACTATAATGGTCGGTCGGTAAAAATCTACCTTTCTTATTATATGTGAACTGCTTACCAGATGATTAAATTAGTTACCGATACTTTTCAAAACCCAATATGTTGGCATGTATCTCATGGGGCAACTTGGAAAATAAACGTTTTTTCTTTTTTCCTCTTGTACCCACTAGCTACGTAAAGTAAAACTTTTCCATCGTTTATTCGCCGTAGAAATTATCATTTATATTTTAATTTTACGAACACTTTTTGTTTTACTTGTCAAAATTGGATTGAAATGATAGTTCTTGATACGTTATTTCTATTTTATTGTAATTTTTCGGAATTTTACATCCTGCTTTCTCACTTTTATTTTTTGTTACCATTCGTACCTTTCTAGGTTATTGCACTATCCCTTTGTAATAGCAGAGTCTATAAACATATATTGAAAATAAATTAATTATAAACAAATTTATCGTATCTTCATCTCTTCATGTCTGTGTATACACAAGTAGAGTAAAAAGATTATCTATTTACAAAAAATTAGGCCTGGATTCTTACTGCAACTCTGTAGAATTGAATTGGAATGATATCCAATTTATATTATTGCTTCATAATATCAAAATCTGTAATAAACTCACACGAGGTATATTAAAAGTATTAATCGAGAAATTATGATGAAAAATACTCCGGAAAAACTTTCAAATGCCCAGGTTAGATTTACCTATTTGGTGCGCGTTTACATTTGGGCTGATTTAAAATCATGAAAAGTGTTAACCCACGTCGAGCTCAGTACGTGCATGGAAGTGCTAAGCTGCAGTTATTGTGTGAGTGGCTAACTTTTAGAATTTGCATAAATCATATGGTCATTATTGCGCTAGGTTGTGGCCAATTGTGATATGCATTTGATAAAGAGGAAGAAAAATTAACAACGGTGAGTGATGCTGAGGGGAGGGGGTTGTTTTTCGGTCTCGAACTTTTAATATCGGTCTTACAAAATTTGATACGTTAACAGCAATAGTTCAAAATATACTTCAACATACAAATCCTATTTCTAGTGAATTGTAGAGAGCAATTTTGAAAATAGTGAGCATTAACTGGATCATGCCTTCATTTAGCTTTGGTTAGGTATTTATAAAAATTGAATTTGCGACTACTGGTCGGTCAGCAGCATTATGAAAATCCCCTCCGTGTACCACCAGTGGCCCACAAGTCGGTCAACGAGTTAATCAAAAACAAGCTAGAAAATTTCGGGGTCCTATAACAGAATCTTTTGCGGTCGCCTCAACTACAGAGGCTAAAATTATGTTTTTTTTACAGTTACGAATTTTTTTGCCCCGTCATTAATGTAACTTTGAGTGTATTTTGCCCCGCGTGCAATATTAGCGAGTTCAAAAATTAGTTTCATTTCGCGTGTATTTTCACCGCGGTATAGCTTACCACGTATTTGCATTACGCCGTATACTGGTGCCGTATTTGCATAAACAGTAAGGTATTTACAATACTGGTACCGTATATACATTGCTTGTACCGTATTTACATTACTGGTACCGTATTTACATTACTGGTACCGTATTTACATTACTGGTACCGTATTTACATTACTGGTACCGTATTTACATTACTGGTACCGTATTTACATTACTGGTACCGTATTTACACTACTGGTACCGTATTTACATTACTGGTACCGTATTTACATTACTGGTACCGTATTTACACTACTGGTACCGTATTTACATTACTGGTACCGTATTTACACTACTGGTACCGTATTTACATTACTGGTACCGTATTTGCGTTACTGGTACCGTATTTACATTACTGGTACCGTATTTACATTACTGGTACCGTATTTACATTACTGGTACCGTATTTACATTACTGGTACCGTATTTACATTACTGGTACCGTATTTACACTACTGGTACCGTATTTACATTACTGGTACCGTATTTACATTACTGGTACCGTATTTGCGTTACTGGTACCGTATTTACATTACTGGTACCGTATTTACATTACTGGTACCGTATTTGCATTACTGGTACCGTATTTGCGTTACTGGTACCGTATTTACATTACTGGTACCGTATTTACATTACTGGTACCGTATTTGCGTTACTGGTACCGTATTTACATTACTGGTACCGTATTTGCATTACTGGTACCGTATTTGCGTTACTGGTACCGTATTTACATTACTGGTACCGTATTTACATTACTGGTACCGTATTTTCGTTACTGGTACCGTATTTACAATACTGGTACCGTATTTACAATACTGGTACCGTATTTACATTACTGGTACCGTATTTGCGTTACTGGTACCGTATTTACATTACTGGTACCGTATTTACATTACTGGTACCGTATTTGCATTACTGGTACCGTATTTGCGTTACTGGTACCGTATTTACAATACTGGTACCGTATTTACATTACTTGCACCGTATTTACATTACTGGTACCGTATTTACATTACTGGTACCGTATTTACATTACTGGTACCGTATTTGCGTTACTGGTACCGTATTTTCATTACTGGTACCGTATTTACATTACTGGTACCGTATTTACATTACTGGTACCGTATTTACATTACTGGTACCGTATTTACATTACTGGTGCCGTATTTGCGTTACTGGTACCGTATTTGCGTTACTGGTACCGTATTTACATTACTGGTACCGTATTTACATTACTGGTACCGTATTTACATTACTGGTACCGTATTTACATTACTGGTACCGTATTTACATTACTGGTACCGTATTTACATTACTGGTACCGTATTTACATTACTGGTACCGTATTTACATTACTGGTACCGTATTTACAATGCAGGTACCGTATGAACACGACATTGCATCACTGGTACCGTATTTACAATACAGGTACCGTATTAACATGACGCCGTATCACAGGTACCGTATTAATGACGCCGTATCACAGGTACCGTATTAAACACCGTATCACAGGTACCGTATTAATGACGCCGTATCACAGGTACCGTATTAAACACCGTATCACAGGTACCGTATTAATGACGCCGTATCACAGGTACCGTATTAAACACCGTATCACAGGTACCGTATTAACATGACGCCGTATCACAGGTACCGTATTAAACACCATATCACAGGTACCGTATTAAACACCGTATCACAGGTACCGTATTAATGACGCCGTATCACAGGTACCGTATTAATGACGCCGTATCACAGGTACCGTATTAACATGACGCCGTATCACAGGTACCGTATTAACATGACGCCGTATCACAGGTACCGTATTAATGACGCCGTATCACAGGTACCGTATTAAACACCGTATCACAGGTACCGTATTAACATGACGCCGTATCACAGGTACCGTATTAAACACCGTATCACAGGTACCGTATTAACATGACGCCGTATCACAGGTACCGTATTAAACACCGTATCACAGGTACCGTATTAATGACGCCGTATCACAGGTACCGTATTAATGACGCCGTATCACAGGTACCGTATTAACATGACGCCGTATAGCAGGTACTGGGTCAGGTGCCTACGAAAGTCTAAAAGAAAAAGAAAACAACCTTCGAGGCCGGTAGATGAGAACACGGTAATTATACGCTACCGAAATTCCTTAAGAATTCTTCCCGCGTTCACGCTAATTTATATTGCTCTTTCAGTATTTAAATTTTCAGTTGAAAAAAGGGAAAATAATTGTGATAGGGTGATTTAATATTTAGGATTGAGAGTTTTATGTAATTGTAGAGTCGTGGATTGGGTTCTATAAAAATTTGAAGTGAGAGGGAATTTGAGTTTTTAGTTGCGTGAACGCGTGGGTTCACCTTTCGCTCTTACTGGTTAACTTTGACGTAACTTTTGTCAGTCTCTAAAGATCTAAATCTTAATTTTTGAACTTCTACAAGTTGATTTAAAGTTAGATATTTACAGTGTATGAAGTATACGGTATTTGAGACATCATTAAAGCTATTACATCAGTCAAACGTCGGGTAGAAGGGAGAGACTGAAAATATTTTTGAAATTTGGTTTACCTATGGATGTGCAAAGTTACTTTCATTCATAACTTTTGCTGAAATAGACAATCTTCGTTTATTTTGGTTTACATGAAGAAAAACGCACGTAATTTTGCGCTCGATTCGGAATTTTTGTGAATTTGGCACTATACGTCAAAATAAATACTACAAATTGCAAGTTTTTGCAGTTGTTGATGCCATTAAAATTTTATAAAGCCACAAAGAAAAACAATTTATTTGAATTACTAGGATGCCCGTGGTATGGATGCGGGCTGGAGAGACATAGGCCAGTTGGTCCGTCCGAAAAATGTTGCCAGCTCTCCAAATATTTCTGGGCCTCTTCAGGAATCTGTAGGATAAAATCTTGAGGACAAAATTAAAATCTTGAGGATACGGGAATAAAATTACCCAGAAAGGCCGAGGAAAATATATAAATATTCTCAGTACCTTGAACGATGTTCAGTGAAATTTACCGACTCATAATATTAATGAAAGGAAATTCATATCTGAGTTGACATGGCACCAGGAGTTTCAGACTTTCTTAGATTTGCTCCTGGAATTTTAGGATACATACGTGGATAAAATGACCAGAAAACAGACACCAACAAACATAAATGCATTCTGAGAACTGATAGTAAAAACTGTTCAGTGGAATTCAAAATATCATGAAACTGAATTTGAATCTGAAATTTCGGTTGCGATGGCACCATGAACTCTAGATTTCTTGGTATTTTGCTCCAGAAATCTTGAGAAAATACGCGGATAAATTTCAACAGAAACGCCATGGAAAATATAAATACTTACTATGACTACTTCATGAAAAATTTTCAAAAGAATTCACCAAGCCATAACATTATGGAAGGGAATTTGTTTAAGAGATTTCGGTTGCACCGGCACCAAGAATTCCAGATTTCCAGGTATTTTTCTGGAACGTACGGCAACACCGCCATGGAGAAGCAGTTACCCACTGACCTTCGCAAGGGGAGGTGTTATACCTCGTCGCTCCGGTTCCAGCTGTGGCCATCCCCCAAAAGATCCCATAATGGCGTCGTAATTTACACCAAAGTGACCTAATAATAAATACCACATTTTGAACATCTAACAGGAAATAGTAAGGTACCCTTGATGCTTTTTTTGGCGTCTCGGCTTCACATTCCAGAACGAAGAAGTTATGCCCGCTCTTGACTTTGTTGTTATCTAGCTACCGAGTGTGGTATTTACCCTCTTATTTACTGCTTCATTGCGCATCACTTGGGTTGCTCTTGTAGCTATTTATTGGGTGATGTTCTTAGTACCTACCATACGGTGGGTAGGAATCTTAAATTACCGTAATGTTGTTACTGGAAGCGGTGTTGAATTTTGCCCTATGTAGTTACTGAAAGTGCTGAATTTTGCCCTATGTTGTTACTGAAAGTGCTGAATTTTGCCCTATGTTGTTACTGAAAGTGCTGAATTTTGCCCTATGTTGTTACTGAAAGTGCTGAATTTTGCCTGTGTTGTTACTGAAAGTGCTGAATTTTGCCCTGTTGTTACTGAAAGTGCTGAATTTCGCCCTATGTTAGTACTGAAAGTGCTGAATTTTGCCCTATGTTGTTACTGAAAGTGCTGAATTTTGCCCTGTGTTGTTACTGAAAGTGCTGAATTTTGCCCTGTGTTGTTACTGAAAGTGCTGAATTTTGCCCTGTGTTGTTACTGAAAGTGCTGAATTTTGCCCTATGTTGTTACTGAAAGTGCTGAATTTTGCCCTATGTTGTTACTGAAAGTGCTGAATTTTGCCCTGTGTTGTTACTGAAAGTGCTGAATTTTGCCCTGTTGTTACTGAAAGTGCTGAATTTCGCCCTGTGTTGTTACTGAAAGTGCTGAATTTTGCCCTGTGTTGTTACTGAAAGTGCTGAATTTTGCCTTTTGTTGTTACTGGAAGTGCTGAATTTTGCCCTGTGTTGTTACTGAAAGTGCTGAATTTTGCCCTGTGTTGTTACTGAAAGTGCTGAATTTTGCCCTGTGTTGTTACTGGAAGTGCTGAATTTTGCCCTGTGTTGTTACTGAAAGTGCTGAATTTTGCCGTGTTGTTACTGAAAGTGCTGAATTTTGCCCTATGTAGTTACTGAAAGTGCTGAATTTTGCCCTGTGTTGTTACTGAAAGTGCTGAATTTTGCCCTGTGTTGTTACTGAAAGTGCTGAATTTTGCCCTGTGTTGTTACTGAAAGTGCTGAATTTTGCCGTGTTGTTACTGAAAGTGCTGAATTTTGCCCTATGTAGTTACTGAAAGTGCTGAATTTTGCCCTGTGTTGTTACTGAAAGTGCTGAATTTTGCCCTGTGTTGTTACTGAAAGTGCTGAATTTTGCCCTATGTAGTTACTGAAAGTGCTGAATTTTGCCCTATGTTGTTATTGAAAGTGCTGAATTTTGCTCTGTGTTGTTACTGAAAGTGCTGAATTTTGCCCTATGTAGTTACTAAAAGTGCTGAATTTTGCCCTATGTAGTTACTGAAAGTGCTGAATTTTGCCCTGTGTTGTTACTGAAAGTGCTGAATTTTGCCCTGTGTTGTTACTGAAAGTGCTGAATTTTGCCCTGTGTTGTTACTGAAAGTGCTGAATTTTGCCCTATGTAGTTACTGAAAGTGCTGAATTTTGCCCTGTGTTGTTACTGAAAGTGCTGAATTTTGCCCTGTGTTGTTACTGAAAGTGCTGAATTTTGCCCTGTGTTGTTACTGAAAGTGCTGAATTTTGCCCTATGTAGTTACTGAAAGTGCTGAATTTTGCCCTATGTTGTTATTGAAAGTGCTGAATTTTGCTCTATGTTGTTACTGAAAGTGCTGAATTTTGGGTCAATGTGAAGTTTCATGCAATCACGGAAAATAATAATGCCGATCCCAGGAATCCCTAAAGGAACACATTTCAGAACGTTTTACACGAATGACATTCTGCTCGCTGATGCGTTATTTTCGAATAATTGAACTTTGAAGTTGGGGTCAATGTGAAGTTTAATGCAATCACGGAAATTGATAATTATATCCCAAACAATCACTAAAGGAACCCATTTAAGAACGTTTTTCAGGAACGACATTCTGCTCGCTGATAAGTTATTTTCGAATTATTGAACGTTGAAGTTGGCCGTCGCGCGCCCAAGGAAGCGAGCGTAATTTAATTAAAAACGGAAGCTAACCCCCTATTACACACGTAAAGAGGTTGGGTCGTGAGGGGTAGCCACAGTTCTTTTAGTGAAAAGTATAAATAAAGCTTCTAAACCACCCATTAGGGTGACGACCGCAATCTTGTTTACATCGGGTCTAACATGGCGACCACCATGGGCGCCGCCATTTTGGACCCGATGTCAACAAGATTGCGGTCGTCACCCTAATGGGTGGGTTAGAAGCTTTATTTATAATTTTCACTATAAGAACTGTGCCTCCCCCTCACGACCCAACCTCTTTACGTTTGTAATAGCTTCCGTTATTAATTAAATTCCGTTTCACGCGCTCGCTTCCTTTGGCGCCAAGGCCAACTTCAAAGTTCAATTATTCGAAAATAACGCATCAGCGAGCAGAATGTCATTCATGTAAAACGTTCTGAAATGTGTTCCTTTAGTGATTCCTGGGATCGGCATTATTATTTTCCGTGATTGCATTAAACTTCACATTGACCGAAGTTGGCCTTGGTGCCAAAGGAAGCGAGCGCGTGAAACGGAATTTAATTAATAACGGAAGCTATTACAAACGTAAAGAGGTTGGGTCGTGAGGGGGAGGCACAGTTCTTCTAGAGAAAATTATAAATAAAGCTTCTAACCCACCCATTAGGGTGACGACCGCAATCTTGTTGACATCGGGTCCAAAATGGCGGCGCCCATGGTGGTCGCCATGTTAGACCCGATGTAAACAAGATTGCGGTCGTCACCCTAATGGGTGGTTTAGAAGCTTTATTTATACTTTTCACTAAAAGAACTGTGGCTACCCCTCACGACCCAACCTCTTTACGTTTGTAATAGGGGGTTAGCTTCCGTTTTTAATTAAATTACGCTCGCTTCCTTGGGCGCGCGACGGCCAACTTCAAAGTTCAATAATTCGAAAATAACACATCAGCGAGCAGAATGTCGTTCATGAAAAACATTCTTAAATGGGTTCCTTTAGTGATTGCTTGGAATATAATTATCAATTTCCGTGATTGCATGAAACTTCACATTGACCGAATTTTGCCCTATGTAGTTACTAAAAGTGCTGAATTTTGCTCTATGTTGTTACTGAAAGTGCTGAATTTTGCCGTGTTGTTACTGAAAGTGCTGAATTTTGCCCTATGTTAGTACTGAAAGTGCTGAACTTTGCCCTCTGTTGTTACTGAAAGTGCTGAATTTTGCCCTATGTTGTTACTGAAAGTGCTGAATTTTGCCCTGTGTTGTTACTGAAAGTGCTGAATTTTGCCGTGTTGTTACTGAAAGTGCTGAATTTTGCCCTATGTTAGTACTGAAAGTGCTGAATTTTGCCCTGTGTTGTTACTGAAAGTGCTGAATTTTGCCCTGTGTTGTTACTGGAAGTGCTGAATTTTGCCCTGTGTTGTTACTGAAAGTGCTGAATTTTGCCCTATGTTAGTACTGAAAGTGCTGAATTTTGCCCTGTGTTGTTACTGAAAGTGCTGAATTTTGCCCTGTGTTGTTACTGAAAGTGCTGAATTTTGCCCTGTGTTGTTACTGAAAGTGCTGAATTTTGCCCTGTGTTATTACTGGAAGTGCTGAATTTTGCCCCATGTTGTTACTGAAAAAAGTGTGAAGTGTGACACATATGCAGGCAAAACTTTTTTATTAACTATAGTTTTCACATAAATTGGTTGGTAAATGCAGTTCTTATATAAAAGTGACAAAATAATTGCAGATGTTAAATATATTTCAAACAACCAATTCATTTTGATTTAGTGCTCGGATATAACTAATTTAGGTAAATGTTGAGGGTTATTCGGGAATCGATATTCGATTTTAGGTGCCTTAGCATAGTTAATTAGATGGAAATAAGCAAGTTTTCTTCTATGCACTTTCCGTCGTAAATAAGTATTTTACGAGTTATAGCGGTGAATTAGTTACCGCAACTCAAGTGTTTGAAGCTGGAAGTAATTAGTTTAGCCCGGCAAATGGCAACGCTGCAATGGTCTCTCGCTTCCGGTTTTCTCGTTATCAAAGACGAAACTAAACCTACCGCGCTAACTCGTAAAATATTCATTTGACGAAAAAAGTGCATGGACGAAAAGTAGTTTATTTCGATGTCATTACCATGGTTCAAGCAACAAAAAATTAAAAAATCAACGAGTAGCTGTTTATTTGAGCACATTCGTCATCAACGACGAAACTAAACCTACCGCTATAATTCGTAAAATAATCATTTACGACAGAAAGTGCATGGAAGAAAACATAATTCATTTCGATCTAATTTACTAAGTTTAGCATTCGAAAAGTGGATAATCGATTCCCAAACAATCCTCAACATTTACCCATTTTTGTTGTGGTTAAGGGAGGCTAAAAAGGCTAAAACTTCTTATATAATAATAATAAAACATTAAAACATCTCATGCTATTAGCAATTGAAAATCATATAGCAATTGATTGGTATTTCTGCCTGTAGCAATTGTTTTTTTTGTTGTTCTGGCACTGGTTTCCCTCACCAGTGTTCTTTCTCTTACTAAATTTTGTTTATATTATAGCTAATATAATTTTCCTATTGGCACTCAAATGATGGAATTGGGCACTCCCAGATGGAATGTGCAAGGTCCTAAGCTGTAGGTTAGGTATGCCTTCCTTTTGCTGAAATAGAATAGGTTTTTTGTTTTGATATGGACTATCTTTTTTTGGTTGCCTGCTTTGCTGTTTTTCTGCGCCTGGTTTCTTATTCAACTTTTTCTTGTTTCGTGAACTTGCTTCCTAACTTGTGTGGGGACCGCGTGCACAGATTTCCCAGTCCCTTGACTAACTTTTGTTTTGTGTCATGAACTTGCTTCCTAACTTGTGTGGGGACAGCGTGTATAGATTCCCCGGTCCCTTGACTAACCTTTGTCTTGTTTCATGAACTTGCTTCCTAACTTGTGTGGGGACCACGTGCACAGATTCCCCGGTCCCTTGACTAACTTTTGTCTTGTTTCATGAACTTGCTTCCTAACTTATGTGGGGACCGGGTGCACAGATTCCCCAGTCCCTTGACTAACTTTTGTTTCGTTTCATGAACTTGCTTCCTAACTTGTGTGGGGACCGCGTGCATAGATTCCCCGGTCCCTTGACTAACTTTTGTCTTGTTTCATGAACTTGCTTCCTAACTTGTGTGGGGACCGCGTGCATAGATTTCCCGGTCCCTTGACTAACTTTTGTCTTGTTTCATGAACTTGCTTCCTAACTTGTGTGGGGACCGCGTGCATAGATTCCCCGGTCCCTTGACTAACTTTTGTCTTGTTTCATAGACTTGCTTCCTAACTTGTGTGGGGACCGCGTGCACAGATTCCCCGGTCCCTTGACTAACTTTTGTCTTGTTTCATGAACTTGCTTCCTAACTTGTGTGGGGACTGCGTGCATAGATTCCCCGGTCCCTTGACTAACTTTTGTCTTGTTTCATGAACTTGCTTCCTAACTTGTGTGGGGACTGCGTGCATAGATTCCCCGGTCCCTTGACTAACTTCTGTCTTGTTTCATGAACTTGCTTCCTAACTTGTGTGGGGACCGCGTGCATAGATTCCCCAGTCCCTGGACTACCCACTGAATGGTGCTCTCATCTTTCCTCTCTTTGAAACAACTTTTTGTTATCCATTAGGAAGACTGGAGCTATTTAATGTACACTGATATGCATTAAAAAATATTTTTTCATGGAGTGACGTTATCATTTATTTATTTATTTGTTACATTATTTATGTGAATTTATGTTTTTGAAGTGACCCAATGCATAAAATGAGGGGGCACTAAAATTGGGGATCTTTTTTTTTTATTTATTAGGTTATGAAATTATGTAAAGGGGAAAGTTAGCATTAATGTGAACATTGATGAGCGGTTGTTGTCTTTGTCCTGAGACTTATGAAATGAAGGGAAATTTTGAGTCAAATTGTAATTAGTAGACATTTGAGTAATGATGAATTAATAATTAAATAATGAAGAATGAATTATTGAATCATAATGAAAAAATATTGAATAATAATGAATAAGTATTTAAAAAATATTGAATAGGTGAATTAGAATGAATGGTTGGCTAACATTCGGTTCACCGGATTGGCGCGCGGTGTTCCCTGGAAACGTCAATGACGGCTAAACAGTCAGCAAACATGATAAAACAAATCAGTTTCAGTTTAATTGATCGAGGTCAGGTTAGGTTGGGTTAGGTTAGGTTAGGTGCAGAGCACCTAACCCTTTTAAATCGGTGTTTTAGGCGTTTTTGAGCGACTTTTTTGTTTGACCTCTGCGGACGCTAGGGGTCATGTCGATCGACTCAGAATGAAAAATTGAGTCGAATGGTGTATACCATCGCTCCCTAGCGGCAATCCGGTGAACCGAATGGATAAATAATGAAAGAATAATTGAATTTTAAGGAATTGATATATAATGAATAATTGAACTATGGATGGAATGGATAAATAATGAATGGATGGGTAAATGAATGCATAATAGATAGGTAAATAATGAATGAATAATTGAACTATTATGAATGGATAAAAAAGGAATGAAAAATCAAATGTTACTGAATTGTATTATACAAATATTGTATATGGTATTATACAAATATTGTATACCATATTGTACACTGTATTGTACAAATTTAGTATATGGTATTGTACAAATATTGTATATGGTATTATACAAATATTCTATACTGTATTTTACAAATATTGTATATGGTATTGTACAAATATTGTGTATGGTATTATACAAATATTGTATATGGTATTGTATAAATTTAGTATATGGTATTGTACAAATATTGTATATGGTATTGTACAAATATTGTATATGGTATTATACAAATATTGTATATGGTATTGTACAAATTTAGTATATGGTATTGTACAAATATTGTATATGCTATTGTACAAATATTGTATATGGTATTGTACAAATATTGTATACTGTATTGTACAAATATAGTATTGTAACAACATGAAGATTGTGGTTTTCCATGAGGCTCATTCATATCAGTGGTTTTGTTTACAATTTGGATACTCTTTATGAACTTTTTTTGCATTGTTTGATAAGATATGTGTTGCATTAAAAAGTATATTGTAGAACTGTGCTCTCAAAATTTGCATGTGTAAAACTTATCAATTGACAAATATAAAAAAATTTGCAGATGAAAAAAATGTTTTAAATTTTTTTAGGGGGTCAAGTTTTGGAAAGAGAAATACAGACAAGTTTTATTGGAGGTATTTTAGCTATTTTCCTGCGAGTTGAAGACTTGTCAGCCGGCTGAAGATTTCAACTTGAGTTGAAGTTTGAATGGAGTTGGATGACCAAACCCAGCATTTGATGAACTTCTCTTGATGTAAGATGGTGAGTTTGATGATTTGGTGGATGGTATGTAGAGGAACTTATGTGAAATGTGCATTTAACCTTCCAGTGCTGGGATATTCATCTGTTCCTCATCGGTTGCCCATGTTATGTCAATATTTACATCTATGAACGTTCCCCTCTAGGGATACAACTACGGTCAACCCTCAATAAGACGGATTACTAGGTGGGAAGGGAGGTCCGGATTAGCCAATTGTCCGGAATAACCGATATGCCTATATACATATTTGCTACAGACGCACCTGCCTCTAATTTTATTATCATTTCTAGTTTCTGGGTCACAGATAATGGCACTTTTTTCCTAAGAGGAGCATTAGCAGGGCCTCTTGAAGGCATGGTGAAACAAAGAAGTCTCACTTATGCTTAAACACAGATGTATTCACTCAAAAGTCAGAGCAACACAGCATTATCATATGAATATGGGGAGGGGAAACAAACTGAATTATGACGGGAGCGGTGGCGGCCGATGCGCGTGACATCTATTGGCAACTTTCGTCACTAACGCCAGTAACTCGGACAACTCCCCTTTACCGTGGACGACGTCCGTCTTATCAAGGGTTGACTGTATTGTATTTATGGGAATTAGCGCTCCCAGGGGGAAAACGTGAGGTCCTGAGCTGAGAGTTAGGTAGGCTTTCCTGTTGTTGAAATAAAATGTTTTTGGTTGTGTTACGGACCATCTTTTTTTGGTTGACTGCTGTCCTGTTTTTCACCACCTACTACTTTCTTCTTCAACTTTTGTCTTGTTTCATAAACTTCTTTCTGAGCTTACTGTTTCTGTGCACCTTGTGCGGAGGTTCCGCGTTCCCTCAACTCCATGTAAAACAGTGCCTTCATCCTTCCTCTCTTTGAACAGCTTTGTTGTGGTGAAGGGAGGCTAAAACTTTCTTATCAACAATCAATATTCATCAGGTGCTCTGGCTTGGATAAGATTTTCATCATTAAATGTTAACTTTTTTCTGGTTTTCTTTGAATGAACACTGGATAAAAGAGTAATAATAATGTTACTTGAGTAATATCAATTTAAAATTAGAGTAACATTAATTTGATGTTTATAGCTTGTGTTTCTTGCTCTTCAGATGCCTATGCTAGGTTAATATTGTTGTCTGTATATATATATATATATATATTTATATACTGTAGTTTTAATAACCATGTGTTTTATGTGAAGCAATATATAAATATATGTATGTTATGTTCCAAGAACAGCAGTTGATTATACAACCAAGAGTCCTACAATAAATAAATCTATACTGTATATATACTGTATAAATCTATACTGTATATATACTGTATAAATCTACACTGTATGTAGACTGTATAAATCTATACTGTATATATAATGTATAAATCTGTACTGTATATATACTGTATGAACCTATACTGTATATATACTGTATAAATCTATACTGTATATACACTGTATAAATCTATACTGTATATATACTGTATACATCTATACTGAATAAATCTATACTGTTTATATACTGTATAAATCTATACTGTATATAGACTGTATAAATCTATACTGTATATATACTGTATACATCTATACTGAATAAATCTATACTGTTTATATACTGTATAAATCTATACTGTATATAGACTGTATAAATCTATACTGTATATACACTGTATAAATCTATACTGTATAAATCTGTACTGTATATACACTGTATATATACTGTATATATACTGTATGAATCTATACTGTATAAATTTGTAATGAATCTGTAGTGTCAGAAATGATTGGTCAGATAATGTCTTGGAACTTGATTAGTTAAATTCCACTAGTGCACTAGTTACCAGCCATAACTAGTGGTGTAGCAGCTGCCACTAGTCACCACCTAACTAGTGGTGTAGCAGCTGCCACTAGTCACCACCTAACAAGTGGTGTAGCAGCTGCCACTAGTCACCACCTAACTAGTGGTGTTGCAGCTGCCACTAGTCACCACCTAACTAGTGGTGTAGCAGCTGCCACTAGTTACCACCTAACTAGTGGTGTTGCAGCTGCCACTAGTCACCACCTAACTAGTGGTGTACCAGCAGCCACTAGTCACCACCTAACAAGTGGTGTAGCAGCTGCCACTAGTCACCACCTAACTAGTGGTGTAGCAGCTGCCACTAGTTACCACCTAACTAGTGGTGTTGCAGCTGCCACTAGTCACCACCTAACTAGTGGTATAGCAGCTGCCACTAGTCACCACCTAACTAGTGTCCCCCTAGTTACAGGCACACCAGAATGTCAGCCTGCCATGGACCTCCGTCCCTGCTCCCCTGCCCCCCTCACTAGTGTAAGTCACTAGGGCCACTAGTTGTTACTACTGGTGCTAGTTATTGCTAGTCTTGCCTATTTTGTGACTAGCTTCTCAGGTCACTAGTTAACAGGAACACTAGTTATTAAGTTAACTATATATCAAGGTCATTAGTTATTAAATTAACTAGTTAAGGTCACTAGTTGCTAGATTGCCTAGTTGCTGTGGTCACTAGTTACTAGATTGCCTAGTTGCTGTGGTCACTAGTTACTAGATTGCCTAGTTGCTGTGGTCACTAGTTACTAGATTGCCTAGTTGCTGTGATCACTAGTTACTAGATTGCCTAGTTGCTGTGGTCACTAGTTACTAGATTGCCTAGTTGATTTGATCACTAGTTGCTAGATTGCCTAGTTGATATGATCACTAGTTGCTAGATTGCCTAGTTGATATGATCACTAGTTGCTAGATTGCCTAGTTGATATGATCACTAGTTGCTAGATTGCCTAGTTGATATGATCACTAGTCACTAGATTGCCTAGTTGATATGATCACTAGTTGCTGTGGTTACTAGTTGCTAGTTTGCATAGTTGATATGATCACTAGTTGCTAGAGTGCCTAGTTGATATGATCACTAGTTGCTAGATTGCCTAGTTGCTGTGGTCACTAGTTACTAGATTGCCTAGTTGATATGATCACTAGTTGCTAGATTACCTAGTTGCTGTGGTGACTAGTTGCTAGATTGCCTAGTTGATATGTTCATTAGTTGCTAGATTGCCTAGTTGATATGACCACTAGTTGCTAGATTACCTAGTTGCTGTGGTTACTAGTTGTTAGATTGCCTAGTTGATATGATCATTAGTTACTAGATTGCCTAGTTGATATGATCACTAGTTGCTAGATTACCTAGTTGCTGTGGTTACTAGTTGTTAGATTGCCTAGTTGATATGATCATTAGTTGCTAGATTGCCTAGTTGATATGATCACTAGTTGCTAGATTACCTAGTTGCTGTGGTTACTAGTTGCTAGATTGCCTAGTTGATATGATCACTAGTTGCTAGATTGCCTAGTTGATATGATCACTAGTTGCTAGATTGCCTAGTTGATATGATCACTAGTTGCTAGATTGCCTAGTTGATGTAATCACTAGTTGCTAGATTGCCTAGTTGATATGATCACTAGTTGCTAGATTGCCTAGTTGATATGATCACTAGTTGCTAGATTGCCTAGTTGATATGATCACTAGTTGCTAGATTGCCTAGTTGATATGATCACTAGTTGCTAGATTGCCTAGTTGATATGATCACTAGTTACTAGATTGCCTAGTTGATATTATCACTAGTTGCTAGATTGCCTAGTTGATATGATCACTAGTTGCTAGATTGCCTAGTTGATATGATCACTAGTTGCTAGATGGCCTAGTTGATATGATCACTAGTTGCTAGATTGCCTAGTTGCTGTGGTTACAGTAATAGTTTTACTTAGAGTTTTACTATCCGTGATTGAAAACACTTGTATATGTATTTTCTTATATTTATATATACAGTAAATGAATATATATTTCATTTGGCATTACATTATATGTAGTTAACTTTGTGTATGTGTTAAAACAGATATATATTTCAGTTGTATCTCTGTCTTCAAGTTATTCTTCCAAATAAATTGTTAGACCTTTACATATTTATATCTATATATGTATCTATATATATATATATATATTTGTCTATATATGTATATATGTATATATATGTATATATGTATATATATGTATATATGTATATATGTATAGATGTCTATATATGTATGCATATATTCATATAATCATGATGAATATGCGCGTGTTTAATTGTCGGAATGTGCATAATTGGTATGATTACTTTGCAGGACGAGCTTCCAGATGAGTACATCTTCGGGGACTCCTTTGGTGGGTGGGGGCTGGGGGGAGGGGACAGGGTTGTGTGGGTGTGTACTGTGTTGTGTGTGTGTGCCCACCGGTGGGTCCTGCTTGACACTTTGACTGCGACTAATAAATATCAAGTTCAATGCCAAACTCAAATTTTAAGTCAATTGTAGTATACTAACTAAACTATTTAGAAATCTGAAGAAATGAACTTTCATTTCATTTTGAGTATTCATGAAAATTGCGTTTGTGACTACTTGTCGGTCAGCAGCACTGTGAAAAGCACCTCCGTGTACCACCAGTGGTGCACGTCGCAGTCAAAGTGTTAATTATGCCTGATACGAAATGACCCATCCATGGGTCGTCTGGGAATTTTTCTTAACAGTCTTATAAAGGTAACGTTATTTAATGTACCCAGTTAATGTTTCGTATTTATAAGGTTTCAATCTGCTTTGAATTTGAATTTGTGATGAATGCTGAAGTTCAGTTTAACCCACCACAGTCAATGTGTTGATGTGACATGTTGGGTTGCTGAATGTTGGGTTGCCAAATGTTGGGTTGCTAAATGTTGGGTTGCTAAATGTTGGGTTGCTAAATGTTGGGTTGCTAAATGTTGGGTTGCTAAATATTGGGTTGCTAAATGTTGGGTTGCTAAATGTTGGGTTGCTAAATGTTGGGTTGCTAAATGTTGGGTTGCTAAATATTGGGTTGCTAAATGTTGGGTTGCTAAATGTTGGGTTGCCAAATGTTGGGTTGCTGAATGTTGGGTTGCTGAATGTTGGGTTGCTGAATGTTGGGTTGCTAAATGTTGGGTTGCCAAATGTTGGGTTGCCAAATGTTGGGTTGCCAAATGTTGGGTTGCCAAATGTTGGGTTGCCAAATGTTGGGTTGCCAAATGTTGGTTTGCCAAATGTTGGGTTGCCAAATGTTGGGTTGCCAAATGTTGGGTTGCCAAATGTTGGTTTGCCAAATGTTGGGTTGCCAAATGTTGGTTTGCCAAATGTTGGGTTGCCAAATGTTGGTTTGCCAAATGTTGGGTTGCCGAATGTTGGGTTGCTAAATGTTGGGTTGCTGAATGTTGGGTTGCTGAATGTTGGGTTGCTGAATGTTGGGTTGCTATGGGTGACATGCAGTGCATGTGGTAACTTATCACCATATAACCTAACTCAACCCTGCTTAACTTGACCTAATCAAATTTGTGCCTTACATAATTCAACTCAACCTAATTCAATATAAATGTAACCTTACTTTAACCCAACCCAACCCTAATTTGACTTATCCCAACCCTACCATAACCCAGCCCTACCATAACCCAACCCTACCATAACCCAGCCCTACCATTACCCAGCCCTACCATAACCCAGCCCTACCATAACCCAGCCCTACCATAACCCAGCCCTACCATAACCCAGCCCTACCATAACCCAGCCCTACCATAACCCAGCCCTACCATAACCCAGCCCTACCATAACCCATCCCAACCCTACCATAACCCATCCCACCCCTACCATAACCCATACCAACCCTACCATAACCCATCCCAACCCTACCATAACCCATCCCAACCCTACCATAACCCATATCAACCCTACCATAACCCATCCCAACCCTACCATAACCCATACCAACCCTACCATAACCCATCCCAACCCTACCATAACCCATCCCACCCCTACCATAACCCATCCCACCCCTACCATAACCCATCCCAACCCTACCATAACCCATCCCAACCCTACCATAACCCATACCAACCCTACCATAACCCATACCAACCCTACCATTACCCATACCCACCCTACCATAACCCATACCAACCCTACCATAACCCATCCCAACCCTACCATAACCCATACCAACCCTACCATAACCATAAATAACCCATAACCCCTCTAAAGTGTAGCCAAGATGCCATTCCTAAATGTGCTAGTAATTAGTGGGTACGCAACTAGTGCAGATGTGAGCTGCCTTATTTATATACTCAGGGACCTCACTTCTGCATCTCAAGTGTTGGTGGGGGGGGGAGGAGTGCTGTGGCGACTGCGTCCTATTGAATGGGTCCTTCCTCTCTTTGTGACACCTTTTTGTGGCAAGGGAGGCTCAAACTAACTTGCTTATTGGTGATTGAAAATGCATTGAATACTTAACTGAATAATTAATTAATTAATTAATTAATTAGAGCGGTGTCTGTACTTGATGAAAATGAAAATGGGCATACGCTAAAACGGTGTCTCATATCGACCCGTTGTGGTTGTCAAATTACCCGTTATGGAAATCCTCTGTGTTGTCCCGTTTTTGTCGTTCCCGTTTTGTCGTTCCCGTTTTTGTTCCCGTTCTGTCGTTCCCGTTTTTGTTGTTCCCGTTTTGTCGTTCCCGTTTTGTCATTCCCGTTTTGTCATTCCCGTTTTGTCGTTCCCGTTTTTGTTGTTCCCGTTTTGTCGTTCCCGTTTTGTCGTTCCCGTTTTGTCATTCCCGTTTTGTCATTCCCGTTTTGTCGTTCCCGTTTTGTCGTTCCCGTTTTGTCGTTCCCGTTTTGTCGTTCCCGTTTTGTCGTTCCCGTTTTGTCGTTCCCGTTTTGTCGTTCCCGTTTTGTCGTTCCCGTTTTGTCGTTCCCGTTTTTGTCGTTCCCGTTTTTGTCGTTCCCGTTTTGTCGTTCCCGTTTTGTCGTTCCCGTTTTGTCGTTCCCGTTTTGTCGTTCCCGTTTTGTCGTTCCCGTTTTGTCGTTCCCGTTTTGTCGTTCCCGTTTTGTCGTTCCCGTTTTGTCGTTCCCGTTTTGTCGTTCCCGTTTTGTCGTTCCCGTTTTGTCGTTCCCGTTTTTGTTGTTCCCGTTTTGTCGTTCCCGTTTTTGTTGTTCCCGTTTTGTCGTTCCCGTTTTTGTTGTTCCCGTTTTGTCGTTCCCGTTTTTGTTCCCGTTTTGTTCCCGTTTTGTCGTTCCTGTTTTGTCATTCCCGTTTTTGCTGTTCCCGTTTTTGTTCCCGTTTTTGTTGTTCTCGTTTTCGTTGTTCCCGTTTTTGTTGTTCCCGTTTTTGTTCCCGTTTTTGTTGTTCCCGTTTTTGTTATTCCCGTTTTTGTTCCCGTTTTTGTTGTTCCCGTTTTTGTTCCCGTTTTTGTTGTTCCCGTTTTTGTTATTCCCGTTTTTGTTATTCCCGTTTTTGTTCCCGTTTTTGTTGTTCCCGTTTTTGTTCCCGTTTTTGTTGTTCCCGTTTATGTTGTTCCCGTTTTTGTTCCCGTTTTTGTTGTTCCCGTTTTTGTTATTCCCGTTTTTGTTGTTCCCGTTTTTGTTCCCGTTTTTGTTGTTCCCGTTTTTGTTGTTCCCGTTTTTGTTATTCCCGTTTTTGTTATTCCCGTTTTTGTTCCCGTTTTTGTTCCCGTTTTTGTTGTTCTCGTTTTCGTTGTTCCCGTTTTTGTTGTTCCCGTTTTTGTTCCCGTTTTTGTTGTTCCCGTTTTTGTTATTCCCGTTTTTGTTCCCGTTTTTGTTGTTCCCGTTTTTGTTCCCGTTTTTGTTGTTCTCGTTTTCGTTGTTCCCGTTTTTGTTGTTCCCGTTTTTGTTCCCGTTTTTGTTGTTCTCGTTTTCGTTGTTCCCGTTTTTGTTGTTCCCGTTTTTGTTCCCGTTTTTGTTGTTCTCGTTTTCGTTGTTCCCGTTTTTGTTGTTCCCGTTTTTGTTCCCGTTTTTGTTATTCCCGTTTTTGTTCCCGTTTTTGTTGTTCTCGTTTTCGTTGTTCCCGTTTTTGTTGTTCCCGTTTTTGTTCCCGTTTTTGTTGTTCCCGTTTTTGTTATTCCCGTTTTTGTTGTTCCCGTTTTTGTTGTTCCCGTTTTTGTTGTTCCCGTTTTTGTTATTCCCGTTTTTGTTGTTCCCGTTTTTGTTGTTCCCGTTTTTGTTCCCGTTTTTGTTGTTCCCGTTTATGTTGTTCCCGTTTTTGTTCCCGTTTTTGTTGTTCCCGTTTTTGTTATTCCCGTTTTTGTTCCCGTTTTTGTTGTTCCCGTTTTTGTTGTTCCCGTTTTTGTTCCCGTTTTTGTTGTTCCCGTTTTTGTTATTCCCGTTTTTGTTCCCGTTTTTGTTGTTCCCGTTTTTGTTCCCGTTTTTGTTGTTCCCGTTTATGTTGTTCCCGTTTTTGTTCCCGTTTTTGTTGTTCCCGTTTTTGTTATTCCCGTTTTTGTTATTCCCGTTTTTGTTCCCGTTTTTGTTGTTCCCGTTTTTGTTCCCGTTTTTGTTGTTCCCGTTTTTGTTATTCCCGTTTTTGTTATTCCCGTTTTTGTTCCCGTTTTTGTTGTTCCCGTTTTTGTTCCAGTTTTTGTTGTTCCCGTTTTTGTTGTTCCCGTTTTTGTTGTTCCCGTTTTTGTTCCCGTTTTTGTTGTTCCCGTTTTTGTTGTTCCCGTTTTTGTTGTTCCCGTTTTTGTTATTCCCGTTTTTGTTATTCCCGTTTATGTTGTTCCCGTTTATGTTGTTCCCGTTTATGTTGTTCACGTTTTTGTTCCCGTTTATGTTGTTCCCGTTTATGTTGTTCACGTTTTTGTTGTTCCCGTTTTTGTTGTTCCCGTTTTTGTTGTTCCCGTTTATGTTGTTCCCGTTTTTGTTATTCCCGTTTATGTTGTTCCCGTTTTTGTTGTTCCCGTTTTTGTTGTTCCCGTTTTTGTTATTCCCGTTTATGTTGTTCCCGTTTTTGTTGTTCCCGTTTATGTTGTTCCCGTTTTTGTTGTTCCCGTTTATGTTGTTCACGTTTTTGTTGTTCCCGTTTATGTTGTTCCCGTTTTTGTTATTCCCGTTTATGTTGTTCCCGTTTATGTTGTTCCCGTTTATGTTGTTCCCGTTTTTGTTGTTCCCGTTTATGTTGTTCCCGTTTTTGTTATTCCCGTTTATGTTGTTCCCGTTTTTGTTATTCCCGTTTATGTTGTTCCCGTTTTTGTTATTCCCGTTTATGTTGTTCCCGTTTTTGTTGTTCCCGTTTATGTTCCCGTTTTTGTTGTTCCCGTTTATGTTGTTTCCGTTTATGTTGTTCCCGTTTTTGTTGTTTCCGTTTATGTTGTTCCCGTTTTTGTTATTCCCGTTTATGTTGTTCCCGTTTTTGTTGTTCCCGTTTATGTTGTTCCCGTTTTTGTTATTCCCGTTTATGTTGTTCCCGTTTTTGTTGTTCCCGTTTATGTTGTTCCCGTTTTTGTTGTTCCCGTTTATGTTGTTTCCGTTTATGTTGTTCCCGTTTTTGTTGTTTCCGTTTATGTTGTTCCCGTTTTTGTTATTCCCGTTTATGTTGTTCCCGTTTTTGTTGTTCCCGTTTATGTTGTTCCCGTTTTTGTTGTTCCCGTTTTTGTTGTTCCCGTTTATGTTGTTCCCGTTTTTGTTATTCCCGTTTATGTTGTTCCCGTTTTTGTTGTTCCCGTTTTTGTTGTTCCCGTTTTTGTTATTCCCGTTTATGTTCCCGTTTATGTTGTTCACGTTTTTGTTGTTCCCGTTTATGTTGTTCCCGTTTTTGTTATTCCCGTTTATGTTGTTCCCGTTTTTGTTGTTCCCGTTTTTGTTGTTCCCGTTTTTGTTGTTCCCGTTTTTGTTATTCCCGTTTATGTTGTTCCCGTTTATGTTGTTCACGTTTTTGTTGTTCCCGTTTATGTTGTTCCCGTTTTTGTTGTTCCCGTTTTTGTTGTTCCCGTTTATGTTGTTCCCGTTTATGTTGTTCACGTTTTTGTTGTTCCCGTTTATGTTGTTCCCGTTTTTGTTGTTCCCGTTTATGTTGTTCACGTTTTTGTTGTTCCCGTTTATGTTGTTCCCGTTTATGTTGTTCCCGTTTTTGTTATTCCCGTTTATGTTGTTCCCGTTTTTGTTGTTCCCGTTTTTGTTATTCCCGTTTATGTTGTTCCCGTTTTTGTTGTTCCCGTTTATGTTGTTCCCGTTTATGTTGTTCACGTTTTTGTTGTTCCCGTTTATGTTGTTCCCGTTTATGTTGTTCACGTTTATGTTGTTCCCGTTTATGTTGTTCACGTTTTTGTTGTTCCCGTTTATGTTGTTCCCGTTTTTGTTGTTCCCGTTTATGTTGTTCACGTTTTTGTTGTTCCCGTTTATGTTGCTCCCGTTTATGTTGTTCCCGTTTATGTTGTTCCCGTTTTTGTTATTCCCGTTTATGTTGTTCCCGTTTTTGTTGTTCCCGTTTTTGTTATTCCCGTTTATGTTGTTCCCGTTTTTGTTGTTCCCGTTTTTGTTGTTCCCGTTTATGTTGTTCACGTTTATGTTGTTCCCGTTTATGTTGTTCACGTTTTTGTTGTTCCCGTTTATGTTGTTCCCGTTTTTGTTGTTCCCGTTTTTGTTGTTCCCGTTTATGTTGTTCACGTTTATGTTGTTCCCGTTTATGTTGTTCACGTTTTTGTTGTTCCCGTTTATGTTGTTCCCGTTTATGTTGTTCACGTTTATGTTGTTCCCGTTTATGTTGTTCACGTTTTTGTTGTTCCCGTTTATGTTGTTCCCGTTTTTGTTCCCGTTTATGTTGTTCACGTTTTTGTTGTTCCCGTTTATGTTGTTCCCGTTTATGTTGTTCCCGTTTTTGTTGTTCCCGTTTTTGTTATTCCCGTTTATGTTGTTCCCGTTTTTGTTATTCCCGTTTATGTTGTTCCCGTTTTTGTTGTTCCCGTTTTTGTTGTTCCCGTTTATGTTGTTCCCGTTTATGTTGTTCCCGTTTATGTTGTTCCTGTTTATGTTGTTCCCGTTTTTGTTCCCGTTTTTGTTGTTCCCGTTTTTGTTATTCCCGTTTTTGTTATTCCCGTTTATGTTGTTCCCGTTTATGTTGTTCCCGTTTATGTTGTTCCCGTTTTTGTTGTTCCCGTTTTTGTTGTTCCCGTTTTTGTTGTTCCCGTTTTTGTTGTTCCCGTTTATGTTGTTCCCGTTTTTGTTGTTCCCGTTTTTGTTGTTCCCGTTTTTGTTGTTCCCGTTTATGTTGTTCCCGTTTTTGTTGTTCCCGTTTTCTTGTTCCCGTTTTTGTCGTTCCCGTTTTTGTCGTTCCCGTTTATGTTGTTCCCGTTTATGTCGTTCCCGTTTATGTTGTTCCCGTTTATGTTATTCCCGTTTATGTTGTTCCCGTTTTTGTTGTTCCCGTTTATGTTGTTCCCGTTTATGTCGTTCCCGTTTATGTTGTTCCCGTTTATGTTGTTCCCGTTTATGTTGTTCCCGTTTATGTTGTTCCCGTTTATGTTGTTCCCGTTTATGTCGTTCCCGTTTATGTTGTTCCCGTTTATGTTATTCCCGTTTATGTTGTTCCCGTTTTTGTTGTTCCCGTTTTTGTTGTTCCCGTTTATGTTGTTCCCGTTTATGTCGTTCCCGTTTATGTTGTTCCCGTTTATGTTATTCCCGTTTATGTTGTTCCCGTTTTTGTCGTTCCCGTTTATGTTGTTCCCGTTTATGTCGTTCCCGTTTATGTTGTTCCCGTTTATGTTATTCCCGTTTATGTTGTTCCCGTTTTTGTTGTTCCCGTTTATGTCGTTCCCGTTTATGTTGTTCCCGTTTATGTCGTTCCCGTTTATGTTGTTCCCGTTTATGTTATTCCCGTTTATGTTGTTCCCGTTTTTGTTGTTCCCGTTTTTGTTGTTCCCGTTTATGTTGTTCCCGTTTTTGTTGTTCCCGTTTTTGTTGTTCCCGTTTTCTTGTTCCCGTTTTTGTCGTTCCCGTTTTTGTCGTTCCCGTTTTGTCGTTCCCGTTTTGTCGTTCCCGTTTTGTCGCTCCCGTTTTGTCGCTCCCGTTATGTCGTTCCCGTTTTGTCGCTCCCGTTTTTGTCGTTCCCGTTTTGTCGCTCCCGTTTTGTCGCTCCCGTTTATGTCGTTCCCGTTTATGTCGTTCCCGTTTATGTCGTTCCCGTTTATGTTGTTCCCGTTTATGTTGTTCCCGTTTTTGTTGTTCCCGTTTATGTTGTTCCCGTTTATGTCGTTCCCGTTTATGTTGTTCCCGTTTATGTTGTTCCCGTTTATGTTGTTCCCGTTTATGTCGTTCCCGTTTATGTTGTTCCCGTTTATGTCGTTCCCGTTTATGTTGTTCCCGTTTATGTCGTTCCCGTTTATGTCGTTCCCGTTTATGTTGTTCCCGTTTATGTTGTTCCCGTTTTTGTTGTTCCCGTTTATGTCGTTCCCGTTTATGTTGTTCCCGTTTATGTCGTTCCCGTTTATGTTGTTCCCGTTTATGTCGTTCCCGTTTATGTCGTTCCCGTTTATGTTGTTCCCGTTTATGTTGTTCCCGTTTTTGTTGTTCCCGTTTATGTCGTTCCCGTTTATGTTGTTCCCGTTTATGTCGTTCCCGTTTATGTTGTTCCCGTTTATGTTGTTCCCGTTTATGTTGTTCCCGTTTATGTTGTTCCCGTTTATGTTGTTCCCGTTTATGTTGTTCCCGTTTATGTTGTTCCCGTTTATGTTGTTCCCGTTTATGTTGTTCCCGTTTATGTCGTTCCCGTTTATGTCGTTCCCGTTTATGTCGTTCCCGTTTATGTTGTTCCCGTTTATGTTGTTCCCGTTTTTGTTGTTCCCGTTTATGTCGTTCCCGTTTATGTCGTTCCCGTTTATGTCGTTCCCGTTTATGTTGTTCCCGTTTATGTTGTTCCCGTTTATGTTGTTCCCGTTTATGTTGTTCCCGTTTATGTTGTTCCCGTTTATGTTGTTCCCGTTTATGTTGTTCCCGTTTATGTTGTTCCCGTTTATGTTGTTCCCGTTTATGTCGTTCCCGTTTATGTCGTTCCCGTTTATGTTGTTCCCGTTTATGTTGTTCCCGTTTATGTCGTTCCCGTTTATGTCGTTCCCGTTTATGTTGTTCCCGTTTATGTCGTTCCCGTTTATGTTGTTCCCGTTCATGTTGTTCCCGTTTATGTTGTTCCCGTTTATGTTGTTCCCGTTTATGTTGTTCCCGTTTATGTTGTTCCCGTTTATGTTGTTCCCGTTTATGTTGTTCCCGTTCATGTTGTTCCCGTTCATGTTGTTCCCGTTTATGTTGTTCCCGTTTATGTTGTTCCCGTTTATGTTGTTCCCGTTTATGTTGTTCCCGTTTTTGTTGTTCCCGTTTTTGTTGTTCCCGTTTTTGTTGTTCCCGTTTTGTTTCCGTTTGTCCTATTTGTGTGTATTATTTTTTTTCAGCCCCTCCCTTCTTATTCTTTACCGTTTAAACTCCCGTTATATGTCACGCACACCCGCATGCGCACACGCAGACAATCATGCATATACGCACACACGTGCATACACACTCGCACACACATACGCACACGTACATGCATACGCACACTTACATGCATACACAAACATGCGCACACATACTTGCATACACACATACGCACACGTACATGCATACGCACACTTACATGCATACACAAACATGCGCACACGTACTTGCATACACACATACGCACACGCACACACATACGCACGCACATACGCGAGTGCGCATACCGAACATTCTTCTGTGCTGCCCCAAACAGGTTTGTTCTCCCCCCCCCCCCCTCACCATCTCTGCCCCCCTCCCCCCTTCTCCATCATAGCATCTGTGCTGGTGTCTTGCTTTTAATTTTGTTTCATTTAGTTTGATTTCATTGAATCTGATTTGATTCGATTTGGTTTGGTTTAATTTGATTTGGTTTAATTTGATTTTGTTTAGTTTAATTTGATTTTGTTTGGTTTGAATTGATTTTGTTTGGTTTAATTTGATTTGGTTTGGTTTAATTTGATTTGGTTTAATTTGATTTTGTTTGGTTTAATTTGATTTGGTTTGGTTTAATTTTATTTGGTTTAATTTGATTTGGTTTGGTTTAATTTGATTTGGTTTGGTTTAATTTGATTTTGTTTGGTTTAATTTTATTTGGTTTGGTTTAATTTAATTTGATTTGGTTTAATTTGATTTGGTTTAATTTGATTTGGTTTGGTTTAATTTGATTTGGTTTGGTTTAATTTGAGTTGGTTTGGTTTAATTCGATTTGGTTTGGTTTAATTTGATTTGGTTTGGTTTAATTCGATTTGGTTTGGTTTAATTTGGTTTGGTTTAATTCGATTTGGTTTGGTTTAATTTGGTTTGGTTTGGTTTAATTTGATTTGGTTTGGTTTAATTCGATTTGGTTTGGTTTAATTTGATTTGGTTTGGTTTAATTCGATTTGGTTTGGTTTAATTTGGTTTGGTTTAATTCGATTTGGTTTGGTTTAATTCGATTTGGTTTGGTTTAATTTGAGTTGGTTTGGTTCAATTTGATTTGGTTTGGTTTAATTCGATTTGGTTTGGTTTAATTTGATTTGGTTTGGTTTAATTCGATTTGGTTTGGTTTAATTCGATTTGGTTTGGTTTAATTCGATTTGGTTTGGTTTAATTTGATATGGTTTGGTTTAATTCGATTTGGTTTGGTTTAATTCGATTTGGTTTGGTTTAATTCGATTTGGTTTGGTTTAATTTGATTTGGTTTGGTTTAATTCGATTTGGTTTGGTTTAATTCGATTTGGCTTGGTTTAATTCGATTTGGTTTGGTTCAATTTGATTTGGTTTGGTTTAATTCGATTTGGTTTGGTTTAATTTAATTTGGTTTAATTCGATTTGGTTTGGTTTAATTCGATTTGGTTTGGTTTAATTTGATTTAATTTTTTTTTTATTTGATTTTGTTCAATTTGTTTTTTTTGGTTAGTTTGATTCAATTTGATTTTTTTATTTGATTTGATTTAATTTGATTTAGTTGATTTTGATTCAATATAATTTGATTAGTTATGTATTGTGCCCATAAGGGTACTGAATAAATTAGTTAATTGAAATGATATCGTTTTTGTATTTATTTCTGACAAATCCGTGTTGTTTCTTCAGTTATTCAGTTCAGTATGGTTATAAATTTGTTAACTAACTGCTTGAATTTAATCTTTTTTATAATTATCACTTTGACCGCAACTTGACCCACCGGTGGTACACGGAAGGGATTTTCACAAAGCTGCAGACCGACCAGTAGGCACAAACTCAATTTCCATAAATACTTAAATGAAGGCACAATCCTGTTCATGTTTGCTATTTTCAACATTGCGCGCTACAGCTGACTTTGTGTTGGAGTTGAATGTTGAACTTGACTTTAACCTGCAGTGGTCACAGGTGTTGTTGATGTTGTGTTGCATTAGTGACTTGAATTAGTTAGTTACTAATTTCAAAAAACTAATTAGAAACTTGCAAAAATTACTAATATCATTAGTTACTCGAGTTAGTTACTAATTACAAAAAATAATTAAAAAATTGTGAAAATTACTAATAACATGAATTACTTGATTTAGTTACTTATTACAAAAAACTAATTAAAAAATTGCAAAAATTATTAATAACATAAGTTACTTGAGCTAGTTACTAATTACAAAAAAAACTAATTAAAAAATTGCAAATATTACTAATAACATTAGTTACTTGAATTCATGATATGAAACTATGAATTAATTAATTTTATGTTTGTGGAGGTTTTGTGTTAGATTTCATTCATTTGCTTTAAATTTTGTTTGATTTTTCTTGGCTGAAATTTGATTTTAGTTTTTGGGTTGATATTTGATTTGATTTCTTCATGAAAATTTTGGATTAATTTTTTTTTCATTTAAATTTTGAATTCGATTTTTTATTGAAATTTTTAATTTTTTTCCATTGACATATTGAATTCATTTTATGGTTGAAATTAGATTTTTTCCGTCTTTCTTGCAGATGAACTGAGCCGCCCTACCTCCCCTGACTCCCCACACCCCCAGCAGGAGGTCCACGCCCCTGGAGACTGCAACACTCTAGTCACAGAGAGGCCTTGTAGGCCTCCGTTTGTGTGCCCTAGGCCTATTTCTCCAGGCAGGAATTTAGGTTGTACTCTTGCAGAGTTTTCCAAGTCTTCTCCAAAGCTCAGTAACCCCAATAAAAATCTAGGAAAATCAGACAAAAATCTAGGGAAATCAGACAAAAATCTAGGGAAATCAGACAAAAATCTAGGTAGCCCCAACAGTAATCGAGGTAACCTCATAAATAATCAAAGTAACCTTGAAAAAAATCAAGGTAACTTCAGAAATAATCCAAGCAACCTTCACAATAATCTTAGTTACCCCAACAATAATCTAGGTAAACTCAACCCTAACTGCATAAGTTCAGTCACAATAGAAGATTTAAACATCAGAACAACTTCGTTTGACCGTAAGAGTAGTCCGTCCAGTGGCTTCAATAGCGGTTGTTTTGATCAGTTTGACTGCTCAGACTTGAGCTTGAGTCAAGGACCCAAGGACGTGTTTTCAGGGCACGGTGAAGTGCCAAGGGACTCCGAAGGGCGTGTTGAAGTGTGCCACAATCGTGCCTATGGTAATGGTTTGTTAGAAGGTCGTAAATTCAGTTATGGTCACGGAAATATAAAAGAGCTTCGTGAATTTAGTAATGGTTTTCTAGAGGGTCATGACTTGAAGGGTCGTGACTCTACTAATGGTTCGTTAGAGGGTCGTGAATTTAGTAATGGCTTGTTAGAGGGTCGTGAATTGAGTAATGGTCACAGAAATGTAGAAGAATTTGCTGACCTGGTGCTGGGTGCAAGCGATGCTGCGGAATGTGAGAGTGGAGTTTACCTCGAGTTAGGCCACCAAGACATCGAGTGTATGATCGTCAAAAGCGAGAACTGTGTGACGGTCCAAGGAGAAGACAGGTCCCCTAATCTGGACCTGGGTAGAAGGGAGTCGCGAAGTAGGGACCTCGATCCTGAGAGTAGAAGCGATAGGGGGAGGGGGCACTTTGATCTTGAAAGTAAAAGAAGAAGAGATCACTTAGATATTGAGGGTAGAAATAAAGACCCCGGAGATCTTGAGGGTAGAAGAGAGAAGGGTCGCCTCGATCTTCAAAGTAGACGAGATAGGAGTCACGTCGACTGTGAAGGTAGAAGAGACAGAAGTCGTGTTGCTTTAAACCCATGGGAAAACGCCCAGCCTATCTCGTGCCGTGACTTTGAAGGAAACAGTGCCACCAATGGGTACTTGAGTGATGTCTTGACCGAGGGGGACAGCTGCAAAATTGACAGTGTCCAATTCCCTAAAGATCAAGAGCTTTCGCGAAACCCAACTCAAAAGTTGCCAGATGAAACGTACGCCCAAAACAAAGGACCATTTCGCTGTAGGCCTGACAAGTGCGACAGTGAAAGGAAAATCGACTCCGCCGTGAGGAGCACACTCCATTTCATAAAGTACAAGAAGTACGTTCCCCCCAATGACAACTTCGAGGAAGACGTCGAGATAGCCGAGTTGGACGACGATTACGCGTACTGTGACATATCAGCAACGGAAAGCGCCATATTCGATTCTGTGTGTGATGAAAACGACGTCAAGTACAAGTCTTCTCGCCTCTATGCTCTCAAGAAGAACTACGCACAGATTGTAGCCCGTGAGAACGCGGCCAGACTAAGCGGGTATAGCTCTAGTCTCAAAGGGCACAGACTTTTCAGGCATAGTCAGGATTCCGACACTGAAGAACACGAGGATCTTCACAAGGAGACATTGCCGTACGAGGCTGTGAAAGGTGCGGCAGGGAATTCATCCCGTGGATCTTGTAAAGACGGTACGTGTCTGAATTGGGTTTGATGTTTGAAATTTGGTTAGATCATTTGAATTAGATTTGATTTGGTTTGATGGTCAAATGGTTTGGTCAAATGGTTTGGTCAAATTTGGTGCGATCATATGAATTGGGTTTTCTTACAGACCTTAATGGGATGGTTAAACATCCGTATCATGGTTAAGTTTGGGTCTTATTCTTTTTGCGCATGGCTAGAATGTATGTTTCAAACATCACTTTGATTGCCCAAGAAGCTTCCTTTATTATCCGTATGGATATAAACTCATAATTATCCTGTATTAACAATGTAGTTTGCGACGCTAAGGTTTTCAGTCCATCTCATGTTGGCTACGTTTTCCAGGTGCTGATGAAAATTTCGGGCAACCAAAAGAAGGAGATGACCCAGCTTGCGAGAGCGACTACGAGCACATTGAAAACGTGAACCCTAATTTAAAGAACCCCAAAACTTGTACAGAGCATCCTCCCACCGTGGACCATAGGACCCACCCAACCAAAGCCCCTCCCGGCGCAAGTCGACCTCGAACGTCTGATGTCGCCTCAGAGATCTCCCCCACCAGGCAGTCCGACCTCACGTCTCCGAGAGCGAGAAAGCGTGAAGACCCACCCAAACTCAGCACCCCGGCGTCATTTGAGGGTTTACTACCTGCAGAGGACACCTGCCGACCCACAGGCAGCTCAAATCGGCCTCTGGACGGCCATAATCGGCCGTCACAAGCTGCCGATGATCGCAGTCGAAACTACCTTGTCGATCGAGGTACTGACCATCGCTCGCTGGCGGATGCGGACCCGGCTGTACTCGAGGAGGTCTTCTTGCGTCCGTCCAAGGCCAATTCTATTCAACCCAAGGGCACTTCTGCTCAATCCAAAGCCACTTCTCCATCCAAAGCCCCTTCTGTGCAACCCAAGGCGACTTCTGTTTCTTCCAAAGCCATTTCTTCCTCATCCAAAGCGACTTCAGTTCTATCAAAGGCCACTTCTTCGCCATCCAAGGCCCCTTCCTCTCCATCTAAGGCCACTTCTGCTCGCTCAAAGTCCACTTCCGTCACTGGAGGCAGATCTACAGTAGCATTTCCGTTCGTTGAGGACTGGGCAAACGAGAGCGACCACTGGAAGGTGGAGTCCAGTGATCCGACTACTCCAAGTTACGTTGCCAAACCCCCTGTGTCTTCCCGCGTCGCCGGTGTGTGGAGTTGGGTTTATTCCAAGGGGGAAGCGAGTTTGTTTTACTCTGTGTGCGTTGATTTTACCCTGATCTGTGCGTTTTTACCTAAGTGTGTTTTTATCCAAATTTATGTATTTTACACAGATGTGTGCGTTGGGTTTGCCCAGATGTGTGTGTTGGGTTTGTCCAGATGTGTGTTTTGTGTTTGCCCAGATGTATTTGTTGGGTTTGCCCAGATGTGTGTGTTGGGTTTGCCCAGATGTGTGTGTTGGGTTTGCCCAGATGTGTGCACTGGGCTTACCCAGATGTGCGTTGGTTTTGGCCAGATGCGTGCGTAGGGTTTGCCCAAACGTGTGTGTTGGGTTTGCCCAGACGTGTGATTAAACGATTTTGTACGCATTATTTAAGGAATTGATGAGGGTTCCAGGTTGCAATATAGGCAATAATTGAATAATTGATGTAGAAATTTTGTGAATGATTTAGAATGAAGATTTATTGAATAATTGCTTTGGAATGAATTAAGGAAAGAATTGCTATAGCTGGCTGTGCCCACAGGGAGACGAGAAGGGCGCCTCCAGAAGAAAGATCGTTCCAAGACACGAGCTGGGGAATCTCTGCCTGAGGACTCTGGGGATCGTAACTCGAGGCTCCAGGACTCTGGTTCTCGTAACTCAAGGCAACAGGACTCTGAAACATGTAACTCAAGGCAACAGGAATCTGAGGCCTGTAATTCGGGGCGCCAGGACTCTGGAAATCGTAACTCGAAGCATCAAGACCCTGGGGATCGTAACCCAAGGCACCATAATTCCGAAAATCGTAACCCGAGGCACCAGGAGTCTGGGGATCGTAACCCGAGGCACCAGGGCTCCAGGGATCGTATCTCGAGACTCAAGGAGTCCAAGTCGGAGTCGGAACTGCGGAACGTAGGTGGGACACCGTGGGACGGGGCGTCGACAGGGCACGGCGTCAAATATGACGCTGCGACGTCGGGCTGTCGCGTCCCTGTGAGTCTTTTTCTTCTTAGCGCTGACGTAGAGGGGAGGAATTAGACGTACTGTAGAATGTACAAAATTTCAATGGGGAGACAACCATGATGTTCATATAATATTTGCTGTTCAAATGATGTTGATGTTATTTTACACGGTAAATTGGAAAGACCTGATGCTGGTTAAATTATGTGACCTTCGATGCGATATAGTTCAAATAACTGAAGCGCTAGCAAACCTATGTTACTTCTACTACTACTACTACATTGGACGTTATCTTAGTGGTGACGAAGGGGGGAGGGAGGGAATTAGACGTTTTCTTAGTGGTTCCCCCTAAGATTGGCTGCAAAAGCAACTTGACCTATCAAGGAGATTAGTTACTAATTTTAATCAACGATTAGTAAGTAATAAGGTGATGTAATTATGAATGGTACACAAGAATGATAAAAGTGAAGGTTATTGGTGTGTTACTGTCGTACCTAGGGGAATTCACGCTCCCAGGGTTAATATGTGAGGTCCCGCGCTGAGGGTTAGGTAGACCTTCGTTTAGGTGATATAGAATAGGCCTTTTGTTATGGTAAAGACTTTCTTTTTTTGGTTCACTGCTGTTTTTTTTCAGCAGCTACTACTTTCTTTTGCAACTTTGATCTTGTTTCATAATCTTCATTCCCAACTTACTATTTCTATGCCCCTTCTGCATAGATTTCTCATTCCCCTATCTCCATACTAAATGGTGCCTTCCTCTTTTCTCTCTTTGATACGCTTTTTTTGTAGTGGTTAGGGAGGCTTAAACTTACTTATAATCTAATCTCTTCCCCAGGTCTGTGAGTTCCCCTCGGGGGGTATGGAGAGATGTGCGAAGTCCCACTCGGCTCAGGCAACAGGACGGTGTGTTAATTAGTTGTTATCCTTCCTTAGTAGTTGATATTGCCTAATTCATTGTAATCCCTAAGTTAGTCGGTATCTTTCCTAATTAATTATCCTTTATTAGTTGCTATCCTTCTTAATTGGTTGCTATCCATCTTAATTCGTTGTGAAGCAAAGTAACGAAGCAGGGAGGAAAGTGGGAGGGCCAGAAGAAAAGTGGGCGGGGCCAGGAGAAAAGTGGGCGAGGTCATGAGAAAAGTGGGTGGGCCCAAGAGAAAAGTGGGTGGGCCCAAGAGAAAAGTGGGTGGGCTCAAGAGAAAAGTGGGTGGGGCCAGGAGAAAAGCGGGTGGGGCCAGGAGAAAAGTGGGTAGGACTACCAGCGAAATGGGTGGAGCTAGACGGTTACGTTGTGTAGCTGCGGACGAAGTTATGGTGTGGAGTATTTTCAATGTTAACTCAATAGATATTTCCTTTATTTTTATTTCTCAAAGCCCTTAGTCAGTAGATTCTTCTTTGCTACTTGAATAATTTCATTTGACTAATTTAATTCTTATTTTAGTGTTTATATGAACTTTTTCAGCGCTGCCGGGAGTGGGAGCCATGGAGACAGACGTACGAACTTTGACGTCGAGCCTCTCTACGTTTCAAAAACGTCCGCCCCTTCCAAGAAAGTCCCGCCTCCCCCAGTCAGGAGCGGGGGAGTGGGCGGAGCGAGCGGGGATGAAGGGAGGACGTGCCCTGTCATTGGCGTGACAAAACCAGTGGGAGGAGCCAGTAACCGCGCTGGGGGCGGGACCAGCGCTGCTATTGGAGGACCGACGACGCCAATGGGAAGAGAGAAAGGAACCAGTACTGCATCGGCGGCTCCTATTGGTCCAATGAAGGGGACCAGTACTACACCGGCGGCTCCTATTGGCGCAATGAAGGGCGGGGGAGGCGTGACCACCCGCAAGCCATCCTACCCCCTCCCCCCCCACCACCTTCACCACCACCAGCCCCCGCCCCTCAAGACCGTGTCCATCATGGACACCCTCAGCGAGCTCGCCGGGGCCGCTGCTGACGGACACCAGTTTGTGCAGGTGCGTCCAGTTAATTTATATGTGTACTTATATATGTACAGGGTTATTTATTTGTTGGCTGAGGTATGTACGTATTTACAAAGTGATTTATTTCTTGACCAATTTATGTAGTGATTAATTTGCATATTAATATATTTAGTAATTTTTTCGATACATACAAATTTTATAGTCATTCATTATATAGTGATTTCTAGAGTGATTTGTTTATATAGTAATTTATTTCTATTGTAATGGTGATTGATGCATCAACCGTACCTGCCGTTACAGACGGGCCCGCCCGTTACACCGGGGCCAGCGTGCCGCTACACGGAGTGCGGGGCCGTAATGGGGAGGGGGGCTGGGGGGACCCCTCACTCCCCCGCTGGGGGGGACGCCAGGGCGCTAGGGGTGAGTGGGGGGGACAATTTTCATTACTTGATGCTAGTAATAAAATTTTTATTGGTTGGAATTTTGTGGAGTGAAGATGTGGGGTCCCGTATTAATTGATTATCTAGTACAGGAGTCGGCAAAGTTGTCGATATCGACCTCCTCCGGGGGTTGATGTTTGATAATATTTGTCATATTTTTGGTCATCAAAAACGTCAATAATGGTTTAATGTTTTCTCATCTATTTGTATGTGTGTGTGCGCATGGAGGGGGTCGATGTAGGTATTAACATGAATAGAAAATGATAACATTAACACATACGCCCCCCCCCCCCCCCTCACAGGCGGGAGACAGAGGCCGCCGAACCCCGGACTGGATCAAAAAGATCCTCGACGTCGCAAAGCAGGGCAACCTGACGGCGCTGGTGAGCTGTGTGTGTTGTGTTTATAGTGTTGTGTGTGTTGTATGTGCAGTATAGTGTGTATGTGTTGTGTGTGTGTATAGTGCTTTGTGTGTTGTGTTATGTGTGCATTGGTGTGTGGTGTTGCGTGTGTAGTATGTGCAGTGTAGTGTGTATGTGTTGTGTGTGTGTATAGTGCTTTGTGTGTTGTGTTATGTGTGCATTGGTGTGTGGTGTTGCGTGTGTTGTGTTTATAGTGTTGTGTATGTATGGGTTGTGTGTGTGTGTATAGTGCTTTGTGTGTTGTGTTGTGTGTAGCTTGTTGTGTGCATTGCATGTTGCATACCCATGTGTGTATTGTGTGGTGGGGGTAGGGTGTGTATTGTCTGGTGTAACTGTATTTTTTTATTGTTTGTTACTGATGAACTGTGTACAGCGCCCTATTCATCCGCAGAATGAACATATCGCATTATGTTGAGAACTTTCTTTCGTGTTGTAAAGTCCTTCCATACATCTACCTCATCACCTCTAATTAACCCCTCAATGATGCCAATTAACCTCTATGCTCCTATAACATTGTTCTAATTATACCATGGGTGAACAAAACCTGGTCACTCCCTGATATGAACCAGTCGCATTTTTTAAAGTTGAAAATGCCAACATCGTCATCACATTCTGTTCATTGATAAAATCACACCGCTGCCACCATTTGTTATGTTCTATTTTTGTTTCACTTTTCAATTCCTATTTCACTTTCCAGTGAAGCACTTTTTAGATGCTATATGTTTTCCCAGCAGTCATCAATCCACTGGTTGTTAGCTTGGGTCATTTAAGCAAACTTTGATCTGATGTGATGCTTTTCATAATTCCCCATGTCCGCGTTTTTCGTTGGGGGTTGTTAGGAGGAACCCTCCCACCCCCACTGCTCTCCTAATGACCCTATAATGAACAAACATTTGGGGGAATCTGCAGAACACCACAACATATAAACGTTCACTTAAATGACCCGAGTTAACGACACAGTGAATTGAGGGTTTCTGAGAAAATACATTGCATGGAGAGAAGGAACTTATGCGATTAATGAATTGTTTGTAAATGGCAAAGATGGAAATGACGGCTTGACTGGAGGGGAAAAGTTGCCTCCAGGTGCCTTTTGTAAATGCACCAAGGTAGAGTTAGTAAAGTTAGAAGTATATAGTTTATTAAGTGTTTAATAAAGATGTACATTAATAAAATTCTAAATCACTTACATGGTTCATGTACACACGTACACATGAAGGAATGAACTCTTTAGGGTTAATGTAAGTATGATTAGGATAATGAAGGTTACTGCCACCAGAGACTTACGTCTCGAATTTCACGTTGTGACTTTGGTAGGAGGTCCTATAAATTGTGGTGTGACGTTGGCGCATAAACGTTAGCCTTTACGTCCAACCCCTATTTTATCAAGAAACCACAACTTGATAGCTTTGGCCGAGTTCCCGGCGCGTGTCTTTGTTGTGGTTTGAGCGTTATGTTAGGTAAAAGAAAGGCACGTATTCACTGTGTGTTATTGGTGAGTACAACCCAGGAACTTCTCAACAAAAAGATAGCGACACGGTATTCGCTGTCCACTGCTTGACTTGTGCATAAAAAATGTTGAAACCAGTCTCCTCTAATCTTAGCCCTTGACAAGCATCAAGGAAATCAAGCGCTAATGACTGTAGTCTCGCTCTGGTTGAGATCTATCATTTCACCCCAATACTTGAAAGTTGACCGAGTGTAGCACTCGAGCCTGACTTTCTACCTTCTCTCCTCTGTCTCCTACCCTAAGTGACTGCATAATGTTCTTGTAAGAGACTCTAAAAAGGGAAACACGACCAAGGGGAGAGGAGCGATCGAGGGATGGGGCAACCTTGAGCGCGGTCACTCAAACTTTACCCGGTGCCAAGTAGAATCGAAAGGGTCAAAAAAGGGCCAAATATGGTTCGCTCTCCCATAACTTTATGGGACCCTAATGACCCCCTCCACCCCCAGCAACACGGAGGGGTCCCCCCCTAATGACCCCCTCTACCCCCAGCAACACGGAGGGGTCCCCCCTAATGACCCCATTTACCCCCAGCCACACGGAGGGGTCCCCCCTAATGATCCCATCTACCCCCAGCAACACGCAACTCGTAACATGGAGGGGTCCCTGCTACGCAACCTCACGGACGGCCACGGCAACAACCTGCTGCACGTGGTGGCTTGTCTGGGTCACGTGACCTGCCTGGCATGGCTCCTCTCCGCCCTCCCGCCCCTCGCCCCGGCCCTCGCTGACGAGAACGTCTTCGGCCACACGCCCCTCGTCTGCGCCGTCAAGGTGCCCTCTTGTTGTTATCCGGTTGCCTTCTTGTTGTTGTCCTTGTGTTATCCTCCTGTTGTCTCTACTTTTTGGTGGGGGTGTAATTATCTGCTTGTTTTCAGGATGCTGTTATCTTTTTGTTATCTGCGCCGTCAAGGCGTCTTGTTATCTTCTAGCTGGATGTTATCGTCCTTGTTATCTTCTAATTCTTGTTGCTATCACCTTGTTCGGACAGACCATTCTTGTCAGTGTTCTCAGGGTGAGGTTCGCGTTTGTTGTTTTCATTTTTGGCCACGCCCCTTGTGTGTGCCGTCATGGTGGCGTGTTGTTATCCTTCTGTCATCTGTGCCGTCAAATTGGCGTGTTGTCTTTCTGTTATCACCCGTGTTATCTTCTTGTTTGGTTAAACTCCGCCCTTGTCTGCGCTGTCAAGGTGCCTTGTTATCTTGTTAGTTATCACCATTGTTTTCTTGTTTTCAGGGGTTGGTTATCTGCTTGTTTTCATTGTTGTCTGCTGTCAAGGTCTTATAATCTTTTAGCTTGTTATCACCATTGTCAAATGCATTTTTGAGACAGGTGGGTATTATTACTTTGTTTTTATTGTCTGTTATCAAGAAGTTGTCGTCTTCTGGTCTCTGGGAAATTATTTTCTTGTTTTCAGGGTATTGTTATCGTTTTGTCATCTGGGTTTTATATTCCTGTTGTCTGTGTCGTCACGGTGTCTTCTTTTTGTTTTTGGGGGATTGTTATTGTTAGTTATCAGGGTGTAATCCCCTTGATTTTAGTGTTATCTTTGTGGGGGTGACCCTTTTGATTTTAGTGTTATCTTTTTGTTATCACCTTGTTTTCAGGGTGGCATGCTAACTGAGTGTTGTTGTCCTGATCAACGGACTTCAGTGTTGAATTTTGTTTTCCATTATAAAAAATGCTTGGCAATATTTGCATTTATGTTATAATAATAAGTTTATAATTATTAGTCAATTAATTAATTAATTTATAAACTAATGAATGAATTTGTTTATGTATTACACATTTCCATTGCTAAAACTTAACGTGAATTTCATTGGAACCTTCATGTGTTTTTGTTTTCTTCAGGGATAACAGTTAACGATTTTGTGTTGTACATAAAGATAACAAATGTGGAAGTGCTTCTGGTACTGGTACGTGCTGTACTGGTACGCATGGTACAGAGCTAGAACGGTATCCTGTACCAGTACTCATAACTCAGTACCAATAGAGAACCAGTCACCACTAAAGCAGAACTCCCCAGTACCCCGTCAGTACCCTCGCGTACCACCGTGCAGTACGAGGTGATGGGCACTATATTCAGTACCAGTACCCCAGTACCACCAGGGCAGTACCAGTACTCTCACAAATACCTCCCTTGCAGTACGGAGCGGTGGGGGCAGTGCGGTGGCTGGTGCGACACGGAGGGGCCAGCCTGCGCAGCCGTGACGGGGAGCGCTCCCTGCTGCATCTCGCTGCCAAGTGGGGGCAGGAGCAGGTGTGTTGTTGTCCCTCTTGTTGTCTTTGTTGTCCCTCTTGTTGTCTTTGTTGTCCCTCTTTTTGTCTTTGTTATCCCTCTTTTTGTCTTTGGTATCCCTCTTTTTGTCTTTGTTATCCCTCTTTTTGTCTTTGTTATCTCTCTTTTTGTCTTTGTTATCTCTCTTTTTGTCTTTGTTATCTCTCTTTTTGTCTTTGTTATCTCTCTTTTTGTCTTTGTTATCCCTCTTTTTGTCTTTGTTATCTCTCTTTTTGTCTTTGTTATCCCTCTTTTTGTCTTTGTTATCTCTCTTTTTGTCTTTTTTATCTCTCTTTTTGTCTTTGTTATCTCTCTTTTTGTCTTTGTTATCCCTCTTTTTGTCTTTGTTATCTCTGTTTTTGTCTTTGTTATCTCTCTTTTTGTCTTTGTTATCCCTCTTTTTGTCTTTGTTATCTCTCTTTTTGTCTTTGTTATCCCTCTTTTTGTCTTTGTTATCTCTCTTTTTGTCTTTGTTATCCCTCTTTTTGTCTTTGTTATCTCTCTTTTTGTCTTTGTTATCCCTCTTTTTGTCTTTGTTATCCCTTTTTTGTCTTTGTTATCTCTCTTTTTGTCTTTGTTATCCCTCTTTTTGTCTTTGTTCCTCTTGTTGTCTTTGTTGTCTTACGTCTTGTTATATTTTTTATCCCTCCTGTTATTAGTCCAGCCGCAATAAACGAGGGATTAGTCTATATTTGAGTACGTCGGCTTGACTACACCAACTCTTACTGTTGAAGTTACCGAACACGTATTTATTTGAGCCCAATAAGGCTGTATTACCACTCTTGTCTTCATATCAAATGCTACTTCATTTGAAAGTCAAATATTCCTCAAAAATGAAGTTTGAACTTTGAAAAGATTTATTCTCACTATTGATCGGTGAAATTTCATATTTCTCTATTGTATTTAGTAAAATAAAGTTCAAATTTTACCTTTTTATTTCTTTTGCCGCTGAAAAGTTCATCCCAATCAACCAGATTCAATAAAGCTAGTCCCAGGTGGTGCAGTGGGGTCCCCACAGGGGGTAACAGCCCCCAGATGGTGCCCCAATGGTGGTAACAACCGTGTGTGTCCCCCAGATGGTGCAGTGGCTGGTGTCGCAGATGGCACAGCTGGAGATAACACTGGACGGCCGGGACCACCACGGCAACACGGCCCTCCATCTCGCAGCCCGTACTGGCAACTCCCGTGTGTGTTCCGTGTTGCTGCAACACGGCGCTGATCTCACCATCAAGGTGTGTTGTGTGTTGCTGCAACACGGCGCTGATCTCACCATCAAGGTGTGTTCCGTGTTGCTGCAACACGGCGCTGATCTCACCATCAAGATGTGTTGTGTGTTGCTGCAACACGGCGCTGATCTAACGTGAGAACTAGAGTAAGAGCTTTGAAAGGAGCGCAACAAGGTAGGGGCGAATAAAGCTGTGTTTACACGATCATTGAGTGCGCGCGTGAGCAGTGAAGAGAGGCGCAAGCCCCGCCCACTTGCTCTCGCTTTATGCGCTTTTACTTACTGCTCAATCACAGTGCGGACTATGCTCGTTTTCATGGCGCTGGCCAGAGATTGTCAGTGTCTTTACAGACGCACTGTCTTTGAGCAGTAAATGCGCCTGAAGCGAGAGCAAGTGGGCGGGGCTTGCGCCTCTCTTCACTGCTCACGCGCGCACTCAATGATCGGGTAAACAGGCTTTTACACTCTCGTAAAATGCTTTCCATCCTCTGGCGCTCGCTCACAACGTATGCCCAAACCGCGACAAATGTTTTCCACGTCCTATGGGCACACGTAATTTATGTTTGATACACCACGTTTAAGCATCCTGCCTGCTTGCGACAGAGACGGAATGAAATGCATTTTATCCACGTGGTGACGTCATGGGGGTGTCATGGTGACGTCATGGGGTGTCATGGGGGTGTCTTGGTGACGTCATGGGAGTGTCATGGTGACGTCATGGGGGTGTCTTGGTGACGTCATGGGGATGTCTTGGTGACGTCATGGGGATGTCATGGGGTGTCATGGTGACGTATGGGGGTGTCTTGGTGACGTCATGGGGGTGTCTTGGTGACGTCATGGGGATGTCATGGGGGTGTCATGGTGACGTATGGGGGTGTCATGGTGACGTCATGGGGGTGTCTTGGTGACGTCATGGGGGTGTCTTGGTGACGTCATGGGGATGTCATGGTGACGTCATGGGGTGTCATGGTGACGTATGGGGGTGTCATGGTGACGTCACCTGGCTTTTCTGTGTACGTTTTTTTTATTGGATCGCATATGACTTTTGTTTCTGTTTTTTTTTGCGATTTAAATGAAAGTTTGTCGGAGTATCACCCTAACACTATTATTATTAACATTATTGTTATTTGATTTTTGTTATTGGTACAATATTATTTGAAACCTAGTGAAAATCGATGAGAATCTGTTATATTGTTTTCCTTCGATAATCGTAGAAAACAAATATAGCTCTATTATATATGTATGTTCACACGTTTCTATTTACCTATATATTTATACGCTGTATATGAACACTGTCACGCATGAGGGCTTTCATCCACGGAGTATTTTTTCGTATGAAAAAAAAAAAAAAAAATGAAGTGCATATGTGTGTGTGCTAATTGATATGCCGGAATTACCGAGCATTTAATACCTTAATTAAACTTCAGGCTCGTTATTTTGTATCTTAATTTAATATCAGGTCCCTCTCAGGGGATACAATTATTGTATCTATGGGAATTAGCGCTCCCAGGGGGAAAATGTGAGGGCCCGAGTTGAGAGTTAGGTAGGTAGGCCTTCTTTTTGTTGAAATGAAACGTTTTTGTTTTATTAAGGACCATCTTTTTTCGGTTGACTGCTGTCCTGTTTTTCAGCACCTGCTACTTTCTTCTTCAACTTTTTCTTGTTTCATGAACTTCTTTCTTAGCTTACTGTTTCTGTGCACCTTGTGAATAGATTCCGCCGCGTTCCCTCAACTCCATACTAAATGGTGCCTTCCTCCTTTTTCTCTTTGGACCGCATTTGTAGCGGATCGGGACTCTTAAAATAAATAATAATCTAATCTATAAGACTTTAGATGTTCTTTATTACTCTCACCACTTCTCATGACCCCGTCACCACCCGCAGAACGACCTGGGCCACAAGGCGTGGGAGGTGTGTGTGGTGAGGGGGCACCCGGCCTGTGCTGAGTACCTCTGTGTACACGAGTGTGGTGAGTACTGTGTGGTGTGTGTGTGTGTGTATGGTGGGTACTGTGCTGTGAGTTGTGAGTACTGTGTGGTGTGTGGTATGTGTGTGTGGTGTGTGGTGAGTACTGTGTGGTGTGTGTGGTGCGTACTGTGCTGCGTGTGGTGAGTGTGGTATGTGTGTGTGGTGTGTGCTGTGTGGTGTGTGGTGAGTACTGTGTGGTGTGTGTGTATGGTGCGTACTGTGCTGTGAGTTATGAGTACTGTGTGGTGTGTGGTGAGTACTGTGTGGTGTGTGGTATGTGTGTGTGGTGAGTACTTGTGTGGTGTGTGGTGAGTACTGTGTGGTGTGTGTGTATGGTGCGTACTGTGCTGTGAGTTATGAGTACTGTGTGGTGTGTGGTATGTGTGTGTGGTGAGTACTTGTGTGGTGTGTGGTGAGTACTGTGTGGTGTGTGCTGTGTGGTGAGTGTGTAGTGTGGTGTGTGGTGAGTACTGTGTGGTGTGTGTGTATGGTGCGTACTGTGCTGTGAGTTGTGAGTACTGTGTGGTGTGTGCTGTGTGGTGAGTGTGTGATGTGTGGTGAGTGTGGTAAGTACTGTGTGGTGTGTGGTGAGTGTGATGAGTACTGTGGGTATGTGTGGTGAGTGTGGTGTGTGTTGAGTACTGTGTGGTGTGTGATGAGTACTGTGTGTTGTGTGTGGTGAGTGTGGTGAGTACTGTGTGGTGGGGTATGTGTGGTGTGTGGTGAGTACTGTGTGGTGTGTGGTGAGTACTGTGTGGTGTGTGGTGAGTGTGGTGAGTACTGTGTGGTGTGTGGTGAGTACTGTGTGGTGAGTGCTGTGTGTTGTGTGTGGTGAGTGCTGTGTGTTGTGTGTGGTGAGTACTGTGTGGTGAGTGTGGTGAGTACTGTGTGGTGTGTGGTGAGTGCTGTGTGTTGTGTGTGGTGAGTGTGGTGAGTACTGTGTGGTGTGTGGTGAATGTGGTGAGTACTGTGTGGTGTATGGTGAGTGTGGTGAGTACTGTATGGTGTGTGATGAGTACTGTGTGGTGTGTGGTGAGTGCTGTGTTTGGTGAGTGTGGTGATTACTGTGTGTATGTGTGGTGAGTACTGTGTGGTGAGTGTGTTGAGCACTATGTGGTGTGTGGTGAGTGTGGTGAGTACTGTGTGGTGAGTGTGGTGAGTACTGTGTGGCGAGGGTGGTGAGTGTGGTGAGTACTGCGTGGTGAGTATTGTGTGGTGAGTGTGGTGAGTACTGTGTGGTGAGCAAGGAGCTTTAATGGAATGGAGGCGGCATCGCTATCTTTTGCCAGTCAAGCGAGTGAAGCCACTTCTGCCGTCCCAAGCCCCGCCCACCCGGCATTAGGTCCCCGTGTGGAGGTGGTGTTGCAGTGGAGGGGTAGCACCACCTCCATCATCAGCGACTGAAGACCGCGCTGTTAAATGGCAGACTTGCGCTACTCTGTGCTATACGTTTTTTTCTTAGGCATATATTTCAATTGCGTCCTCGCTGAATAATAAAGAAACTCATATTGAAAAAACTCGTCCTTGACCGCAGCGTGGATAAGCGGCGCCCTGTCACGCTGAGTGTCTGACACGCACTGAGCCCCATCTCCATGTGTGTGCCCGTATACCCTACAGCTACCGAAAATTGGCTTCACTTTAGAGCGCTGATGCCGCCTCCATTCCATTAAAGCTCCTTGGTATCGCCTATGCTAACAGAGATTCCTCTAGTTCAATGGGGTCAACCCCGCGATTTTTTATTTGTGGACCGATTGTTCTGAAATTTGCCCAGTGTATGTCTTTTAAAACGAAACACATCTTGCTCGTGGAACTTTTCGATTTTTGCCGTAGTTTTTGAGAAAAAGGAAAATGTTTTTGAATATTTTTCTTGGACGTTTCAAAAGAATAAAATTCAGTGAGTTTTCATGCTAGAACAAAATCAAATACGGTTTTGGATTCCATGTATCATTTCTAACAAAATTATGACTCCGCATTTTTCAATTTAATTATGTTTTATGTCAGTTCGAAGTGATAAAAAACGATCTATTATCACAGTTATTAATCGAAAATCGTATATGAATATCTAAAAGTAAATAAAAAATCCGTAGTCATTATTTTGCTAGAAATGTTATAAGGATTTCAGATTCTTGTGTGGAAAATCTCTAGTTTTTGCATCTTTGGATAGAAAACCTCTAGATTCCGCATTTCTAGAGGGAAAAATCGCCAACTCTCACGGCTTGAAAAGAATCTGAAGTTTTTGCATATGTAGATAGAAAACCTCTATTTTCTCATTTCTAGATCAAAAATCTCCAGCTTTTGAATTTTTAAAGGGGAAAATCTCTACTTTTCTCGTGTTTTTAACGAGAATCCGTGTAGCTGTCACGTGTATAGCGACATCCCTGTACCGCCTGGCAACATCTCACCCCCCCATCCTCCCCAAGGCCTGTCGCTGGCTACAGATTTGACCAAGAGGGAGGCCGAGCTGGAGGCTGCAACGTCGGACAACCACGACCTGCGCATCAGCTTCAAGTGAGGCTTTGCCCCTCTCCTGGGGATGTGGACCCCCTTTGGGGGTGTGGACCCCCTCCCTTGAGGGTGGGGGGTCCTATAATTTTGTTTTCCAATTTCTAGTATGCGGCACAAATTTATTCACCCAACTTCTTCCAATATAATTTTTTTTAAACTTTCTGCCTATGCGCACGGTGTGGGAACATACCATGAGCGTAGATTCCCAGTTCCCAAAACTCCATACTCAATGGTGCCTTCCTCTCTTTTGAACGCCTTTGTTGTGATCAGAGAGGCTTGAACCAAGTAATCTAACCTAAGTATATAAGATAATGGTGTGCCAACCACGGTAGAAGAAGTAAGGTAGCGTCGAACTAGAGTTTTTTCCCGCCGACCGTGTAGCAATGGTGACGTCATGGCAACGAACCAATAACAACTCGCATATTGCGTCTGGCAAAACTGCCAGCCCCAAATCTGGCACCACTAACGACATGTCGCAATGGTGACGTCATCTAACGTGCTTGAAATAAAGCCTTCCTATTGGCAGGCTAACCAAGCAAGAGGTGTATTTTTACCCCTTAGGAACGACTTAACCCCGTTTTCTCTACTACGGTACCCAACAACACTATACCATGCAACACCATACCATGCAAATGTACACCATGCAACACCATACCATGCAAATGTACACCATGCAACACCATACCATGCAAATGCACACCATGCAACACCATACCATGCAACACCATACCATGCAAATGTACACCATGCAACACCATACCATGCAAATTTACACCATGCAACACCATACCATGCAAATTTACACCATGCAACACCATACCATGCAAATGTACACCATGCAACACCATACTATGCAAATGTACATCATGCAACACCATACTATGCAAATGTACACCATGAAACACCATACTATGCAAATGTACACCATGCAACACCATACTATGCAAATGTACACCATGCAACACCATACCATGCAAATTTACACCATGCAACACCATACCATGCAAATTTACACCATGCAACACCATACCATGCAAATTTACACCATGCAAATTTACACCATGCAAATTTACACCATGCAACACCATACCATGCAACACCATACCATGCAACACCATACCATGCAACACTATACCATGCTGCCAAGTATCACCATGCTGCCCGCTACAATGCCGTGTCACACCAGGGAGATGCTCAGCGTAGGCCGGCGGCTCCTCAAAGAAAGAGACGAAGTCGTGCGAGAATTTTCGCGTCTCTACGAACAAATGATGGAGGCCGAGCAGCTCACCAGCGCCGCCATCACCTCATTGGCGGGGCGTGATGACGTCACGGCAGCCAGGTCAGTCTCAGACTTCTTATTGGCCGCGCGTGATACTGCCAGGTCAGTCTCAGGCTCCTCATTGGGTGGGCGTGATGACGTCACGGCGACCAGGTCGGTCTCAGGCTCCCTATTGGCTGGGCGTGATACTGCCAGGTCAGTTTCAGGCTCCTCATTGGCGGGGTGTGGTGACGTCACGGCTGCCAGGTCAGTCTCAGGCTCCCTATTGGCTGGGCGTGATACTGCCAGATCAGTCTCAGGCTTCTTATTGGCTGGACGTATTGAATTGATATATTGATGGTAAATGAAAACAAATTCTATCTAAAACTGAAGGTGTTGTTTGGGACATTTTTTAGCACCTAGAATTTGTTTGATTGTAATATATCTGAAATTTAAGTGCCCATGGATAAGTTGATTTATCGTAGAAACCTGTGCCATGAAATAAAAATGATTTAAAACCATGGAAAAATTGGTTTTAATTTTTATAATAAGAAAAACCGGCAGTGATGTTTACAATAATCAAAACACCCATTGAAAGCCTATAGTTTAAAGTTGCATTAAAATATTCATTCAAAGACCTTAAAACCACTTTGTATAACCACTTTTTGGCTTTGTTACAAAATGCTAAAACCACCTCACCCACACCTTGGTGTTAGGGACCCTGTTTTAGCGGATTTCGAATTCTACGGACAAATTTTTGGGCTGCCTGTTGTATTTGGAAGTTGTGCGCACTACGGACAAAGTCCGTTTGTTCCAAAACTGGCCGCTTGGTGGCGGGCAGTTGCCTTGTTGACAACACTGTTTCAGCACCTGCATTGCATTGCTCCCAATGTTGGCCCCTTTTCTCTGTGTTGTGCTTGATTTTTGTACAAGTGATGTATCACCATGTCATCTGGAGCTTCAGTGGAAAAAAGAAGAGGGGGAATTTAACTGTAGCACAGAAACTCGAGTTGATAAGGAAGTTGGACCACCTCGACACCAAACTACAAAAGCACCTTCACCAATCCATAACCACCTCCACCAAAACTACAACCACCTCCACCAATCCATAACCACCTCCACCAAAACTACAACCACCTCCACCAATCCATAACCACCTCCACCAAACCACGAATAAAAATAAATACCATAACATTACCAAATAAAACCTAAATAAAAATACCATGACCACTTTCACAAAACCACACAAATTTAAATCCTTCCACATGCAAACTATGACCACTTTCACAAAACCACAAAACTACAACCTCCTTCACCCCCCACGGCGCCCTCAGGTCGGACCTGGAGGCGGCGCTGCAGCAGGTGACGGGCCTGCAGCAGCGGTGGCAGGCGCTCCAGCGGCAGTGGTTTGGTGGCTCCCTGGTGCAGCTCAAGCACAGGTGTGTGGTGTGATCTGCTCTTTTGCTCCTAATTCTTACCTTGCTGGCCTAAATTAACCCTTTAACGCCCAAATTTTTATACTTGTATTACCGTTATGACAACCACTTATCACTAAACCGACACTGGCATTAGGTAGTCACTGTTATCAAGATGGGGAAGGAACTGCCACTCGGCAGTGAAGTTCAAAGGACACATTAGTGAACAAATTGAATAAGAAATACAATATATTATTGTTATTTTTGAAAGAGGACCGTACAGTCCACTTGGGCGTTAAAGGGTCAAGATTTCTCGTTCTTTAACCTCTACTACTTGTGTGATTATATACCCTGTGTTCCTCATAGTAAAGAAACTTTCCCAATTCAGTCTCCCAGTTCCCTTAACGCCAAATGGTGCCTTCCTCCTACCTCTCTTTGGAATAACTTTGCTGTGGTTGGGAAGGCTTAAACTAAAGGGCCTTTTAGACGTGATACGTTTCCGCCGTGTTGCGCGACAATTTGGCGTTTTTCCTGTGGTTTCTTGCGATTCGCCCTGAGCCAAGTGCTGTCGCAGCGACAGTCTGGGTCTTGATCCAGGGGCGCAGTAAGCCAATAATTTTGGGGGGCGAGACATTAATTATCAGCCATCTTTTTATTCTTTTACTTTAAACGAATAAATGAAGCACACAGGTGTTTATGGGAAGTAAAAAGCCACGAATATAGAGATAGACGCAAGAAAGAAGTAGCCCTTGCGAGTATTGTGACTGTAATGAAAAAGAGCAATGAAGCCACAACTGCTGATATGATTAGAGAGAAGTCAACATTCGTCGACTTGTGTGTGTATACATACAATGTTGCTGATACAATGTTGCTTACCTATTTTTCCAGTTCTGTCGCCTGTCTCATGCTTCAATAATGAAGTTTATTTTGCATTATATTGTATTTACAATATATATCCATGTATATCTAGAAAGATATACATAGAAATACATATGGATATATAAATATGCATATACATATATATGTGTGTGTAGTTATACATGCCTACGTTAATAAATATAAATAATACAATGTAAATTTTTGTACCCCTTATTCATTTCATAAATCTTAATAATAAACTTAATCTTAGTAAATTTCGAGAATAAATCTTTGGGTCCAAAAACTCTGCCTTCACACAGGATGTTGCTGGTGGAAGAGACATGGAAGAAACTGCGGCACCGCAACCACCGCACTGTCGCTTCCACCCACCACCCCCTCGACGTGTTCAGGTGGGGGTTCCACTGCCTTCCACCTTTGTTTATGCCCTTCCACCCTGCCTGTTTGCCTTCCACCCTGCCTGTTTGCCTTCCACCCTGCCTGTTTGCCTTCCACCCTTCTACTCCCTTCCACCTTCCTCCACCTCCTTCCGCCCTTATTTCTTCCCATTCCCTCCCCTACACCCTCCTTCACGTCCTTCTACAGTTTCCATTTTCTTCCACTCTTCTGCTACCTTCTACTTTTCATCCATTTTTCCACCCCTTTGCTCCTTTCTTCCACCATCTTCCGAATGTGTGAAAAAGGTCGCCCATTAGATGTGTTCCATATTATTGCAAAGGTAAAGCAATTGACACCTGCGATAGGAATCCATTGTGGGTCCAGATTTGTAGTTAAGCCTTTATATAATGAGATAGGATAGGCCTAAGTGTTTCCTATTCTACTCGGACTGGGGCATCTATGCAGCGCTATGGTTGAGTGAATATCAATGTTGGTGTCCAATTAAATTACAAATTCCTTTCCCTGCGAACTATGTGAGGTCCCGAGCTAAAGTTTGGAAGGCTTTCTTTTTGTTAAAATAGAATAGGTTTTTGTTTTATTACGGACCATCTTTTTTCGGTTCACTGCTGTCCTGTTTTTCAGCACTTACTACTTTCTTCTTCAACTTTGATCTTGTTTCATGAACTTCTTTCCCAACTTACTGTTTCTATGCCCTTTTTGCATAGGTTCTGCGTTTCCTTAACTCCATTCTAAATGGTGCCTTCCTCCTTCCTCTCTTTAGATCGCATTTGTTGCTGCGGGTAGGGAGGCTAAAACTAACGACTAATCTAAACTTCATCTCCTTGCTACCATTTAACTTTAGTCTTAGTGCGCAAATTGCATAGAACGAATAGAGTTCTTACCTTTGACGATATTATGAATACAAATCTTACCTATAACAACACCACAAACACAATTCCCACCTCTCATGACATCACAATTGCCAGATCGGACGACTTCACAAACACAATTCCCAACGACATCACGCACACAATTGCCCCTCTTTGAAAGGTGCACTAGCGAGAACCGTGTTCAATACCCGCCATGCGTTACAGAGGGAAGGTGCTAAGCGTGCGGGCCCAGGGGGGCGAGGGGAAGCTAGGCGATCTACCCTCGCTGTGCTCCTCCGAAGAGTCCGTCTGTGACGCGTACCCCTTCACAGACGGGGAAGGGCTACGGCTCAGTTCTCCTCTTCAAGCCCGCGTCAAAGGCAATGACTTGCTCGGCATGCACGTCAAAGACCCCGGTTTCCATGTCAAAGACGCCAATTTCCTCGTTGAAGACGTTAGTTTCCTCGTCAAAGATGCCAGTTACCTTGGCGAAGATACCAGTTACCTCGTGAAAGATACCAATTACCTTGGAAAAGATACCAGTTACCTTGAGGAAGATGTTAGTTGCCTCATAGAAGCGGGAGAATCTTCCGTTACACCGGATATGAGCGGCCGGTTGAAAACCAAGCGATACCCCGGAGGTCATACCGGCGATACTCGGTATGGGTTGAACTTCGACGCATCGTCTGTTGGTCATCGGGATCCTGAATATGAAATGCTATCCCGGGGCAAAGGGGATTTAGACCCCGTAGCGTACGGTATCCAGGCTCGGAAAGTAGCGAAGGAAGAAATGCAAGCGAGGTTGAAAGAGCTCGCGTTGACGTCAGAAACGGGGTCGTGTTCCGTTTTGGAAGTCATTGAGCCGTCGAGTGATGAAAACGAAGATTTGGAAGACGTTTACGAGGCTCAGGACACCGTGGAAGACATTTACATGTTGAGCGACGAGTGCATGACGAAGTTACCTAGCCAAGATCGCTTAAAACGCGTTTCGAAAAGTAGGATTGACGACATAGGCGAACCCAACGACTCCAATCTAGCCAATACAATCTCTACTCCAGTCCGAGGGGGGGGTCTAAGGGGTCTGAGCTGGCCCTCAGAGGGGGGGTCCAACCCACCACCCCAAAAGGCACATTTACAAAATGAGGTGTTCTTAGAAGCCGTTGCTACGGACGCCTCGGAACTTCCTTACCAACGGCACAGCGGGGAAGAGCAAGACATTTCGATGAAACGGAGGGGGTTTTTGCAGAAGTTTTCAATTAAGCCCAAGTGGCCGTCAAATAAAAAGAAAGCAGCGAGGTCTGCTGGTCCTAAGGACCTGAAAGACGAAGTTGACTGTACCTCCCTAGCTGCTGCCGACGTCGGCAAGTTGGATTTGTGTGTCGGAAGGGTTTCTGAAATGGTGGAAACGTGTGAAAGTGTTCCAGGGGGTTCCGACCAGCCTAGAAAGGATGACCGAATAGAATCTTCATCAGATAATACGCCCGAGGATAGCAGATCGTCTAGTCATGATTACAGTCACAAGTCAAACGAGGAGTCTGCTAGTAACAAACCAGGCAACACCACGAAAACCACTAGACATACAGACATGCCGCCGGGTGTGCCCCTTATGAGACATATGCCTCAAATCTCCCCAACCTTGAAGACCATGCTGAGCTTGCCCCCAAGCAGGTTGAACCTCGAAGAGCTTGGTATTGGGAACGGGTCCCCGCCCCCCATACCCCCCACTCGACGACCCCCGCCTCCCCCCACCGCCAACTTGAACCAACCTTTGAGTGGGATATCGGCTGGCCCCTCCGAGCTGGACCCAAGGCCTGAATCGTCGGCCTCCAAGTGCGAGTTGAGACCTGAATCCTTTAAGAACGACCTCCAAAAAGGATCCCTGGCCTTGACTCAAGACCTTCTGCCCTCGTCCTCCGACTTGAACACTGCAGGAAGGATGTCTCCGGCTCCAAGTGAAGTCTCGAAGACGGAGTCCGCTCTGTCGCCTCCGTCTCACGCCTCCGATGTTTCCACTCGACTCTCCAAGACGGGGTCCTTGAGTGTGAGCAGCAGCTCCTGCTCACACTCCAAGGACAATGTGGCGGCTTCCGCTCAGGAGGAAGAAGTGGGGTCCAAGGATGCCGGTCTTTCTAGGCTCACGGAGGAGAGCGCGTCTGCTGAGACGAATGTCAACTCGGAGAGCGGCGACTCCAAGGTGGGGTTGTGGTGGTGTGGTAGTGTTGTGGTTTTTTGTGTTGTGGTGCTAGTGGTGGTGGTTGTGTTGTGTGGTGGTGGTTGTGTTGTGTGGTGGTGGTTGTGTTGTGGGGTGGTGGTGTTGTGGTTGTTGTGTTGTGTTTTGTGGTGTGGGGGTGGTGTTTGTGTTGTGGTGGTGCTGGTGTGGTGTATTCTGGTATTTTGGTTGTGTTGTTTGGTGGTAGTGTTCTGGTGTGGTATTTGGGGTTGTGTCGTGTTGGTTGTATTGTGCTTGTTGTTGTTATGTTGTTGGTGGTGTATGTTCTGGTGTTATGTTTGGAATGAAACATTTTCAGGATGTTGGTGTTAGAGTTTAAATTCCATTAGACCAATGTGCCGTTTCTACTCATTGATTTAAATTAATTTTGTTCAAAATATTTAATGTTTTTTAACCGCTAAAAGTTTTTGCCGGTTGTTTTTAAAATTTATTTTGTTATTTTGGATGATAGGTAACCTTAATGCTCGGAAATAAATGGTTTTCATATCACCAAAGACGCTCAACCTCAAATGTTCCTGTGAAATCCAATGATATCCTTCTATCCTCACGTCCTTCTAGCGTCGAATTCTCTAATTGTTTTATCCTTTAGTTATACATCCCTTAATCCCTTCAGTCTCTATATACTTCAGTCATCATATCCTGGAATCGTTATATCTTCTTATCGTCACATTCTTTAATTCTTATAGATCCTTTTCCTACATATTCTTCAATCATTATCTATCCATTACCTATATATTCTTCAATCATGATATCTACCAGTCAGTATATCTTTCACAATCCCCACACCCTCTACCAGGACTGCGGGGACCTCGCAAAATTCCCCAAGTTCCCACCCGACAAGACCACCCCACTCAACCAAGACTTCAAGTCGACCCCGAACCCCAGCCCCATAGCCGAAGCGGAGAGCCCTTACGCCAAGACGGAGGGCCTTCACGCCAAGGGGGACTCCGTGAAGGGTGACGGTATCAAGGATACAACAAAGGCGAAGTCCGGCAAGGCGCGGCCTTGGTATGAGCTCAGCGACGAGGAGTATGACATCCTCCTGCCAGACTCCCTCACTAAGGGGGCGCCCCTCTGCCGACACTTGTCCTCCTCTTCCGAGGGCGACGAGGGGGTGTGAAACCCGGAGTTTTGGGGGGCTCGGAATACAGGGGGATCGTTTTTGGGTGCTTTTCAATGCAGGAGGGTGTTTTTTGGTAGGTTTGGAATCTGGGGGATTTTGAATACAAGGTTTTTTTTGGTGGTTTAAACCCCGGGGGGTTTGAATACATGAGTGTCTTTTTTGGGTGGTTTTTAAAATGTGGAAGTTTTTTTTTTTTTTTTTTTTTGAGTGTTGAATACCGTGCGAGTTTAGGTTTTGCGTTTCCAGTTCGTGTTTGAGAGAAAACCTCGAAGTTTTTCACTGATGAATTTTGCGCTAGTTTTATAATAGGCGAGGATTTTTTCGTTTTCTGTGCATACAAATATTTTCTTCGGAGGGAAACTTCTTTATATTTTGTATAATTAATTTCGGTCTCAACACTTTCCTTGTGTCATAATAGCGCGTAAATTTAGATTCACCCTATTTTAAATTCATCTCTTGTACGTTTGTTATATTTAACTATGAGTTAGTTATGAACATATTTGAGTTTGGTTATAATGTATGTAGATTTTTATATTTAAGATAACTTTTTTCTTTGGACGCGAATGAGTAGAGAAGTAAAAGAAAAAATGAATGATTTACTGCAGGTAATTTATAATAATGATTGAGAAATATTGTTTTTCTTATAATTTATAATTAAGAAATATTTAGAAAAACTTTTTTTTTACAGTTAAGAAATTTAAAAGAAAACATACTTTGTTAGTCGTACGCTTCTTTTTTTTGCAAATATTTAGGCCACTTCTAGCTGTAAATGATTTTTTTTTGTTTCCTTTATATTTTAGTGACTGGATTTTGTTCCTTATGAGGTACGCCAATCGAGCTTTGTAAATACGTTATTTCTGGAGGATCCTGTAGGATATGGAAGGGAAGGATTATTTCTGGAAGATCCTGTAGGATATGGAAGAGAAGGATTATTTCTGGAGGATCCTGTAGGATATGGAAGGGAAGGATTATTTCTGGAGGATCCTGTAGGATATGGAAGGGAAGGATTATTTCTGGAAGATCCTGTAGGATATGGAAGAGAAGGATTATTTCTGGAGGATCCTGTAGGATATGGAAGGGAAGGATTATTTCTGGAGGATCCTGTAGGATATGGAAGAGAAGGATTATTTCTGGAGGATCCTGTAGGATATGGAAGGGAAGGATTATTTCTGGAGGATCCTGTAGGATATGGAAGGGAAGGATTATTTCTGGAGGATCCTGTAGGATATGGAAGGGAAGGATTATTTCTGGAAGATCCTGTAGGATATGGAAGAGAAGGATTATTTCTGGAGGATCCTGTAGGATATGGAAGGGAAGGATTATTTCTGGAGGATCCTGTAGGATATGGAAGAGAAGGATTATTTCTGGAGGATCCTGTAGGATATGGAAGGGAAGGATTATTTCTGGAGGATCCTGTAGGATATGGAAGGGAAGGATTATTTCTGGAGGATCCTGTACGATATGGAAGGGAAGGATTATTTCTGGAGGATCCTGTATCATATGGAAGAGAAGGATTATTTCTGGAGGATCCTGTAGGATATGGAAGGGAAGGATTATTCCTGGAGGATCCTGTACGATATGGAAGGGAAGGATTATTTCTGGAGGATCCTGTAGGATATGGAAGGGAAGGATTATTTCTGGAGGATCCTGTATTATATGGAAGAGAAGGATTATTTCTGGAGGATCCTGTAGGATATTGGAGGGAAGGATTATTTCTGGAGGATCCTGTAGGATATGGAAGAGAAGGATTATTTCTGGAGGATCCTGTATTATATGGAAGAGAAGGATTATTTCTGGAGGATCCTGTAGGATATTGGAGGGAAGGATTATTTCTGGAGGATCCTGTAGGATATGGAAGAGAAGGATTATTTCTGGAGGATCCTGTAGGATATGGAAGAGAAGGATTATTTCTGGAGGATCCTGTAGGATATGGAAGGGAAGGATTATTTCTGGAGGATCCTGTATTATATGGAAGAGAAGGATTATTTCTGGAGGATTCTGTAGGATATTGGAGGGAAGGATTATTTCTGGAGGATCCTGTAGGATATGGAAGAGAAGGATTATTTCTGGAGGATCCTGTTTTATATGGAAGAGAAGGATTATTTCTGGAGGATCCTGTAGGATATAAAAGAGAAGGATTATTTTTGGAGGATCCTGTAGGATATGGAAGAGAAGGATTATTTTTGGAGGATCCTGTAGGATAGGGAAGAGAAGGGTTATTTCTGGAGGATCCTGTAGGATATGGAAGGGAAGGATTATTTCTGGAAGATCCTATAGGATATCGAGGTGAAGGATGTTTTTAGAATTCTGCCAGATATTTAAGCTAAAGTGCCTTTTGTTAGATCCTGTAAGATATTGAAGTGGAAGTCCCTGTATAAGGATCCCGTGGGATATCAAAGTGGAGTACATCTAGGATCCTTCAGGAATACTTAAGCGTGATTACCTTTACAGGATCCTGTAGGATATTAAAGTGCCTTAATTTTTTGTTTTGCGCAGGATTCTGCTGGATATTAGGAGACGATATTCAGTTGCAGGAGCCAAGCTACTTGCTGTGTCCGAAAAAAGAAAACGGGTTATTTGTTTTAAGTCTGTAATTTTAACCTCGGTACTACTTCCTTTTCTTATTTTTTTCAGTGTACGTTCGTGTGTGTGTGTGTGTGTGTGTGTTTCGTTTTGGCATCCTGGATACCGTCTCGTGTTGTGTGTAGATATTGTGTGGAATAACTTTTTTTTCTGTACCTCTGTGATGAAAATTTTATTTTTTCGTTTTATTTTTTGCCTAAATTGGGTGGGTTTATTTGAAGAGAAAATGAGGGCGGGAAAGTAAAGAGTGAATATATATATTAATTAGGTTGCATATTAGACGCTGCGCGTGTGAGGGGAAGGGGGTTCTTCAGGGGATACGGCTGTTGCTCTCCTGAGGGAGGGATGTGAGGTCCCGAGCTGAGAGTTACGTAGGCCTTTATTTAATTGAAGTAGAATAGGTTTTTGTTTTGTTACGGACCATCTTTCTTAGGTTGACTGCTTTGCTGTTTTTCTGCACCTATTGCTTTCTTCTTCAACTTTTGTCCTGTTTCACAATATTCTTTCACAACTTGCAGTTTCTATGCCCTTTCTGTGTAGATTCCGCGTTTCCTCAACTCCATAGTAAATGGTGCCTTCCTCCTTCCTCTCTTAGGATTGCATTTGTTGCTGCGGGTAGGGAGGCTAAAACTAACGACTAGTCTAATCTCTCATACCTCGTTCTCTCTCTGAACAATACATTCATTCTCTATCGTTAACTCCCTAATTTTGGGACGTTTCGCTTTTGAAATATTTCTATTTTCTATTTTTATTAATTCTATTCTCTTGCTGCAATCAGCGAGTAATATTTTTTGTCTCCATCGATGCAGTGAGGGGACTCCGCGCACTCCCCCCGGGCAACCGCAACCGCGTCGTGCCAACGATATTTGCCTTCCATTTTACGTCCTGTATTTTGTTTTAACGTTAGCTTCTGTGGAATTTTCATGTGTTGATACGTTGTGTGCCAAACTCTGTGCCAAGTTGCGGTGGTGGACGTGCTTTACGAAGTGTCTTTTTTTGTGCTTTGATATTTTTGGGTGAATTGCTTTTTCTAAATATGGGCGTTTTACAACATTTTTTTCAATTGTACTTTGTTGTTCTGAAAATCAGAGGCTGTTTTGTTAAGGCGTTGCTAGTTAACTCGTAGCGCTCTTTATAAGTTGGGAATATTTGTCATTTATTCTGCAACCGTATTCGGAATTTAGTCAATTTAAATTATTTCCGACTGCCTCGAGTCTATTTTATTGAGCGTTCATTTCGAGAAGCTTGATAATTTTTTTGTATTTGTTCACAATTATGGTGTTCGGTAAAAATTCCATCATCAGGTTTCTCAGGAATTCAATCATTTTATTCATTATCTATCTAATGATATGTTTTGAATTTGATTTATTGATTTCATTTAATTTAAATATGCTCTTGACAAAAAATTTAAATGAATCTTGAAGCAAAATCTGAGTGAAAGGCTGGGCTACTCGACCTCGTATCTAGGATACCGTCGTGCCTTAAATCCTTCCGTTTTCGGTGTCGTAAATAGTTTTTTTTTCTCAGCATTAAACTTTTTAAAGTTTGCTTTTTACGCGAGAAGTTGTGGGAAGAATTTAATGTTTGCTTGGAGGTAGGTGCCTTGTAGTGGAAATAATGATCAACTTACGTGCTGAGTGTCGCGGTCTTCCTGTTCGGATTAAGCGAGTGTAAGTTAGTCTCCTTTTAGTCTTCGAACGTAATGATATTTTGCTGTTTAGTGTAGGTACAGGAAGATTATAAAATGATTATCCTAATTATATTAGAGTGAGTACAGTAAATCTCGTTTATATCATCTTGAAATAAAGATGCGTTTAGAAGTAAAAAAAACTTGAGTAAAAATTTCTCTCATCCAATTGAGAATCTTTCCTTCAGCGAAAAATTCCTATTTTAGTTTCCCCAGCGTGTACAAGTATTGTGTTATAGAAATTAGCGCTCAGCCTCTCAAGGGAAATATGGGGGGTCCTTAGCTGAGTTTGGGGGGCCTCCATTTTTGATTTGTTACGGATCATCTTTTTCGGTTCACTGCTGTCTTTTTTTTCAGCACCTCAGACTTTCTTCTTCAACTTTTATCTTGTTTAATGAACTTCCTTCTTTTTTCTATGCACACGGGATCATGTGCGTGAACTCACTTAGTGCATAAATTCCGCATTCCCTCAACTCCAAACTAAATTGTGCCTTCATCCTTCCTTCCTTAGACATCTTCATTGGAGGCTGAAACTATTGCGATCCTAATCAGGAGCCTCAACGGTTCCTAATTAAATGTCCAAGATGTTGGTCTAAATTATTAGCGGGAATCACTAAATTGGCAGCGGGAATGGCTGTAATTGTCGGAGATCTGACTTCAACGCTATTGTAGCGAGAATTTTATGGTCATCAGCGGGCTGCAATTTTCTGATTTTACACCCGTAGCGGGTTTCTCGCTATCATTCTCGAATTTTTAGGAGGAATCCCGTCGTGATCTTTGAATTTTAGTGGAAATTCTGCGAGAATTTGATGCCAGCGGGAAGGCCGCAATTTTTTTTGCGACAAGGTTTTCACTTTAGCGGGTTTCTTGCTATAATTTTTTAATTTAACGCGGGATCCCCGCTATTTTTTAAGAAGTTCTAGCGGGTATCCCACTGAAAAGAATTATAGCGGGAATCGCGCTATATTTTCTAACTTTTTGGGTCAGAAAATTCTAGCGGGATTCCCTCTAGTTGCAAGAAGTTCTAGCGGGATTGCCGCTACTGTCTGCAAGTTCTAGCGGGAATCCCACTATACTTCCCGACTTTTTTCGGGAATCCCGCTAGTCAAAAGAGTTCTAGCGGTATTCCCGCTATTATCAAAAGGTTCTAGCGGGATTTCCGCTATTGTCGAGAGAAGTTCTAGCGGGAATCCTACTGAAAAGAATTATAGCGGAAATCTCGCTATATTTCTCGACTTTTTGGTGGGTTTCCCCGCTCTATTTCCGACAATTTTAGCGGGATTCCCGCTAGTAATTCATAACGCCGTTGATTCCGCAATAATTATTGAATTCAGTTCCCCGGAATTCTCTCAGATTTGGAGGGGTTCGCAAGAAATTCATGAGAATAGCGGGAATATTCATTTGTCGTAGAAATATTAGCGAGTTTCCCGCTATAATTCTTCAATTTTCAGTGGGAATCTCGCGATAAATCTTGAATTTCTTAGCGAATCTCGCCAGAAATTCATCATAATAGCGGTTATTCGCTATAATTCTTGAAATAATGATCAATTCCTCCGAAGATTTCGTGGTAGCTGGAATTCTGCTCAAATCTTTCAATTTCCAGCGTGATTCGTGGAGTTGCTTATAGCGATTTCTTTTCAAATATCAGAAAAATCTGAAATTTTAGCGGGATTCAGTTATTAGTAGGATACCTCCAATCCGTAACTAGAACTTTTCCGATTTTGCTGCAGATCCTGATACAGCAAAATTTTTAATTTTAGCGATAATTGCACTAGTGAGCTAAAGATATTGCTTTACACAACTGACAGACACAAAATTGATGCTTATTATTTTCGATCCAATAGTATTCAAGAAAAGTAAATGAACAGCTCCTAGTTGGCAAAGCAAGTATAGATAAATTATCAGAATTTCATAACCTTGAATAAATTAATTATTCAAAATTTTTGAGCGCTAAAAATAAATAAAAGCTCTACAGGTATTATACAAAATAAGGAAGTTCATTAATTTCACATGTATTTTGTAAGATCACATCGTTTCGCTAGCAGGAACTTGGAATAAATTAAAGCCAATTCTATTGATACTAAATTCCAAATTTTCCAGCTCGAAACCCCAAGCATTTGGAGAAAAATTATTTTCGCGTAAATTAAACGAATTTTAGAGAGAATCTGTCAGATATCAGCAAAAATTCAACTCGTCAAGAGCGTGAGTAGAAAGGTTTCTGATAAATTTACCAATTTCGCAGAATTTCCATCGTTAATAGGAGATCTGAGAGTAAAATGAAGATCCTACCAATTTGCAGAAACACAAAAAGCATACCAATTACAGGATCCAATTAACTTTTACCTAAAAAAATAGATAAACGCACGTCAAATTATTAAAGAATACTGCTTATAAAAAACGCTTAGTCATCGGGTAAAGTTTCAATGTCTAAGATTTATTTTTCCATAGAGCGTCAAATCTCAAAAAATACTATTGTTAAACTCGGAAAATACTATTGTTAAACTCGGAACTACAAATTTACATTTACCGAAAATTCGACACACTTCCTCCCCAAAAATGCGTATTTTTTTGCTAATTAGTGACGGCACTCCCCGTATCATAGCTACGGCGCCGCCGCCACATTCCGTTTATGAACAAATGAAATCACGAGAAAAAAATTAGGACCACAACACTAAACCAACTTGATTTATGTCCCGTTTCTAAACTAGCACGTAAAGAAAGGAACTAACTAAATTAGTGAGATTAAAGGCAATTGCAAACAAGAGGAACACATTCAACTAAAACTGAATCCAAGAATAACAGGAAAAATGAAAAAATACAAAAAAACACAACAGAAAAAAATCGGATGCTAAAATGCCTTGTAGAAAAATCCACAATCCGAAACTTCATTAGCACATCAAATTCCGCATATCCGAATACTTATATCAACGAATGCGACAAAAAATAATAACCTAGAACACTTGGAGCGCAAGACTTGGTATTTAGTTCACTTAGTACCCAAAAATTAACCTAAGACGACACGGCGGCATAATTTGTTCAACATCAACGAGATGAAAGTGTTCATGCTAATTCAATAGCCAGAATAATACCGATTATAATAAATCGTGAGATCTTCAATTCATCAGCCAGAAAGCTAAAATTAGTAGAACAAAATATGTTCACTAAAGTAAATGTATTTCTAGGTTCACTGCCCAAATGTCTGTTCAACGACTTAAAAACTATTCTTGCCGTAAAATTTACGAAAAACATTGCATTTGTACAAAGAACACCATGCATGCACGAGAATATCAAAATTTCTCGAGAAAAAAAATCTGGAAAAAATGTCACCCTCTTGATGCTTCAGATCACCGCTATTGCAATTCTTTTAATATTTTGCGAGCCACAACATGCCATTAAGCCACTTCAGAAATTGGCATGAAAGGAGAGCCATAGCCATCCAGCAAACTAATTACCACAGCCATGATGTGCCACATCACACCACATCCGCAACTGGGCACAGATCTCGAAGCCTAAGCCACATCGCACAACACATCCTTTCAAACGAGGCTTTAATACCATCGCGCTACACATCCACACAGCTGGAAGACTGCCAAGGCACTACACACCACCTCCTCTCACACAGCAGGAAGGCCACACGGCCTTCAGAAGTCAGCAGGAAGGCCACACGGCCTTCAGAAGTCAGCAGGAAGGCCACACGGCCTTCAGAAGTCAGCAGGAAGGCCACACGGCCTTCAGAAGTCAGCAGGAAGGCCACACGGCCTTCAGAAGTCAGCATCGAGAGTGAAGGTGCGGTCCTCAGGGCATGACATGACCCCGCACTTCTGGTACTCGCCCACGCGCCGCTCGAAGAAGTTCGTCTTGCCAGGCATCGATATCATCTCCATGAAGTCGAACGGGTTCTCCGAGTTGTAGATCTTCTCTTGCTTCAGTTCTGTATAGGAAATGGGTATTAATTATTTATTACTATTGCACACGTCCGTCAAAATGGGTTCTATAATTTCCTTTCAGATGTGAATAACAAAGGTACCCCATCCGTCAGTTCTGAACAGACTGTGTAAGGCTCGGAAGGCGCTACCTCCGCCGTTGAATTTCATTGTGGCAAGCGAGATAGTGGCCTTACATAGCGTCTCCTGCAGTACGTATCGATGATACAGGTCGGGTGCATTGGAACTTGTTAATTAAATTTACATTGGTACATCTCAAGATTACTGAACACTCTGACAACTAGAATCAAGAATTGATGAGTAACTAAGATAGAGCACTAAAAGACAATGGATATTCATTAATTCATCCATTTCCTCGTTCTGTACTGAAAAGGATACGAATTATTATTTCCTACGTTCTGTACTGAAAAGGATATGAAGTTGTGAATCTTCTCCTGCCTCAGTTCTGTACGGATAAGTTCTAATTCTAGATACCTGCTTATTGTCTATTATTATTATTTTCAGGTTTTCCCGCCGCTTTCGATACTCTGACGAAATCACAGCGTAATTTGGTAGCGTTGTTACATATGGGCTCATTGTCTATTACAAACTTGTTATAGCGCGTTTGTTCGTGGAATTGTAAAAAGTTGAATCGTTATTTCCACATCTTAACTGGTTGAAACAAAATTGATGCGTTAGTCATTGCAATGAATTAGAGATAAGCTAATTTTTATATATGACATGTCAATTCCACTATATACAAATATAAAATTGAACCTAAATGAACCCATCCCTTGTAAGACTCGGTGTTACAAGGCAAAAAAAAAACAACTAACCTTCCATTTAGGATGGAGTTAAGGGAACGCGGAATCTACGCAGAAAGGCACAGAAACAGTAAGTTGTGAAACAAGATCATGAAACGAGACCAAAGTTGAAGAGGAAAGTAGTAGGTGCTGAAGAACAGGACACCAGTGAACCGAAAAGAGGTGGTCCTTAAGAGGGCCCTCCCGTCAAAATTGAATTTTGATCAGATTGGTCTGAAATTCGGCCACTATATGTATTTTTGCAAGAGAAACATTTTTTTCGAGAAGTTTTTTGATTTAGGCCTTAGTTTTTTTTCTTTTAAAACTCGTTTTTTGGTTCATTTTTGGGATGTTTTCAAATGAATAGAAGTCAATGCATTTTTACGCTAGAACCAATAAAAAGACAGTTTTGAAACCCTCGTAACATTGCAAACAAACTGATAGGCCTGAATTTTCTATTTGAATTTTTTTATATATATGCGATATTTGATCAATACCTAAAATATACTGAATTTTCAAGTTTTGAACTAGCAGAAAAAATAAGACAACGTACAAATTGGGAAATCGAAAGCTATCAGTTTGTTAGAATTGTTTCAATGATTCTAAAACTGTCTTTGTTTTCTTCCTAGAATAAAAACTCAATGACTTCTACTCTTTTGAATTTTGAAAATAAGTAACTTCACAGTATAGACCAACAACCAAATTTTTTGTTGAAGTGTAATATACTGGAAAATTTATGTAATTGAATGCTGTTTTCATTTTCATTTCGATAATATCCATGCATAACTTCATATTCACACTGTGAATTGTAATTTACAAAAAAAAAAATCCAATTTTTTCTACTTATATCATAAAATTATGAAATTTGTTGTTCTCAGTCTGATTCTTATAAAATTTGACTATTATATGTACCCTTTGAAAAGAAACAATTTCTTCTATACATTTTTTTGATTCAGGCCTTAGTTTTTGAAAAAATTTGACATATTGATTTTTAGTCCACTGGTTTTGATATTTCAAAAGAATAGAACTCATCGAGTTTTTATGCTAGAACAAAAACAAGGACAGTTTTAGAATCCTTGAAACATATCTAATAAAATCACATTCGCAAATTTTCCATTTCTTCTTTTGTTTTCTTTTTATTTGGGGTCGAAAATTTAAGATTTTGGTCCCCTTACCCCCCCTTGGGGGGGGATCTATTGTCCGTAGGGCCATAAAATTTTAGGACCGAATAGTCTACCACCTAAGGGTCCTTTTTTAATAAAAACATAAAAAATGACCATCGGAGAGAAAAGGGGCCTCGGAGGGCCCCCTTAACATAACAAGATTAGATTAGATTATTAGATAGTTTAAGCCTCCCTATCTGCAACAAAGGCTATCTAAGAGAGGAAGGAAGAAGGCACCATTTAGTATGGAGTTAAAGAAACGCGGAATCTATGCAGAAAAGGCACAGAAACAGAAAGCTAAGAAAGAAGATCATGAAACAAGAAAAAGTTGAAGAAGCAAGTAGTAGGTGCTGAAAAACAGGACAGCAGTGAACCGAAAAAAGATGGTCCGTAACAAAACAAAAGCCTATTTTAAAAAAAAGAAAGCCTACCTAACCTTTAGCTCAGGCCCTTACATAGTCCCCCTGGGAGCGCTAATTCCCATAGATACAATAGTTGTATCCCCCTGAGGGGGATTCTCAAGACATTTCTAGTGAGCGTAAGGGTATATACATATACCCTCAAGAGTACTTTTTTAAGGGTAAGGGCATATTTTCCCATCTTTCATGAAATGTTTCCAGGAGCAACACACCTACACCCACCATTACATTACACACCACCACACACACTCACCAATAAGGAGATGGTCCGCCACAAACTCAATGTACTGCTTCATGAGTTCACAGTTCATGCCGATGAGAGCGCAAGGCAGAGCGTCTGTTAGAAACTCTTGCTCTATCTCCACGGCCTCTCGAATGATGCTTTCCACTCTGTAATGGGGGTTATGAGGTTAATTCTGCCTTCATTCCAGTGCTATGTTAGACTAGTGTACACGGCCTGTAAAAACGGACGGGATTTAATATATCCTTGAACAAGTTGACTGCTGTATGACCCCCTTAAATTTTTCCAGCTGCAAAACAGCCCGTCGGTGAGTCGTCTGAAAATATTTTTATTAATCTTTTGAACACTTTGACTGCGACTACTAAATATCAAGTTCAACACCCAACTAATTTAAAGTCAATTGTAGTAAACTATTTTGAAAGTACTATACATGAATTAGTTAGTGCCTTCATTTAGGTTTGAGTATTTATGAAAATTGAGTTTGTGACTACTGGTTGGTCAGCAGCATTATGGAAAATAACACTGTGTACCACTGGTGGTGCACGTCTCAGTCAAAGTGTTAAATCAATGGTATTCACTTCACCCAGATAATTTTTGCTACTTAGAAAATTTTTGAAAACTATTAACTTTAAATTTAAGTTGCATATCGAACTTCAGTTCAACCCATCGTAGTTAATGTAACACTTTAACTGGGACGTGCGCCCCGGTGGGCACGGAGGGGATTTTCACAATGTTGCAGACCAACCAGTAGTCACAAACTCAATTTTCATAAATACTCAATCAGAGCTAAATGAATGCACGATCCAGTTCATGTTTGCTATTTTTAAAAAATAAAAACTATGTACAATGAACTTCATATTCAAGTTAAATGCTGAACTTCAGTTGACGGTCAAAGTGTTCAACTAGTGCACACGGCCCGTCCAAAATGACGGGATTGCATAATTTGCTGGAACAAATCCTCCAGCTGTGGATGCCCAACAAATATATCCATCCCAACAGTACCCGCCATCAAAATATTCTTGTACTTGTGCACTGGTGAAACTCGTATCACAGATACGGTCATTGGGCGTCCTTGTGAGCGTACCACAGACACACGCAAGCAGCGGACGCCAAACAAATATATCAATAAATAAATGAACATACCTTGGGTATTATTAGGTGAAATAGTTCAAGATTCTATAGCCCCAAAAGATGATCCCGATGTAGCAAAAAGAATGGATCATTTAGTATGCACAGTGAAAAGTAAGAATAAAAGGAATCAATCTATATGTATTAGATTATTTTAAGATTCTACAGCCACGGAAGGTGATCTAGACTAAGACAGCAAAAAGAAGGAACCGTTTAGTGAGCAATGGGAGAAATAGGGAATCTATGCACAAGGTGTGGACACCCTGTGTATAGAAGTTAAAAGAAGGTAGAGGAATAAAAATAGACAAAGAAGAGATAACAAAGACGTCATGAAAACTGAAAGAAGCAAACTGTGCGCAAGACACAAGCCCCAAAGGCTTAGGGGACCTAACAGTATTCCCCCTGGAGCACCAGTCCCCATAGCGAAGGATACACAATCCTAACTGAGCTATAATTTGGTAGCTGGCATCTATAATTCAAAAAAAAAAACACCTATCCTACTTAAACAAACAGAAGGCCTGCCTAACCTTTAGCTTGGAACCTCACAAGTTCCCCCTGGGTGCGCTTATTTTCAAAGAGACCACTGTATCCCCCGAAATGAAAGCATGAGCAATGCATGCTTTGTCGGTACCCATTTTAATTAATTCAACTGGCTTCAGCAAATATTGAACGGGAACCCAATTTGGAAGTTCAAAAAATTAAATTAATAAAATCAACATCTACACTGAAAATAAACAAAATAAGCCAACAAAAAGAATAGAAATAGAGGTGGCATTCAACATGAATTAAAAACCACAAAATTGATATGGAACTATGAACACTTGAACAAGAAATAAATGGGTAATGCTGAATGGCACCAGCAGACCACTATAAAATTCATTATAAATCATAAAATGCTATACAGAGAGATGTATAAGTAACTGCTATAAGATGTAAAATACTATATAAGTAACTATCCAATTCAACTTATAGCATCATTCTGACCCAACAGGATGACTTGCATAAAGCGGTTCGAATCGTAGATGTGAGTGATAGACACACGGATGTAGACAACAGACCTACCCTAGGGACGACCACCCACACTCCACCTCTGCTTGGAAGGCTTGGTTACAAGGAGCCTCTGAGGGAGGCTAAGGGTGCCTGCACACCAAACGATTTGAGGCGAGAAAGCGAGCAAGCTTGAATCGATATACATGTATTCCTATGGGAGTGCGCACACCACAAGCAAGCTAGCGAGCGAGTGAGAAAGATTGAAGATTGGCTGAAGCGAGAAAGCGACTCGAAGATGGTTTCACGCTTGAAAGCTGCAGCAGGAAACGTCTGGCAGTGCGTGGTTAGATGTCGACGAGGAAGGTGCGCTGCTCAATTCTTCCAGGATAGACTGAACTCCTTATATCCAAAGTTTATGCTGTACTGTGCCTTTAGAAGTCAAAAGATCCAAAGCAAAGTGACAGATTATATTTGTCAATGCCATGGGACGATGTAGAAATGAAACTCAACGTTACAAACACATGTTTGTAATGCTTGTTTTTGGTATAAACCTCTCTCCATGGCATTTAGGAGCAGACTAGCTGTCTTTTGGTGTGCTGTAGATCTCGCCAAACATCTTTCTCTCTCGCTTGCTTTGTCGCTTGCCGTCTTTTGGTGTGCAGCTACCCTAAGTCCGTCTATAACCCTCCATCTCTGAAACAGGCAACACACCTACCCTACACTAATACCCACACCTCACCTCTCCTTGGAAGGCTTGTTTACAAGGAGCCTGTCGACACACAAATGTAGAAAACTAACCTACCCTGCACACAAACACCCACACCGCACCTCTCTTTAGACGGCTTGTTCACGAGAAGCCTGTACATTAGGCAGGCAAAGTCCGTGTGTAGGCCCTCGTCCCTGCTGATGAGCTCGTTACTGAAGGTGAGGCCTGGCATCAGCCCGCGCTTCTTCAGCCAGAAGATGGAGGCAAAGGAGCCTGAGAAGAATATGCCTTCCACCGCTGCGAACGCGATGATCCGTTCTGCGTAGCTCGCCGAAGGGTGGTTGATCCATCTGAAATGGGGTTGTGGGTTGAAGGAAGTTTTGAATATTCTGTCTAATTGCAAGTTCTATCTAATGTATGTGTGGAACATAGGTTGCGTTATTATTATTATTATATAGGACGTTTCACCACCGAAGACGCTACGAAGACGTTTCATCGGTGAATTCGATATTTCCTAGTTCGTCATTTCTGTACATAAAGCAAATATCATTCCTATCATCGTCACGTGGCGGCATAGTTGTAGTTTTAAGGTATGTTACGTTTTACTTTAGTACTGGCATGGTGTGTAGTTCAGCTCGCTTGGACCAGGCAAAAAGACCATCACCACGCGCTGCCTCGCAAGTTAGCTCCCTACATAAGCTATAAAGGTTTGAATATTTTCTATCTTGTTTGCAGGTCCGGTCAGGGTTGAGTTTTACTTGTGGTAGCTGGTACCCCCATGCGGGGGTTCCAGCTACCCTACATAAGTTGCGTATTGATTCATCAGGGATGGGGCCGTAAGTTGAAGGAAGTTATGAATGTTCTGTCTAATTGCAAGTTCTATCTAATGTATGTCTGGAACATTGAGGTGGAGTTAACGGAATTGCATATACGTTGAGTGTCGATCCATCTGAGACATAGGAATGGGTTAATTGAGGGATTGAATGTGGATCCATCTTAAATATTGCGCTGCCGTTAGAGGGATTGGAAACAGTGGATGTAACGAGGTGGTTGATCCATGTGAATAATGGGGCGGTAGGGTTCTAGAAATTTATATCTATTGAATTTTCTACCTAATTGCAAGTTCTATCTAATATGTCTTCAATATTGGGTGGAATTAGGGAATTACATACAAGTTGAGTGGTGATTTAGCTGGAATATGGGAGCGGGAGTTCAGAAAGTTGTTATAAAGTTGAGCGTTGGGCTTTGCGGAAGTTAATTCACCTGCAATGGGGTGGGGGGAGAGTTTGATTTAGGAACTGATATAGAAAGTTGTAAGTTTGGAGTGTTGTTCTGTCTAATGGAGAGTTGATCCATTAGGAATATTGGGGGTGTGGGGTTGAGGGAATTGATAAAGCTGAATATTGATCATCTGGAAAATTGGAGTGGGTCTTAGAAAATTGGAGGTTTTGAATTTTGTGCTTAGGCATATTTGATAAGTTAATTTAAGCCTCCCTAACCGTGACAAACGAATTCCAAACAGAGAAAGGCTCCATTTAGTTTCGAGTTTAGGGAACGCAGAATCTATGCACAAGGTGAACTGAAGATTTGATCATACGATTATAAGTTAGTTTAAACCTCTCTAACCGCTAAAAAGAAGAGCGTATCAAAGAAAGAGAGAAGGAAGGCACCATTTAGTATGGCTACTAGGGAACGCAGAATCAATGCAAAAGGAGCACAAAAACAGTAAGTTGAGAAATAAGTTTGTGAAACAAGACAAAAGTTGAAGAAGAAAGTAGTAGGTGCTGCAAAAAACCAAAGCAGTCAGACAAAAAAAGATGGCCTGTGGCAAAACAAAAAACCTATTCTATTTCAACGAAAGGATAAGCCTACCTAACCCCTCAGCTCGGGACCTCACATATTCCCACTAGCAGCGTTCATTCTCATAGATATAAACGCATCAGTTTGAAACACCGAGCTGTACCAGAACCTCACTGGAGAGGATACGACGAAAAAAGTTAAGTTTCTCCCCAATGGACATGTGAGAGTTGATTCTTGTGAACAATAAGGGCGTGAGCTAACTTTTAAAACAAAGACAGGAGTAAATATTTCATGGCCTTGATAAAACAAAGTATTTTATGAATTGGTCCCTTGAAAGATCAAGAAATTTTCAGAAAAATGCATGATTTAACTAGTCTAAACAATAAGATCACACAACCGTCCATCAAATCTTTACCACCAACCCTCCATCAAATCCATTGCATGGAGAACAAATCCAATATCAAACACATCTCTGGAAAAAGAAATCCACCATCAAATTTTATTTTGATGGAAAAAAAATCCTACACCAAATCCACTTGACGGACAAAAAATTCTCCATCAAACCCATATCCTAGAGAAAAAAAAATTTACGTCAAAACTTTTGATGGGAGAAAATCCTCAATCAAATCATTTAATTAACAAAAAAAAACATCAAGCCCCGCACCTGAGGGCCCAGTCAGCCTTGCGCTTGATGCAGGGCATGGTCTCGATGGCGTTGAAGAGGCGGTTCTGGTGCTGCGTGTCTGAGATGTACGTGTTGATGAGCAGGCTGTACATCTCGGAGTGGATGTTCTCCATCGCGATCTGGAACCCGTAGAAGCAGCGCGCTTCTGGCACCTGCGAGTCGTGGTGTGTGGTTAGTGGAGTGGGTGTAGTAACCGCCTGTACTTCCTTACACACACCTACACACGTATTACTTGCACTTTCTGAATCCTGACTAATGCAGTTACACACCTACCCTTCCTGACCAACACACACACGCTACACACCTGCACCTCCTGGCAGCCACACACCAACACATCCTCACAATAACAAATCACACACCTACACAGTAAGACACACAAACACATCACACACCTAAACAGTAACACACACCTGCACCTCCTGGCAGCCACACATCCTCACAAGAACACACCACACACCTACACAGCAACACACACCTGTACCTCCTGGCAGCCACACATCCTCACAAGAACACATCACACACCTACACATACAGCAACACACCTGCACCTTCTTGCAGCTACACACCAACACATCCTCACAAGAACACACCACACACCTACACAGCAACACAGCAACACACACCTGGACCTCCTGACAGAAGCGCTCCACCAGGTTCTCGTTAACGATGCCGTCGGAGGCAGCAAAGAAGGCAAGCACGTGGGAAATGAAGTGGTGCTCGTCAGGCTTCAGCTTTGCCCAGTCGGCCAGGTCCTGCAGACAAGCACGGCTTAGGGCAATGTTACAATGTTTGGATGGTCCGTGTTGTGTGTGCCCAAGTCTATGTTCTGTAGTCCCAAGGTCCATCTTTGATCCACTATAGTTACAATATTAGGAGGTGGTCCAAAGTATATTTAGTGATCTATAGATCGTGTTAGGTCCATTCTTTTCTATGTTTGATACTCAATAGTCTTACATGATTCAAAGGTCTATCTTTGGTGCCTTATAGACATGTTAGGTCCTTTACATTCTATGTTTGATACTCAATAGTCTGTTAATTGGTCTATGTTTATATTCTACGCTTGATACTCAATGACTGGTGTTCAGTGACCCCAAAGTTTATCTTTGGTCCTCCATAATAGTCAGATCTTTAATATTGTTAGATTCCTATTGGTATTTTTGTGGTTGGTTTCAACCTATGTGTATAGTCATGAAACTGTGATAACTTTACATGTGTGCTCTCGTTGATGCTAGGTTTACAGTAGACAAAATTCAACAGAGAGCTCAAATTTTACACTATTACTAGGACAGAAATTCTCAAGCCTATAAAGTAAACGCTAGAGGCCGTAGTGTGGATACTGTCTCCTACACCACCTGCAAAATCTACTGGTGCTTCCGAAACAAGATAATCGCATAGAATTCTATAGGCCACAGAATTTTACATGGAAATAAAATCATACAAACAGGATGTCTTTTTCTATGTGGAAAAACTCAGAATAAATTGATTTTCCTGAAATGATAAAACATGACAAACTCCTTAGTTTCTTCCAGTCCTTTCAACTAAAGAGGTAAGATGTTTTAGGCATTTTATCACTCGTGAAAATTGGTTTATTTAGAGTTTTTCCACGTGTGATTTAAATTTGCCCACACAAAAAACTATATATTAACAAATGAATGTTAAATTTAATCTTATAACTTCTATTGATCAAAATTTCAGAGAGTATGGTTACACTGAAGAAAGTTTATAAATATAATCCCTTCAAGGACACTATTTTAATGTCAATGGGAATTGGTGCTCTAGGAGGAAGAAGTGAGGTCCTGAGCTGAATTTTAGCCACATTTATTGTAGAGGTTAGTTGTTTGCATAAGCATGTTAATTAAAAATCCCCAACAACAAAGGTGTTTCCAGGAGAGGGAAAGAAAGGGCAAAACTTGGAAAGAAATTAAGAGAACGTAGAATCTATGCACAAAGGTTTCCTTGCCCCCTGCGTATACAAACAGCAACATTGAAAGAAAGAAGTTCATAAAACAAGATTACAATGATGGGTGCTCAAATGAATAGACCAGAAAAAGATGATCAACATGAAAAAAATCTGCATTATAACTAAAAGTCAACAAAATCTTGGCCTGCAATACATTACCGCTAGTAATTTGAAAAAGGTTTTGCCATATGGAATCCAATTTCACACTGCAGATTATTACATATCAGATTAGATGTTAGTTTTAGCCTCCCTACGCGCAGCAACAGATGCGATCCAAAAAGAGGAAGGAGGAAGGCATCATTTAGTATGGAGTTAAGGAAACGTGGAATCTACGCAGAAAGGACATACAGTAAGGTGAGAAAGAAGTTCATGAAACAAGATCAAAGTTGAAGAAAAAAGTAGTAGGTGGTGAAGAACAGGACAGCAGTGAACTGAAAAAACATGGCTCTCATCATAAAAATATTTTATTTCAACAAAAAGAAGTCCTACCTAACTCTCAGCTCGGGCCATTTCATTTCAGATGCCTCAGTTTATTAGTTAGTTTATTAGTTAGTTTAAGCCTCCCTATCCTCAACAATGAGATGTAAAGAGAGGAAGGAAGAAGGCACCATTTAGTATGGAGTTAAGGGAACGTGGAATCTATGCAGAAAGGGCACAGAAACAGAAAGCTAAGAAAGAAGTTCATGAAACAAGAAAAAGTTGAAGAAGAAAGTGGTAGGCGGTGAAAAACAGGACAGCAGTGAACCGAAAAAAAGATGGTCCGTAACACAACAAAACCTATTCTATTTTAACAAAAGAAAGCCTACCTAACCTTTAGCTCGGGCCCTCACATTGTCCCCCTGGGAGCGCTAGTTCCCATAGATACAATAATTGTATCCCCCTGAGGGGCTTCAGATGCCTCAATGAAAACCAATAAACAGATGGATCTGTTCTTTATACATGTAAACATATACATTGTAGCCCTCCAAGTCCATTTTACGACAACCAACACCCCCACAGGTCTCCACCACACAACACCCCCACACGTCCACTACACAACACCAAGTCCACATCCCAACCTTGCTGAGGTCGACCTCCTCCACAGTCCAGAAGGAAGCCACGGCCTTCTTGTACATCTGGAAAATCTCCGGGTACTGGATGGGTAAGATGACGAAGCGGTGCGGGTTGTCTCGGAGCAGCGGCTCCGTCGCCTTGTCCACGGACAGCACCTGCAACAGATTCTTGTTTAGCTCAGGCTTCCTCGTGTTGTTGTTACTGATCTTAATGTTAGTATTAGGGCATTATTGTCATTACCATTAGTGTTGTATTTAAGTTATGATTGCTGTTAAAATTTTGACTTATATTGATCAATATCAAGTGTTGATAAAGATAGAAGTATAGCCTTTTGCATTATCTCAAAATAAATAAAAAAGCAAAGACAGTAACTCTCAGATCAACCATAATACTTTAATTAAGCAAGAGAAATAAAAAAACAGTTTTAAACGATACACTACCCTCCTATCCGTTACAAATAACTTCTTAATTTTCATATGTTTTGCAAATGGACTTGTGTTATCAAAATATTTTTCAGATGCCGAAGATGACCTTAGGAGTCAAAACATTATTTTGTTTAAATTCTCTTATTTGATTAAAATATAAAGGTTAATTTGAGAGTTACTGTCCTGGCTTTTTTATTTATTTTTGATCAAGCGTTTTATCATTGTTGTTATTGAATTATTATGAACAATATCAAGTACTGTATAGTTGTTATTGACGTTAGTATTATTATTGAATTATCATGATTAATATCAGCATTGCATTATTGTTATTACAAGTATACTCACTACTTTCTTGTATGTACTTACTAGTGTACATACAGTACTCAATACTTTCCACACAATACTTCAAGAAGACTTCATCTCCCTTCATACTTGGTACTTTCATATTGTACTAAATAGTTACATTTTCAAAACAACACTTATATATGTTATCCCATACTTTCATACACAACACTTCAACACCACACTCGATACTTTCACATCTCACGGTGCATTATCATACAATTATTATTATTCAAGTTTTAGCCTCCCTTTACCAAAATAACAGATGTCCAAAAAGACGAAGGATGAAGGCACCGTTCAGTATGGGGTTGAGGGAACGTAGAATCTATGCACAAGGTGCATAGAAACAGTAAGCTAAGAAAAAAGCACATGAATCCAGGAACAGTTGAAGAAGACAGAAGTAGTTGCTGAAAAACAGGACAGCAGTGAACCAAAAAAAATGGTCCATAAAAAAAACTAAAGCCTATTCTATTTCAACAAAAAGAGAGCCTACCTAACCTTAGCCCTCACATAGTCCCTCTGGGAGCACTAATCCCCATAGATTGAATGGTTGTATCACCCTGAAGGATCCCACGATGCACCACAGAATCACAACAACAAACAACTCACATCATCTTCCTGGACGCTCTTTTTGACGGGCGACACATGCTGCTCCTGCACCGACTTGTTGTGTAGCTTCAGCACCTTGGAAGGGGACCCCTGCAGGACATAATAAATGAAGACCATTAGATTAGATTATTAGTTAGTTTAAGGGCACGGTTCGGGTCTATTTTCAGATTATGGTCATTTTTCAGTTTATAAACTCATCTTATAGAGATTTTTCTTGCGCATCCAACGATATAATTGGCTTTCAAGTACGTCAATTGGTTAGTCTTCTGGACGGGGTAAAAGACGCGCACTAGTGTGACCTTGGGGTGCGCCAATGGATGGGTGACCTCCCTCTTCCCCCCCCCATTACGAGCCAGTATTGAGTGTTTCTCTACTGGAATAGCAAGAGAGTTCATTCATGGCCTAACGTGAAATGCTTTCGTACTCAAACGAAACATCCTATTACTCAGTGATAAATTATGATGGTGTAATTGAGTGTTTGTTTTGAGTCCGGCTGCTGAGTCATCAGCTAATTAGCTGGCTATGTAAACATAAACGCCTCCCGGAGTTTTGAAGCTACAGGAATGGCAATTATATCAATCGAAAGGGCTTAAAAAGAGCTACAAAGCAATATAGGTTTTTGAAAAAAATATTTAGTCAGCATTAGAAAAAAAATTAATTAAAAATTAAACCTGTTCTGAAACTTATATTTATTGACTTTTGATATGGATCCCTACCCACTGTTTTGAAGGTACATAAGAAGGTACAGAATCACTGATAAGACTCAATTAAAAAATTAGTACAGAACGAAAAAAATTTTTTTTTGGAAAAATGGCTTTTCTGAATACTCACCTTCTTGATTTTTGAAAACCTACTCCTCCCACAGTTTCGAAGGTACAGAAATGGCAAGCATACCAATCAATAGCGATTGAAAAGGAAAATAGATCCGGTGCAAAGGTTTTTTCAAATTTCAATTCACCTTGAAAATTAGAAGCAAATTATTCAAAAAAGTGGAAAAAGAGGTCATTTTTGGGGAAAGAAGTTCTCAAAATTCAAAAAATCAAATGATCGAAAAACTTTTGCACCGGATCTCTAGACAAGACAATTTGCTATCTAGAGAATATTTTCTGAGTTCTGTAAGTTGAAAATTGTAGTAGGAGTAGGATTTTCCGCAACACATGTTTTTTCATGTTTTTTTTAAAAAAAATCTTATTCATGTATGGTTACGAAAAATTTGCACATATCAAAAAATTATTAATAACATTTTACATCGACGGTAGATATCTCAGAAAAATCCACCGAGAACTTGCAGACTTTTTTTTCCAACCCGAACCGTCCCCTTAAGCCTCCCTATCCGCAACAAAGGCAATCCAAAGAGAAGAAGAAAGAAGGCACCATTTAATATGGAGTTAAGGGAATGTGGAATCTATGCAGAATAGGCATAGAATCAGTAAGTTGAGAAAGAAGTTCATGAAACAAGAAAAAGTTGAAGAAGAAAGTTAGAGGTGCTGAAAAACAGGACAGCAGTGAACTAGAAAAAGGTTGTCCTTAACCTAACAAAAACGGTTCATTTCAACAAAAAGAAGGCCTACCTAATCCCTAGCTCAGGACCTCACATTTTACCCTGGGAGTTCTAATTCCCATAGATACAATAGTTGTATATGACACAATGAAGTAATAGGAGTCCATTACACCAGACTGCGGCAGTCATTATGGCACTTGACCCTATATCATCAAGGTGAATTTAAAAAAATCAACTGTCATAAACAGCTCTAATATATTATATCCTCCGTGAAATTTGTGCCTTAATGAGTTCTTTGAAGTTCATTGTTGAGTGGCAGTCACTCCCTTGTTGTGATGTCAGTTTAATGATGCTGGGTGTGATAACAGTAATATGAATACAAAATTCTAATGTTATAGAGTTAGCACAGTGCCTGCACTACACAATACATCCACACAATGAAGTCTATTACACTAGGCTGCAGCAGTCACAAGTCCAGGGGTCTCCAAACTATGGCCTGCGGGCCACATCCAGCCTGTCAAACAAATCCCTGTGTGGTGGCCTTGAAAAATTATTGTAGGACTGGTATTGCTGAATTAAATTGTTAATTTTTTCATTTTTTATTCCTCCGGCCTGCATATAATGTGGCCCTTCCCTTACACTGAAAAGTTTGGAGACCCCTGCACTAGACTACACCGGAGCAGTTTGTATGGCATGAACACATTGCCTGCAGGACACATCTAAGTAATGGAGTCTATTACACTAGACTGAAGCATTCAGTTTAGTATTAAGGTAATGGGGAATTTATACACAAGATTGATTAAAATTATTATAAGTTAGTTTTAGTCTCCTTCTCCACAATAAAGATGTCCAAAGAGAGGAACAATGAAAACACCATTAGGTATGGAGTTGAGGAAACACGGAATCTATGCGCATGGTATGTTCCTGCACAGGATTTCATGTGCATGGACAAAGTAAATTAAGAAGAATAGTTATGAAGCAACATAAAAGTTGAAGAAAGAAACAAAAGTGCTAAAAACAGGGCAGCAGTGGACCAAAAAAAGATCATTCTTACAACAACAAAAAACATTTTATTCCAACCAAATAAAGACCTACCTAACTCTCAGCTCAGGACCTCACATTTTCATCCTGGGAGAGCTAACTCCCATAGATACAATAGTTACATTCCCTCAAGTGTTAGGACCTCACATCTTTCAACTTGAAGTGCTAACTCTTGTATAGATTCAATAGCTGCTTTGACTTCAGGGAATTGAATTGACCAAATAATTGCTTGCATAAACTAGGGGTCGGCAAAGCAGTTGATATAGACCCCTGGGAGTCAAGGACAGAACTAAAAGGGTCAATAAATTGATGGGGGTCCCTTTGAATATTGGTTTAACCATTTTTTTACATGTTTGTGCGTGTGTGAGCATGGAAGGGGTCAATGTAAATACAAATATCCTATGAAGCAGACGACAAGAACAAAAAGTTTGCCGCCTCCTGGCGTGAACCATTAAACCAGTGAAAAAATACATAAAAACTTGGAAAATTAAATTCGGTGGTGGTAGAAAATGGACAAGTACTGAGTGATTTCACTAGTATAATTAGTAGACAATATGTATTTCAGGTGCCTTGCAGATATTAAAAATTCTGTTTCAAAGAATCACTAGAGGAACACATTTAAAAACGTTTTACATAAATGTCATTCTGCTCGCTGATGCATTATTTTTTGAATTATTTAACTTTAATACTGTTCACGTTGTACAGAGAAAAAGTTGAAAGATGGCTGCCATCGTAGAAGTGTTTAATTAATTGTAAGCTAACCCCCTATTACAAACGTAAACAGATTGGGTCGTGAGGGGGAGCCCCAGTTCTACTAGTGAAAAATATAAACAAAGGTTCTAACACACCCATTAGGGTGATGTCAGCAATTGTGTTTACATCAGCTCCAAAATGGCAGCCACCCGGTACGGTTGCCGCCATCTTTTGCTCGGCGGGCTCGCTGCTTTGTTGGAACCTTCTCTCCTTTGGTGCACGAAACCCATTTCTGAGCGATGCTCTTGTCACTTCAAAATTGAATAACTAAAATAACGCATCAGCAAGCAGAACGACATTGTTGTAAAACGTTTTTAAATGTGTTCCTTTAATGATTATTTGGAACGGAACTCTTAAGTTTTGTGAGGCACCTAAAATACATATTGACCAAATTAGTTTGTTCAGTGCAAAGTCATTTGCATTTTGACAAATGAAAAACAAAAATTAAAGTTAAAAAGTTTGAATGTTAAACAGAAATTTAAAAAATTAAAAAATAAACAAAAATCAATTGGTTCAATTTCTATTCTGAAAAAAAAAAATCTTGCACCACTTAAAACACTATACTATACTATTCAAAACTAAACAAATTTGAACATTTTCTACTAAAAATTATAAAATATTACCTAAAATTTACTAAAAGTGGATTTTTTAACTGAACAACAAACAGGTCTTAAATATATATATTCCCTTTAAAATCATTATCATATAAGATATATATATTTGAGAGGAGAAAATTTTCTATGGGCCAGGTAAAACTGGGAAAAATTTACTGATAGTACAATTTCCTTATAAGCTATCAAAATTGTTACTATTGCCATCAGCCATGATAGAGCTATACATAATAAACCCACTTAACAATACACGCAAAAAAAATGCAATACAACATAAGTATTTCTTCTACTAGCAATTTAAACTTACAGTATTTGCACTCCACTGTAAACTCCAAGTAATCGTCCTAAAAGGGTTTAAATATTCCTCCTGAACCCAAGGGCAACTCTGCACTGTTGAACAGAAACTGACCTGAGCACCACATTCTAACGCAATTATAAAGTAATCGTCCTACTTTAATCTAAAAAAAAGAAGCCCGTTAGCTACGCAAACTAGAGCTATACATGCATAATCCATTAGTGCTGAAATACCTCTGAGCGGTGGGCAAAGGCAACTATCTCCGAGTGTGGACATACGTTTGCAGCAAAATAATGCAACCCAAAAACTCAGTTTTTGTTATGAAGGTTCTATTAAAATAGATATATGACCTAATAATGTTATGAAAATATTCATTACACATCAACACGAGGATTCCCGCTCTAAAAATTAAGCTTTCCGAGAGTTGAAGAAATTATTCAAGGCTTGTTGCCTTCTAAAGGGTTACGTGGGTGCAACCATATTTGATAGGAGTGTTGGGAAAGCATTCCGAAAGTAAATACGTACGATAGTAATCAGGACTAGGTTTTATGAATTCAAATTTCTAAAGCTGAATTAACGATGATTTTGGCAAAGAGTTATGACCAACCTCTGAAGACTAACAGGATTTTTAATCGTTTTTATGAGTTAGGCAGCGAACCAGTTTCGAGGGAATAGTATTACAGAAACGATGACGCAACCTTACGCAACGAAACATGAGTAACCGCGCCAAAAAGTCCTGTCAAACATTAAAAATTCTACACAATCCGTAACTCACCATATTTTCTTTATCTTCGATGTTCATCTTTTGCACATTAGTAGATACGTCAACAGGCATGGCTGTAAAATAAAATTGGGACAATTAAAATTCAATAAACGGAGTTTCCACACGTCCCTTTCTTTCAAATCTTCAACTGCAACTGATGCAGGAAAGTAGTGAACTGTAAATATGAGTCCGTATTCTGCGTAACATTTTGGCGGCAATACCAAGTTCATGCAAACCAAGCATTTCCGAAGATTATTACTCAAGAATTTATTTTAAAAATAGCATTAAATATCAACAAATACACCTAACTAATTGTTTTAAGGCATATTGTATGAATATTTATAATCAAATGATTGTTATTACGTTACAAAGATTCGAAACATTCATGATGAACACAAGTGGAACTTTTGACTTTCGCGGTTAATTTACTCTAACCAATCAAATGCCTTTTTACATTTGATGTAGCCAATCATATGGCTTCGTACAAATGTACTTGTCGAATCACAGAGCTTCTTACATATGCATTTTCCAAATTGCCTCCAGAAGCAACCCTTCTTTCCTTCCGGAAATTGCATTACCATCCACGTTGCTGCTTCTTATTCGTGCTTTGAGTGTGTTTTAATATATCTTCACATGAAATTGTTTCCACTTAACCCTATTTTTATTGTAAACCTTGCTCATCTCATTTTTAACTCATTTGTTCATCAAAACACCTTTATTACTCATTACCTATGATTTATCGCAATTTTTTTAACACAATTCCACAAAAGTCATTTTTATTACACCTCAAATTAGGAAAACTACAGAAAGCTTCCTTTCTGTTCCTTGAAGAACATTTGTAAGCTTCAAGTTTGGTGGCTTAACTCTAGTTTTACTTTAGACGGGTTGGATTCTATGCTAAGGCGGGTCACCAGCGCACTTTGAGTGCGCATTGATTTCTTTGGGTTTGTAAGACTCAGAAGGAGTGGAGTGTAGGGGGTTCGGACGCGATCTTTCCGGCGTCTTTAATCAGAATCAAAACTTATAGTTTTTACCTCGGACTAGACCATCAGAAGGATAAGAAAGTAGATATGTTATTTATTCTGGCCTTTTTATTCGGGTGGCTGCAGATTGGTCTCTTCAAGGTGCGCCGATGTTGAGGTCCGATCTTGAGTAGGAACTGCAACAGGCTCACAGCTGCGTCGGTATGTTGGGGAGTGTACTTGTGGAGAAGGTCGTGTGCAATGGTACCCAAGGGTTAGAGACGGCAAATAGCGTCACTGATAAGTGAGGACGGGAAGATGCTATTCCTCCAGTTGTGGTTGAATATAGACTAGCAGGTTAAGCAGCAGTTGGGTTAGCTGTAACCAAAAAGGTCTCGATTCTGAGTAAGGTGGAGGAGGAATGCTGTACTTGCGCTTGCCAACCAGTAATTGTGGGTTTAGTAGAAGTAAAAAGAACCAATGAAGGAGGCAGTTCTTTTGCCAAGTCTGGCTACCGGGTTATTTTACCCTTTTGATATGATCGGGCAAGGTAAAGGTAGGTGACGTGGCAGTGGAATGTAAAGTGTCTCGTAGCTTCCTGTACGGGAATAATACACTGGGTGAAAATGCACACGGTATCTTGGGAAACCACATATCAACACATGCTAAGCTGCAACAATCTGGCATTAACATGCCGCCTCAAAGCGAGGAGTCTCTTCGAAAACGACCCCCACCAGCACTCTGGCGCCGGAGTGCAAGCGGGGATCAACTTCGGAGCACTGACGATTTTCTCGGGGCCAGAACTTAAGCTTAATCTTTCTAACGGCATGAAGCTAAAAATTCTACACTAGTAATTCACACAGGCAAAAACTTTGCCTGGCGAAACTAAGATGACATAAGCAGTGAACTGAGTATACTGTCTCACTTAATTAATAGCTAATGGTAAAAATATCTACAACATCTGTTAATGCAAATTAATACGGAATTTCTAAATCAATACAAGCGCAGGAGGAAAACCTCTATATAAGAAATTCCGGAGTAAGGTTACCTATCTCAGCTTAGCACCAGGAAAAATGATTCCCCAGTTTCATAACTGAAATAATAAACTATTTTGATTTTTACGTGCATAACTTAAGTTTTATTCACGCTAGGAATCAATGTACAATGACTAAGAATTATACAATTACCATCTAACTAAACCTAAAAAACATCACTAATATTTAATGTATAAATACTGATTCTATTAGAAAAATCAGGTATTTAGTTATTGGTATTTACCAGGGTAGTTCTGATTACCATCACAACAAAGATTCACTACAAAATTGGTTAAGAATGGTTTTTAATGTTGGCTGTAAAATAAAAAAAAACTACAAACAATGTAATTATATCAAAACCCTACTTAATTAAAATTCAGCTGTGACCAAATGCAGCTGTAAAGAATGAGAATGATAATTTGATTGCTTTGATTTGAAAAACAACATCAAAGAATAAAAATGATAATTTGATGCAAGTCTAACTTGATCACAAAAATAACACCATATTGAATATTGGCTAAAGAAATTATTTTTGATACAAAAAGGGGAAATCCTAATCTTGATAATTATAACATCACATTGAAATGTTGACATAAAAATTATTTTAAAACAAAAGGAGGAATTTTAATCTTGATAAAAATAACATCACATTGAAATGTTGACATAAAAATCCTTTTAAAACAAAAGAAGAAATTTTAATCTTGATAAAAATAACATCATATTGAAAGGTTGACATAAGAATTATTTTAAAACAAAAGGGAAAATTTTAGCTTGAATGAAAATAACATCATATTGAAATGTTGCATAAAAATTATTTTAAAACAAAAGGGGAAATTTTAGCTTGGATAAAAATAACATCATGTTGAAATGTTGCATAAAAATTATTTTAAAACAAAAGATGAAATTTAGCTTGAATAAAAATAACATCAATACCCAAGGGAAAATACCCTGTGGGAACCACAAGATCTGGGCAAGAAATCCTAACATTTAAGACACTGGTAAGTTGAGGCAATTCAGCTTACTATTTACACACTAATAGTGTTGACAATTGACATATAATGTATATATATAGTTACCCGTAGATTATCACACACAAAAACCTGTATTTTTAATCTCTCCAGCCAGAAAAATTGCCCCTCTGGGGCCCAAACGCTAACACAGGAGCATCGAATACCAGAATGACGCCTCTGCCTGAAAATGTCTATCGGAACTTGCCAAATGGTTCTGCGTGAAAACGCGATGCGAGCTGACGCTCGAAAAATGTTTAAATATTTTTGGTCAAATTTTAATAGATTTCGGGGTAATGTTGAATGACAATAGTGATCTAAAATTGTAATAATGATTGCGTTAGCTTTATTTAATTTTTAGAAGGTAGTTTTATTAATTTATGAAATTTAGACTGAAGTGCGGCAGAAGGCGTTCACTACACATTTAATTTCAACTCAGATCTCGTTCCCACCTACTGACCAACTAAAATAATAGCAAACATGTCATTTCCATATATGTTTTAAATATTGATGTTAAGGCTTGTCGGGTTTTGTTAAGCCGTTTGGTGGTTTGAATGTAAATATTGATTTGAACGGCAATGACAAAAACTCGATCGATATCTCGAAATTGTTCGGGGAAGATTACGAGAGGGTTAATGAAAAGCGGTTTGGAACTCAGCTCGTTTTTAGGTGGGTTTTATTTGAAGATGGAAACCAGGAACAGTCTTGGTTCTTGATCTCGGAGAGCTTGTCTAGGTGGGCAATCCGTGCCGGAGGACCAGGCTGGCGTTGACGAAGGCCGGCACGCGATGGAGTAGGCTCGGTGAGTGAGTTTGATTTGGGGAGTTGAATTTGGCAATTTGAGATGATTGAGCGAGGGTCAATGAAGTAGTTCAGGAATAACTAATGACTCCAAAATAAGGGGAGGTGTGCGTGAACAATTTAAATCCAGCTCATGTGAGCAGACGCAAGTCGGTGCCTTAGCACATTAGCACATTAGCAAGAGCTGGTTAAGTGACGTGCTCGTTTTAGTAGAAGGCAAGTTTAGTCACAGGTTATGTGAGAATAACATTTAGCATGGCACTCAGAAAACCCCATAAAAATAAACCCAGGGAGATTCAAAGGTGTGAGGGTTGTGTGTATGGCGATGACGTAGAGGTCCTGCACAGGAGTCCAAGATGCTGGGTGAAACAATCCAGGAGAGACATCGAGACATCCCACTACTGACAATCCAAACATCATAATGACAACTCTTCCCACACGGAGAAATCCGAGAAACTCCTACAGGTCAGGCACCGGCTACATTGGATTCTCACCCCTGGCAAACTCAAAAGAGATAGGACAGATTTTAGGTTGACAGATTTTTAATCAAGAATTAAATTGTTTAATCACTAAAGCATCTGGCTTCAAACTCCGAGCATTAGGTTCAAGAAATTCCAAGAATAAAGATCGAGATTTCTTACAGAGACTACGGGCAAGTGAACACGAGATCTACGGAAATTGGTGAAAGTATCAAGTGACTGCGCTTTGAAAAGCAGTAAAAAAAACATAAAAAAAATCCTAAAATTCGAGGATATCAATCCTACTAAAAAATTCTGGTAGATCATTTGCACAAATAAAGAATTAAGGGATAATATCTATATCCCAAATGATAAGGGAAAGAAAGAAAACCTAACGTTGATTTCACAGGCGGAAAATACGGGAAGAAGGAAAACACGAGAGCATGAAGTTGTTCGTGCGGCGGTTTAACCGGCGACTGTAAGCATCGGGCTCAGCTAGAGCCGCCAACAATTTGCACACACTCAAGATAGGCAGATGAGTTAAATTAAATTTTATTGAAATGTTTTTATATTGAAGTAAGGCGTTTACGTAAAGGTTTGCTAAGATATGGAATTAAGAAATGAAATTCCAAAATATATCAAGCGTAGGCATGAATACTTTTCGTAATTTAAACTACTGTAAGTCGGTTTGTAAAAAAAGAATAATTGCTACTTATAACACATGCCTATGGTATTTATAGTCACAGGGTAGAGACGAGAGGCGACGGTATGAGGTTCCGCCATTAAACAAAGCGCTATCGGCAACGAACGCCGGCAAAATTTTTTTGCCGCGTCCGTTCCAAACAGAGATTAACATAGATTAGTAGATTATCGAAAAGAGAAAAGAAAGAGCATGATTATGCTTTGATTATAAAATTCATGACACGAAATAAAATAAAATCATGACACATCTGACGCAATATTTTACGCTAAGTCATGTTGAGAACAAAACAAAACTCTGAGTGAGAAGCATGCTACATCCATATTCCCACGCATAACTACACAACTTAGTACACTGCACTTGTCACTTATTTATACTCACTGACACGAAGCAAAGGAACACGAATATTTTCTAACACATTTGAACTCACGAGAATTTGCTTGTAACACTGCTAGTAGGGCGCCATAAGTCAGAATGGCTTTGAAAGAAGAGACGCGCAAGTGCGCAGTGTTGCCACCAGAGGGCTTCTCTCTCGAAAAATGTCAAGTTTTATTTTTATTGTTTCATGCATTTACACAAAAACTTCAATGATGGTGAATTAGAAGTAGAAAATAATTAATAATAAATTAGAGTAATATTTTTAATGCTACTAATTAATTTATTTAAGTATGAATAGCAAATTTCTAATTTTTACACTTATGTAGCGGTATGCTACATTACCCCCCAAGGCGCAGACCGAAAGGTCCACCCGCTGCAATCATCTGTAGCGGGAAGGAGGGCGAACTACACGACCCTGCCGAGTTCGGCAATTGGCAAATGATACTGAGCGGGGAAGTTTCACCAAACGGGTCTGCAAGTTTAGATCGGCAAGAGTCCTAGGAACAGGAGTTACTGCAGCGGGCTCGTCTAGTCTCTCCAGACTTGTCGCTGTGTCAGTAAGAGGACTAGAGTTGGAATCTACGACAGGGTTAGAGATAGGGTTTGAATGCACAGGCACATAGAAAGGATTACACTCAAGTTGACTAGGCAATAATGCAGCCAACTGAGGAAGCTGAGATGGTAGATATGATCGAGTCTCAGTGGGAAAGGAAATCTGCGGAGAAGATGATGGGTTATAAGTTACACTATGATCAGAAGTATATGCGACTTTTAATCGATCGATGCTCACAGGGTCGTGTGAGCCGAAACGTTCGAGGATGAAATATTTTTGCTTGCGTTTAAGTACTTTGAATGGGCCATCATAAGGGCGCGTGAGTGTAGGCTTAATAGCATCATTGCGGACATACACATGTGTGCAGTCTTGCAGGGCAGAATCCAGTCTGTCCTCAGTCTGAGGCATTCGCGGGGCCACATACTTGATCTGGCGCATGCAATCTTTAAGGGAGGTTACGTAAGCGGAACGGTCAGCGGATGAAAATTCAGGCAACGGTTTTGGGTCAACAATGTCGCCGGGGAGACGAAGTGTCTTCCCGTACAACATTTCAGCCGCTGTGCACTGCTGATCTTGTCTGTGCAAATTTCGTATGCTAAGTAGTACTACTGGAAGTCTATCAGTCCAATCGTGACTGCAATTAAGGCAGCGCAAGGCAACCTTTAGGTCTCTGTGGACTCTCTCAATAAGTCCATTTGATTGCGGATGATACGCTGTCGTGGATGTATTTGCACATCCTAAAGCGGTGCTAAGCTCACTCCAGAATTTGGAGGTGAATTGTGATCCCCGGTCATGTGTGACCTTTAAGGGCACCCCAAATCTAGAGATCCAGTTTGATAAGAACGCGCGCGCTACAGTCTCAGTTTGGGTATCAGGTAGAGGGACAGCCTCAACCCAACGCGTGAACCTATCGATAATGGTTAACAAATAAGAATAACCGCGCGATACAGGCAAGGGACCCACCAAATCTAGGTGTACAGAGTCAAACTTGTTTCCTGTGAATGCACAACTCTGCAGCGCTGCACGATTATGTTTCACCACCTTACTACTCTGACACGCATGGCAATTTTGCACAATTTGCTTGACCTCCTTACGCATCGCTGGCCAGACGTAACGATCAGAAATCAAACGCAATGTACGGTTAATACCAGGGTGACTGAGGGAATGGTAGTGGAGGACAGCTACTCTGCGGAGCGTCGCAGGAAGATACAAACGAGAAGGTCGCTCGGTATCACGATACACGCCGTCAACCAAGGTTAGTTTTGGAAGGGAAGGGTTAGAAGATTTGAGAAGGTCCTGAAGTTCAGGATCCTCCTTCTGCGCTCTCTCAATGTTGCCGAAGGTGATCTCCCCACCGGTTTGGACAGAATTAATTCGGGAGAGGGCATCGGCAACGGTATTGTCTAGTCCCTTAATGTAACGGATGTCAGTGGTAAACTGACTTATGAACGACAGGTGTCGAGCTTCCCTAGGGGAATGTCTTTCAGAAGGCATTTTGATCGCTGAGGTCAGAGGTTTGTGATCTGTGTAGATCACAAACTCCCTCGCCTCTAGAGCATAGCGAAAGTGTCTCACAGATAGGTAGATAGCAAGAAGTTCCCTACCGAACGCGCTATAAGCACGCTCAGTGGGCGACAGCTTTTTGGAAAAGAAAGCAAGAGGAGAGATATTAGTACCTACTTGCTGTTGCAACACGGCACCTACGGCGGTACTGGATGCGTCAACAACTAGGCTGAAATCAGCATTAGCAATAGGGTAGGATAGTTCCGTCGCGGAAGCTAATTTGTGTTTAATAGTTTCAAAAGCTTTGCGCGCTTCTTCTGTCCATTTTACCTCAATAGATTTGCCCTTACGTTTCGGTTCGAGGAGGTCCGACAAGGGCGCTAAAGTTTGAGCACAGTTGCGTATGAAACGATGGTAGAAGTTAACAGAACCTAGGAACCTTCTTAGTTCCTTCTGGGTCTGTGGAAGAGGAAAGTTTCTGATCACTTCTACTTTGGAAGGCAAGGGTTTTAGACCTAGGCTAGAGATTTCATGACCTAAGTAAATCAGTGATGGCTTTCCGAGCTCACATTTAGCAGGATTTACAAGGAGTCCATTGTCGGACAATCTTTGGAAAACGACCCTAAGATGGTCTTTGTGCAACTCTGGGGTTGTGGACGCCACTAGGATGTCGTCTAGATAGACATAAGCGAAGGTGAGATCAGAGAAAATTTCAGCCATGTGCCTTTGGAACGTCTGAGGAGCGTTCCGCAAGCCATATGGCATTTTGAGGAACTCAAAGAGACCAAACGGAGTGATTACAGCGGTCTTAGGTATAGCACTCTCATCAAGTGGAATTTGATGAAAGGCAGATTGAAGGTCTATCTTAGAGAAAATTTGTGCTCCCTCTAAATTTGCACTGAAATCATGAAGGTAGGGGATAGGATATCGATCAGGTAAAGTAACGGCATTCAACCTGCGGAAATCCCCGCACGGTCTGAATTCACCGTTAGCCTTGGGTACTAGCAAAAGAGGGCTAGCCCAAGGGCTTTTGGAGGTGCGGATGATGCCATCTTCGAGTAAGCGCGCAAATTCTTTCTTAGCTAACGCCAATCGATCGGGCGGCAGTCGCCTAGCACGGGAGAAAACTGGCGGTCCATGCGTCTCTATGAAGTGCTTTGTGCATGTTTGCATTTCTGTGGAAACTAAGTTAGAATTTGTCAATGCAGGAAAATCTTTTAGTAATTGCTCAAACATGCAATCTTCCTTTAAGGCGATAGAGAAGGAATGCAAGACGTTAGCTCTAGTTATGCTGCAAGCGGGAATTGAGATCTGGGTCTCCTCGTCCCTAATACACCTATTTCTAACGTCGACAACGATGCCGAATTTGGCTAGAAAGTCAGCCCCAATTATTGGTTCTTGAACATCAGCTATCATGAAACTGAATACAAATTTTCTCCTCAATCCCAGACCGCACTCTAAAATTCTCTCGCCGTAGCAAGGTATTGGCGTGCCGTTTGCGGCGCGTAATGTCGCCAATAATGGATTATTTTTGTCTTTCACCGTGGCAGGGATTATGGATACACTGGATCCAGTGTCGATTAAAAATCGGTATTTGGTGACGGGATCGAGAATAGTAAGGAGGCGAGTAGTCTGGGAATGAGGCAACGCAGTACTCGCTACTATGCGTCGCAGATGGCGTTTCCCGAAGTCATTTCGGTATAACGAGGACAGTACCTTGAGGCACATTTGCGCGCTTGGTCACCAAATTTCATGTGGTACCAACATAAATTGCTACTAGCATCACGAGAGCGCGACCTGAAGCGGCGGTCTTGATTTGACCTATCATAAGATCTACCTCTATCAAAGCGTTGAGGAGGAGGAGGAGGATAGTTAGAGTGATAGTCAGAGGGATAGTCGTAGGCATTTTGGTGGCTTTGGAATCTCCCTGGGTTTTGCTGAATGTGAGCCACACTCTGACCTATTTGAAAATTTTGGAGAGCTTGCTTTATTTCAGCAATGTCCTGCTGCAGCTTATCTATTGTGGCTGAGGATTGATTTTGCGCCGTATTTGACGGGCTGAAATTGGTAGCTCCTACATTCAGGGAAGCGACTTGTGGTTCTCGTGGCAAATTAATATTTCGGATCACCGTCTCTGCGGCTTCCGCTAATTTCTCCAACGTTTGCTCGGGCCCTGCTAGCGAGAGGAAAGGACGCACATTAGGTGCGAGCTTCGTCATGAAAACTTCCTTCAAAAATCCCTCAGCTACGGCCACACCTGTAGCGAGTTTCCGCAGCTCTTTAACTAGCGAAGTGGGAGGGAAAGAACTAGAGACAGAAGGAATAGCTGAGGCGTCTACCAAGCTGCGAAACTTGTCCGCATCGGACATCTGAAGCCTTGCCAAAATTTTTCTTTTTAAGATTCCGTAAGGATCGCGATCTGGAGGGTTTTCTAAGAGCTCATTGGAGTCATTAAGGAGTTTTGTGGGCGCGGCGCTCACGAGCGCGTAAAATTTGTCTATCTCACTACGTATTTTATTATACCTAAATACGGCCTCCACTTGGTTAAACCAAGTGTGGGCGTCCCCTGGAATGAAAGGAGGGAGCCTAATGGGATTTGAGTGGGCTCGATCTTCATTATCTGAGTCAGGCATGCTAGCAATCTCTTTTGGGATGCACAATTAATGATATCAGTGCCTAAGACTTGGGGATGAGGTAGCAAGGGTTTGCGTTAATTCTTTACCTACTCAATCATTCAAATTAAGTGAAAGCAGAAGGAAGGAAATATGAAATTGGAAGCGAGAAAAATTTTTTTTTTGCGGTATGCGGCAATTTGCGTGGGCACAAAATTAAAGCAGGTGAAAAAAATTATTTTCCTACCTACTCAATCAATCCATAACGTTGAAGAAAACGGAAAGAGAGAGAATGGAAGAGAAGGTTTTTACGGTAGTCAGAAATTAACGCACAGCACGGAAATAGAAAAAAATATTTTTCCTACCTACTGAGGCACATAAAACAAAAAAAGGACAGTAAAGCGCTGAAAAAAAAATTTTGTTAGAGCTGCTCAGAGAGATATTAGCACGGACAAACTCACAGGAAATTTCTCAAACTACCACGAAATGGGAAAATTTATCACTACAATGATACGCCAACATTATCCTCTCAAAATCTCCCGAACTTCGAGTTGAGTCTTTTATTTTTAAGGAATAAATTCCCGGCCGATGCACCAGTGTCGGGTTTTGTTAAGCCGTTTGGTGGTTTGAATGTAAATATTGATTTGAACGGCAATGACAAAAACTCGATCGATATCTCGAAATTGTTCGGGGAAGATTACGAGAGGGTTAATGAAAAGCGGTTTGGAACTCAGCTCGTTTTTAGGTGGGTTTTATTTGAAGATGGAAACCAGGAACAGTCTTGGTTCTTGATCTCGGAGAGCTTGTCTAGGTGGGCAATCCGTGCCGGAGGACCAGGCTGGCGTTGACGAAGGCCGGCACGCGATGGAGTAGGCTCGGTGAGTGAGTTTGATTTGGGGAGTTGAATTTGGCAATTTGAGATGATTGAGCGAGGGTCAATGAAGTAGTTCAGGAATAACTAATGACTCCAAAATAAGGGGAGGTGTGCGTGAACAATTTAAATCCAGCTCATGTGAGCAGACGCAAGTCGGTGCCTTAGCACATTAGCACATTAGCAAGAGCTGGTTAAGTGACGTGCTCGTTTTAGTAGAAGGCAAGTTTAGTCACAGGTTATGTGAGAATAACATTTAGCATGGCACTCAGAAAACCCCATAAAAATAAACCCAGGGAGATTCAAAGGTGTGAGGGTTGTGTGTATGGCGATGACGTAGAGGTCCTGCACAGGAGTCCAAGATGCTGGGTGAAACAATCCAGGAGAGACATCGAGACATCCCACTACTGACAATCCAAACATCATAATGACAACTCTTCCCACACGGAGAAATCCGAGAAACTCCTACAGGTCAGGCACCGGCTACATTGGATTCTCACCCCTGGCAAACTCAAAAGAGATAGGACAGATTTTAGGTTGACAGATTTTTAATCAAGAATTAAATTGTTTAATCACTAAAGCATCTGGCTTCAAACTCCGAGCATTAGGTTCAAGAAATTCCAAGAATAAAGATCGAGATTTCTTACAGAGACTACGGGCAAGTGAACACGAGATCTACGGAAATTGGTGAAAGTATCAAGTGACTGCGCTTTGAAAAGCAGTAAAAAAAACATAAAAAAAATCCTAAAATTCGAGGATATCAATCCTACTAAAAAATTCTGGTAGATCATTTGCACAAATAAAGAATTAAGGGATAATATCTATATCCCAAATGATAAGGGAAAGAAAGAAAACCTAACGTTGATTTCACAGGCGGAAAATACGGGAAGAAGGAAAACACGAGAGCATGAAGTTGTTCGTGCGGCGGTTTAACCGGCGACTGTAAGCATCGGGCTCAGCTAGAGCCGCCAACAATTTGCACACACTCAAGATAGGCAGATGAGTTAAATTAAATTTTATTGAAATGTTTTTATATTGAAGTAAGGCGTTTACGTAAAGGTTTGCTAAGATATGGAATTAAGAAATGAAATTCCAAAATATATCAAGCGTAGGCATGAATACTTTTCGTAATTTAAACTACTGTAAGTCGGTTTGTAAAAAAAGAATAATTGCTACTTATAACACATGCCTATGGTATTTATAGTCACAGGGTAGAGACGAGAGGCGACGGTATGAGGTTCCGCCATTAAACAAAGCGCTATCGGCAACGAACGCCGGCAAAATTTTTTTGCCGCGTCCGTTCCAAACAGAGATTAACATAGATTAGTAGATTATCGAAAAGAGAAAAGAAAGAGCATGATTATGCTTTGATTATAAAATTCATGACACGAAATAAAATAAAATCATGACACATCTGACGCAATATTTTACGCTAAGTCATGTTGAGAACAAAACAAAACTCTGAGTGAGAAGCATGCTACATCCATATTCCCACGCATAACTACACAACTTAGTACACTGCACTTGTCACTTATTTATACTCACTGACACGAAGCAAAGGAACACGAATATTTTCTAACACATTTGAACTCACGAGAATTTGCTTGTAACACTGCTAGTAGGGCGCCATAAGTCAGAATGGCTTTGAAAGAAGAGACGCGCAAGTGCGCAGTGTTGCCACCAGAGGGCTTCTCTCTCGAAAAATGTCAAGTGTTATTTTTATTGTTTCATGCATTTACACAAAAACTTCAATGATGGTGAATTAGAAGTAGAAAATAATTAATAATAAATTAGAGTAATATTTTTAATGCTACTAATTAATTTATTTAAGTATGAATAGCAAATTTCTAATTTTTACACTTATGTAGCGGTATGCTACAGGCTCCTCCTTTTTTGGTGTGGGTCTTGAGCTGTGTTGACGCCTGATTACAATAACACCCATCCTAATAATACCTAATAATACTTTTTGCGTCTTTCTGCCACGCTCATGGGATGATCAATTCACATTTCGATAGGAAAACTATATAATCCCGTCATTTTTGACGGGCTGTGTACAACACATCCGAACTGTGGACAATGTAAGGTGCCTTACTGTGGAACAAACTTTCCCAAAATATCCTAATTCCTCAAACATTCAAAAATTCAAAACCAAAGTAGCACGTAATCTTGCTTCTACAAAATAATTGTGAGCTGCAGTACTTATTGGAAAAGTAGCTACAAATTTCTATCGCTAATTTTCCTAGCAATCATTACCCCCCCAACGCCCCCTTACCTTATTGTGGTGGGAGGGTTTGTGTGTTGTGAGGAGGAGTGAGGCTATGCTGTCGGGACCTCGGTCCTGGTGGGTGCAACCGCGGCAGACAGGCTCACTCGGAGCAGCCAGACAAAATGGCGAGCCATGGGAAGGCCCCCCATGTAAATAAAACCGGGCCCCCGCAGTTACGGGTTATAAAGTCCCCGGTTATCCTGGGCATACGTGGGGACTGCCACGGGCGGGGGCCGACGGTGGGAGAAATATTTATCTCTACTGGTGAATGTGCGCCCGCTTTAAGTGTGGAGACACACCAATTGTGCAATTGACCGCCCGGGGGTCCCCTTTCCGGCCTGAGCCAGCCTGGATAGGGAGGAGCAATCCTTCTGACAAAGGGGACCTTAAACAATGTGCTTGCTTCCAAGGAAACTTTTATTACTGTCCCTTCCCCGGCAACGACCCTGATTCAACCACAGGACTTTCATCCGACCGCCTCTCAACCTCAAGGGAACCCCCCAAGAGTGACACAGGTGCCACCAACATCGCAGAACTCTGCGAGTGGAGGTGAAGCAGCTGTGGAAAGTGAGACTTCAAAGAACGCACAACTGATACAGCAACTGCCGCAAACTACTGTCAGTGAGGCGGAAACTAGGCTGCTTGAGAACCTAAGCCTGACAGTAGAACCCTATGAGCCCCCTCTGAGGGTGGGGGATTTGTATGGTGGAGGCCAGCCTCGCCGCCAAAATCGCCGTAACCGACGACTACACCACCTTGCCGAACCTGTGTCCACAAATGAAAATCAAAATCAGACTTTACCAACGGAATACAAAAGATTTTTTACTCTTAAAGCTAAGAATAGAGCACCGATGAGCCACGTGGACATAATCGCAGCAAATCGTGATCTGTGCCGAAGGCTGGGTGGCAGACCAGCAAAGGTGACGGAGGCTCGAAATGGTAGCCTCCTCATAGAGGTCCGAAACCAGCACAAGAGCGCGTCTATCGCAGGCATTCGGACCCTCGCGGGAACCGACATTCAGGTCACCCCAGAGCCTGAATGAGTGCAAGGGCACCATATGGTATGCTAACTACCCACAATACAGCGATGAGCAGCTTTTGGAAGAGCTGAAGCAGTTTGAGGTGAAGGCGATTTACCGGATACGAAGGATGGAATATGGTGCGTTGGTCCCTTCCTCGATATACATCCTCACCTTCGACCGATGTAACCTGCCCCAGACTGTAGACATTGGATGGACGCGATGCTTGGTGCGTCAATATGTACCGAAGCCTCGCCGCTGCTTTAAGTGTCAGGCCTTTGGACACGGAGCAAAGTCCTGCCGTGCTCAAACTGGCGTGTGTGCCAACTGTGCTGAACAGCAACACGAAATGCCTTGCACTGGCTCTCCGAGGTGTGCAAATTGTGGTGAGCAGCACCCTTCTAGCTCCCGAAACTGTTATTACTATAAGTTGGAAGAGGAGATTCTGGCAGTACAAACAAAAGAAAAGATTAGCTACGGCGAAGCCAAGCGGACTGTTAGCAGCAGGTTTGTACGCCCCCGTGTAACATATGCTTGAGCGGTGCGAACAACCCAAGAAAGACCGCTAAACCCCATTCCTGCCCTTCTCGGTGGACGACGCGGGAGTGTTGATCCTGTGAGACAGCAGCTGGGACAGGAAGGCCCTACGAGAATTATAGACGTAGAAGAGCCACGGCCACTCAGAGAATCCAGGAGCAGCCAGACAAGTGCTCCCACAGCTGCAGTAGAACCATCTCCGGGTGAGCAGGAAGAACCATTGAGGGCAATTCCTTCTATTGTAACCTCCCGGAAACGTATGCAAAGCAGCGCCTCACAACCTCAAAATAGTGCTTTAACCAAGATCCTCAAAATCACTGAAATCACCCAGCCAAAGGCAGGGGTCCCCCTGAGTCGGGCCACCCATGATAGACGCGAACCAGCGCGGGAGTCGACAGGCATCCGCAAGATAGCCCCTGAGCCGCCGCCTGTCGTGACTAGGAAGCCCCGCCCTGCTGTGCGGGAGCCCGGTCACCCGAGTGTGGTGGAGGTGGGAAACAGACGTGACCTTTCAGCTCCTCGATCGGGTGCCCACGGGTCGGGGGACAGCGGGACTGAGCTCTTGCCTCATGTGGTATCGCAACGCGTGCGATCTCTGGAACGCGTTATGACCGTCCCAGAGGATGTTGCATCCCACTTGTCAAGAAAATTCCCCACCCCGCCAAACCTTCCAACCAAACCTCCTCCTACAGTGCCTATACACTCGTGGGGCGACAGACCTGACGACCCTTCATCATCCAATACGGGATGTACCTCACAGCAAGAACTTGAAGGGAAATCATACCCGTGTAAAACCAAAGTAAGCAAACCATGAATACATTTATCCAGTGGAACATACGAGGATACCGCCGTAACTACGGTGACCTCAGAGTGCTCATTGAAATGCATCAGCCTATCTATGTCTGTCTACAGGAGACCATTCTTGGAAGCCTTCAACTCGCCCCTCCGTCAAACTACAATGTTGAGTTTTTCTCGCCAATACCCGACCCAGTGCCAGGAATGGGACTGGCGGTTTTGGTTCGAGGGAACGTTGGGTATAGTAGGGTGACCCTGAACACTAGGCTGCAGGCTCTAGCCCTTCACATGTGCATCGGACGACGTATGGTGTCTGTATGCAATGTATACGTTCCACCTGGAGGCCTTCTCAATTCGCAGGACATCACTCATATTAGCAGTCAACTAGATAGGCCGGCATTTATACTCGGAGACCTCAACGCCAAACACGTGTACTGGGGTAACGAGACTACTGACCGACATGGCAGGGCGGTGGAGGAGTTCCTTGCTTCCACTGACTTTTGCTTGCTAAACAGCGGAGCACCGACACACTTCCATGTCCAAAGCAACACCTCATCTGCCATAGACCTTAGTCTGTGCTCGCCAGAGGTCTACCCAGATGCCCAATGGACCGTCGCCGAAGACACGTATGGCAGTGACCATTATCCCTTTGTGATAAACATGCAGCAACGCCGCCCTATCTCCACGGAACCGCGCTATATACTGAGGCGGGCAGATTGGAGAACATTCGAGGCATTGTCGCTGATGGAGGAACCCAATGAGACCCTAAACGTGGATGCCTTGGTGGATCAGTTGGAAAGAACCCTGCATGCTGCTGCTAATGTTGCTATCCCTCAATCAAGAGGAGGGCCACCAAGACATTGTATACCTTGGTGGAATGGTGAGTGTGCAGCAGCAAACGCTATACGGAAGCGAGCCCTGCGAAAATACCAGCGGACGGGAGAAGTAGCGGATAAGATTGCGTACAATCGAGCGAGAGCCAAAGCCCAAAATGTGAAAGATGAAGCTCGGAAGATATCCTGGAAGAGATATGTATCAACCTTGAATACAGACACCCCCATGGCGAAGGTGTGGCAGCGCGTTAATAAGATGAAAGGAAGGTATGGCTCCAGGAAACCGTGCTTGGAGATTGACGGCACTCTCACTGCAGATCCAGGACGTGTAGCGGATGCCCTGGCCCAGAACTTCTCTCGTGTGAGCAACGGTCGCTCATATCCTCCTGCTTTCCTAGCGCTTAAGCACCAGCAAGAGCGGCAGGCACCTGACTTCTCTACGAATGCCATGCTGTCTTACAATGACCCCCTCACTATTACTGAACTATACTATGCCTTAAAGAAGTAAAAAAATACAGCACCTGGCCCTGATGGCATCCACTACCAGATGTTGAAAAGAATGCACTCTACAGCAGTCTGTCACCTCTTATACATTTATAACAAAGTATGGAACGTGCATATGTACCCAAGCCAGTGGCGCATTGCAACAGTCCTGGCCTTTGCAAAACCAAATAAACCCCTTTCTAACCCGAATAGTTACCGCCCTATTGCTTTAACCAGCTGTATTGGCAAATTGATGGAGAGAATCGTCAACATCCGGCTCATGAGATGGTTGGAGTCTGAAGAATTGATAAATCCTGTTCAGTTTGGTTTTCGACCGCACCGAGGGACAACAGACGCTCTGGTTCGTCTCCAGAACTACCTGGTGGCCAATCTCGCCGAGCGCCGCCAGACTCTGTGTGTCTTCTTTGATCTGCACAAGGCCTATGACACTGCGTGGAGATACGGAATTCTAAGAACTTTGCACGGATACGGACTCCGCGGTAATTTGGCCATGTATGTGCAGGAATTTCTAAGAGAAAGAACCTTCCGCGTCAGAGTTGGCACAACGTTGTCCTCGCTGCAAGTGCAACACGAGGGCCTACCACAGGGCAGTGTAATGAGCTGCACACTCTTCATCGTGGGCCTTAACGAGATTACATCTGTTTTGTCTCCCGACGTGTCGGCGTCTCTATATGTGGATGATTTTATGCTTTACTCCTCATCTGCACACCTGCCAGCCTTGAGCCGCAGGATGCAAATGACTATCAGCCGTGTAAACAACTGGGCTACAGAACATGTTTTTGTTTTTTCCCCGGATAAGACTGTTGGCCTGCAATTCCAGGGGCGTAAGCGCTGCAACCCTCCGCGGCTGGTACTACAAGGAAGGATAGTAAGCTTTGTTCATAGTGCCAAATTCTTGGGAATGATTGTGGACGATAAGTTGTCATGGAAACCTCACTTGAATTCTCTCAAGCTTGAGTGTACCCGGCGAATGAATATACTGAAATGTCTATCTGGTTTGTCATGGGGGGCAGACAGGGCTACGCTGCTCAGGCTATACAGGACGCTTATTAGAAGTAAGATGGATTATGGATGTGTTGCCTACCAAAATGCCAGGGAAACTAACCTGGCAAAACTAGATCCTCTGCATCATACCGCCCTCCGACTGTGCACTGGCGCTTTTCACATTTCACCGGTGGCTAGTTTGTGTGTGGAGAGTGGCGAGCCCCCTCTCTGGGCACGGCAGCTTACCCTGAGCCTGCAGTACCTGGCCAGACTGGAGCAGCTCCCTCTATCCCCAACTTGGATGAGCGTGCACGCACCTTTGGGACGATATCTGCGCTTTCCATACTTCCTTCCTTCATCCATGAGCTATCATGTGCTGGTTCAGACCATGCAGCTGGATGGTATGCGAGTGTGCCCCTGTATTCCTGATAGCACCCCAACCTGGCGACTGCCAATAGAGACTTTCTGCACTGGGTGTCGGCTGCCCAAGAAGCTTTCGTTGCCGGCTAACGCCATTAGAGGCCTGTTTCTTGAACATGTTGTAACCAGCACGCTGCTTCAGTGAAGATCTACACCGATGGCTCAAAGTCTGGCAACGCTGTAGGGTGCTCCGCTGTCTCGGGTGAGATGGTAAGAGCTGGAAGACTTCTCCCGGAGACCTCTGTGTTCACTGCTGAACTGTATGGTATCGTGCAGGCTCTGCAACTCATAGAGGAACATCCAAATTACCACTTCACTATTTTCACGGACTCAAAGAGCATCATAGATGCTATTCAAAGCTATGCAAGCAGCCACCCCGTTATTGGTGAGATTTACGACGTGTTGATGCGACTTGTACGCGTCTCAAAACAGGTCAGGTTTTGTTGGGTGCCTGGGCACCTGGGTGTCTCGGGAAATGAGAGAGCGGACACCGAAGCAAAATTAGCGGCCGCCGCTGAGGGAGACACTTTGAATGCATCTGTGCCCTGCCGTGACTACTACCCTATAATTAAGGCAGCAGTAAGAGAATTATGGCAACAGCGGTGGGCTGCCGAGAATAACAATAAGCTCTGGAAGATTAAAAACACGGTGCGTGAATGGACCTCGTCCAGCTGTCGTAGCCGCCGGATGGAGGTGGCTTTGTGCCGTCTGCGGATTGGTCGTACGAGACTTACGCACATCTACCTCATGGAGCGGCTCCCCCAACCGCTCTGTGAGCGATGCAGGGTTCCTTTGACCGTTGAACACTTCCTTGTCGTGTGCCCATTGCATGCAGGTGTCCGGCGCGCGTGCTTTCCACGTCTGCGCGGTAATGATCCGGATACAATGATGCGCAGCATTCTGGCGGAGCCTGAGCGTGCCCCTTTCCATACTGATGCACTGAGAGCGTTTATTTAATCGTGCAATATACTTTCAAAAATTTAATTTTGTGGTGAAAAATAAATTTCAAGCCTTGCTATCTTAATGATTACTGTAATACGGCCGAGCGCGCCTACGTGATGCCCAACGGGGGTTAAATTTCAGCGTGGGTACGGCGCTCGGCCGTAAAATGGGTGGGCAGCTGAAACCTCCTGGGGCTCGGCTGCCCAATGAATGCATATGTAACCTGATTTTCTGTTTTTTTCCGGAATAACTCCGGGGACTTAATACTTTGATTTTATTACTGAACTGGTGGAGCAGTTGTGTTTGTAGCAACTGAATTTAATTTAAACAATTTAAACAATTTAAAAAATTTAAACAATTTATTTACCACAGGAGATACAGAGGTAGAATGTTTCTTAAGTCTAATACAATGGTCAGAGTTGAGTATAGCTACCTGTGGGCCCGAATAAGTTCAGCGACTTCTAGGGCATCCTACCATTACATTATTCTAGGGCGTACAATAATGTTTAACCTAATTCACTTAGCCTAGCTTCGCATTAGACTGACCAACAGGATAATGAACTCGATATTGATGTTTAATTTTACAATATAGGTCATATGGACAATATTTAACAGTATATTCGATAACGATTTAGGAGCAGACTGAAAATCGGCGATATTACTCATGGCAAATTGCATTATTAGGACCAGACATGTAGGAGGCAGGATTTGACTTGGTGATCTTACACGACTAGTATTCTGATAAGAAGTGAGACTCAAGATTTCTTTTAAATACATTGTAAGAATTACTTTCACGGATCTCCGCAGGTATTAAGTTCCAGGTTTTAGTTCCAACGAATAGTATACTATGTTGCGAGCGGGCCTTTGAATAATAAGGAAGTATGAATTTACTTTTATTTCGTGTTAAATGGTCGTGATGACCAGTTTGCGCAATTAATAACTGTTGTAGGCTATTGTCGCCATCATTAGCTAATGTTTTGTAGATGAAATTGCAGATGGAAATTTTGTAGAGATCCGAGAGTTTAAGTATGTGTAAATTTTTGAATGAATCATTTGTGTGAGCATTATATTCTAGGTTCTTTACCGCTCTGATGGCTCTTTTTTGCAGAGTAAAAATTATATTGGTTTTATTTTTATCAGTTCCATGCCATGCTTCTATTCCGCATTGCAGGTATGGTGGAATGAGCGTTCGATAAAGCATTAGTAAGGCTGTTTCAGGCAGGAAATATATAACTTTAGTCAGGATTCCGATGGATTTTGATAATTTAGAACTAATATGAGTGATGTGCTCTTTGAAGGTCAGATGTTTATCTATTGTGATACCCAGAAATATACATGAGTTGGTTTCTTTGATTTCACCTTCGCCAATTTTATTGGATGGTAGAGATATATTTTTCTTGTATGAGAACGTAATATAATTTGTTTTATCGATATTAAGGCTTATTTTATTAGCTTTAAGCCACAGTGAAACCTTATGGAGTTCATTATTTATACTCTCCGCAATCCTAGTGGGATTTTCGTTCGGAAGGACCGCAGAAAGCGTACTGTCATTGGCAAAAAGTATGAATTTAAAAAATGATGTAGATTTAATAATATCATTGATAAAAATCAGAAAAAGGAGAGGCCCAAGAACAGATCCTTGTGGAACTCCATGGCTAATTTTCTGTGGGTCCGATTTTGCGTCGTCAATGACAACGTATTGCTTCCGATTTGTTAGGTATGATCTGAACCAATCATGGGCAACCCCACGAATGCCATAACAATGAAGTTTCGAGAGTAATATGTTATGGTCCACACAATCGAATGCTTTTCGAAAGTCAAGAAATACAGAGAAGACAGTCTTTCCGTTATCTATATTAGAATAAAGGAATTGTAAATGATTTAATATTGCCTGTGTTGTTGATTTTTTACAGCGAAAGCCGTATTGTTTATCATAGAGAAATGATTTTTGTTCAAAATAAGAGTACACTTTTTTATACACAATTTTCTCGAATACCTTGCTAATAATTGGTAATATGGAGATAGGTCGATAATTGTTTACACAGGTTTTTTCACCATTTTTAAAGATAGGGGTTACTCTAGCAACTTTGAGGGAGTTCGGGAAAGTGCCTAGTAAGAGAGACTGGTTAATAATATTGGATATCAGCGGGGCCACAATATCAGCAATTATTTTAAGTATTTTAGTTGGAAACGTTTGTAACCCACTCGATTTATTTTTCATGTTGTTTATGCACGCAATTACATCGGAGGAGTTTGTAGGCGTAAAGAAAAAGGAGTTGTGTTCTCGAATATGATCCATAAATTCCAGGTGATCAGTAGGTTCACTTGGAATACCATTGGCTATAGTTTCCCCTACGTTTACAAAGAAGTTGTTGAAGAGATTAGCAATTTCATTCTTCTCATGGTATTTTACATTATCATGAGTGATATATCCAATTTTCTTTTTATCGGCGTTATTCGGTTTATACCAAGAGTTAAGGAGGCGCCAAGTCTTTTTAACGTCAGCTTTGAATTGAGTAAACTTGAGGGTAAAGTAGCTCTTTTTTGATGTTCTTGTCTGGTTTGTCACATAGTTTCTGAATCGGTTATATGTTTCTCTAGATATTCGTCCTTCGCAAAGGAGGGCTAGGTACGCTTGGCGTTTCTTTATATTTATCACGATGTCTCCAGTAATCCAGGGCTTTTGTTTATTTTTCGGGGTAACTGTACGAGTTACAATTGGGCAACACTGATTGTATGCGTTCATTATAGTTTAAGTCAACTTTACTACTGATTCATCAATGCTCCTTGCATTATTGTTATGTTGGGTGATGTGCAATGTTGGCATTACATCTTCTAGAACGGTGCGCATTTCTTCTAAATTTGATTCGTTTATTTTACGATATGAGTAAGTTTCAGCCCGTGCTTTGGTGCACGCAAGATAGACATTTTTCTTAATAAGAAAAACTGGAAAATGATCTGATAAGTCAGAAGTAATTATTCCAGCAAGAAAATCACTTGGGTCTGTCATAAAGATATTGTCAAGCAGCGTAGCACATTCTGAGGTTATTCGTGTTGGCTTTGTGATGTTCGGAAGGAAAGATTTAGAATGAAATGCATTTAAGAAATTAGAGATTGGTTCATAGCTTTCATGTTTCAGCAAATCATAGTTGAAGTCACCGCATATTATTATGTCATTGTAGAAGGACCTGTTGAACTGAGAAATAATTCGATTAAGCTCATTAAGGAAGGATATAGGACAGGCTGTAGGCGGCCTATACACCGTTCCAAGCACAATTCGTTTGCCATCTCTAGACAGTTCTACGAATAATGATTCTATATGATCCTGATTCAGTGTTGCACTTGCTATGATTCTCGAATCTATGTGCTTAGAAATGTATGCACTGATGCCCCCGCCTCGCTTGTTTTTTCGTAGCGAATGGTAACTTTGATAATTTTCAAATTTAATCATGTCTTTGGTCGAGTCATCTAGCCAGCTTTCGGTGAAGCTAATCACATCTAAGGTATACTTAAGTTCAGTAATAGTGCATTGTATCTCTTCCAATTTTGGATAGAGTGACCTACAGTTCAAACACAGTAGCGAAAAATCCTGCCGGGTTATTCGTATAGATTCGTTGAATTTTGATATATTAGTATATCTGCAGTTTTCAGAGTCGTTTAGGTTTGGAAATATTCTGTTCAAATGATTGAGATCCGGGTCGATTTCATCTAATATATCAGCGTGATCAGTCATTCAAAATTAGTAAACAGTAGGCAGTAAGTACTATTGTATAACTTAAAACGAAATACAGAGTCAAGATTAAAAGGATATTTCTATCTAAAAACTAGCTTAGAAAGTATAGAAAAGAGTAAGAAATCTAGCGTGATTTCGTGAGTACACTCAATACTCAGCCAAGAGCGATTAATATTGGAGTTCAATATACAAAATTGATGCGTACAAATTGCTGAAGGCGTTGTTACAAAGTTCACATACAACAGGTAATAAGTTAAAAAAAAAAAAATATATAGAAAAAATTTAGCGACGATGATAATCTAATCAGCTAATATGTTTTACACATAATAATAATTTGTTGGTTAAAAATTACATACAATTTACGAGGAAAGGCGAACAAGGTGGATATCAATATTCCATCATAATATTGGTAGGTACAAATTGCTGATGGTGTTGTTGCAATTTCCAATACAGTTGTCATAAATGTTCATATATATCTGTCATAAGATTGTCAAAATTGAGGTAAAACTGCCGTATATATCTTTAGAGGTTGGAACTGATTTATGACATGAAGTTATGCAGTTTGAAGATCTAGTGTAAAGTTATAGAATTCTAGGCGTTATTGGCATACGAGTATATAATTTGACACAGTTACATATTTTGATACCTAATTGAGGTGAACACCCAAGACCTGATTCGATGATTTATCCAGTTGCCGCACCAGGTATTGGTCGAGCTCTTCTGGCGTGTTAATCTGACGTCTCGAGTCCGGTTGTCCAGGGATGAATGCGAAGATGTTTCCATCTTGGGTCCTCGGGGAGCTTAATTTGAGCTTATCATGACTGACTTTTTGTTGTTTGTGGCTGCAATGTCTAACCTGTTTGCGTATTAAATATGTTACATGGAGCTCCGTGATGGTGATTGATGGTTATTTTGTACCACAGCGGTGATGTGACCGATAGGTCGATAATTGTGCCGCGAGACCTTCGGCGCGATATAGTAGGACCTACTGAAGCGCTAGCAAATTCATGGTACTACTACTACTACTAGCAATCATTACATTATACCAACTGCACCACATTTTCGTAGCATGCGCATGCAATGTGATTGCTTGTATAAAAATATTCACGTACATGTATGTATTCAGTGTTATTAGCGTAAGAAATGAAATAGGCCTATTGTGCTATTGTAAAATATTTTATTCTCTCCGAGCTCGTTTTTTGGCATATTAGCTGATACGAAAGAAGGAAAATTGTCCCGAATGTTGACCTCATAGTCTTGGGCGCAAATAATTTAAATGTGCAAATTTAACTCTAAACATTAATCCCTCATATCACCAGTTCCTATACTATTTTAACATAGCCGCGCATCGAGTGTTTTCAATAATGCGTCACTAGGATTAAGTTTTCTTAGTAACTTGAATTTATATGCATTGTCAAAATGAGATTACCGCAACAATAGAAAAACATTCTTGTGTGCTTTTCCCTATAATTTTCGGTTTCGCCAATTGACATGGGTACTACGACCCTCATATGCATCAGCTAAGGATTGTAATGTTGATAATATACATAACAATGTTGAATATTTCAGTCAACTTTATTGCAAATACTTTTATTGTTCTCTCTTCACCTATTGCGTGTAGACTGTGCAAATTATCAACGCTAGATTAGATTATTAGTTAGTTTAAGCCTCCCTATCCTCAACAAATGAGATCCAAAGAGAGGAAGGAAGAAGGCACCATTTAGTATGGAGTTAAGGGAACGTGGAATCTATGCAGAAAAGGCATAGAAACAGTAAGATGAGAAAGAAGTTCATGAAACAAGGTCAAAGTTGAAGAAGAAAGTAGTAGGTGCTGAAAAAACAGGACAGCAGTGAACCGAAAAAAGATGGTCCGTAACAAAACAAAATCATATTCTATTTTAACAAAAAAGAAAGCCTACCTAACCTTTAGCTCGGGCCCACACATTATCCCCCTGGGAGAATTATCAACGCTAACGAAAAATACAATGAAATAAGGGCCAACATTAACATGAAATGTCAACATGCAAGGAATAAAAAGTTACACCATGGGAAGAAAATTATAATTTTTTGGATGTTAGATTCAATTCTAAAGTAAAATATTATGTACGCATGTATAAGGTCGAAGTTCATATCAAGGAAAAGAATTTTTCCGAAAATTTCGCGTACGAGTTTGGTGAGAAAGCCTTCACCCACTTTAGTCCTCGAAGAAGTTGAAAATTCTCCATTTCTACAAGAAAAAGTTGAACACTAACTGGCTGTATTGCATATTATGCCCAAACATTTTGGAAATGAACGACTTTCTTTTTTTTTTTTTCATTACACGACCCAGAAGCTAACACTTTCACGTGTAGAATGGCGACCTCCTCGCAGTACTGACCGTTTCTGACTGTTGAACAGTTAAATTTATTATTATTGTATGAGGTCGCTTTTGCACCGGGGTAGCCAGCTAATAGCAAATGTGGACCCCTCCGCTTTTGCAAAGCATTAAAGTATATTAGATTAGATTATTAGTTAGTTTAAGGCTCCTTATCCGCAACAAAGGCTATCCAAAGAGAAGGCACCATTTAGTATGGAGTTAAGGAAACGCGGAATCTATGCACAAGGTGCACAGAAACAGTAAGCTAGGAAAGAAGTTCATGAAACAAGAAAAAAGTTGAAGAAGAAAGTAGTAGGTGCTGAAGAACAGGACAGCAGTCAACCGAAAAAAGATGGTCCGTAACAAAACAAAACCCTATTTTATTACAACAAAAGGAAGCCTACCTAACCTTTAGCTCAGGCCCTCACATAGTCCTCCTGGGGGCGCTAATCCCCATAGATACAATACCTGTATCCCCCTGAGGGGATGAACAGTTAAACAAATTATATCTTGGTCAACACATCGACCTGGAGCACGGTAGAGGAAACAAGGTAGGGTCAAACCAGTCTTTTCTTTCGCTGACGGTGTGGTTTTGCTGACGTCACGGCAACGAACCAATAGCAGCGCTCATATTGCATCTGGTAGCACTGCTGCCCCCAAATCTGGCTCCACTATTGGCCTAACGACATGGCGTTTTGGTGACGTCATGAAGTTTGTTTGAAATAAAGCCTTTCTATTGGCTGGCCGAACAAGAGGAGGTGTATTTCCCCCCACAGAAATGACCCTACCTTGTTTTTTCTACCGTGGCCAGGAGTTAAGAGGACAAATGAAACGATGTCAACAAACAATGTCTTCATTTTCACCGGCATGTTCGGTAGGGGAGAAGGAGGGGGTGGGGGTGTATAATGGGGGAGAGTTTGAGGCTCTTCCCCCCAACCCCAGCTCACTCCCCCCACACACACAAAATTCAACTCGCCCCTTTAAAGAAAACGCGTCCAGGAGTATTAAATTAAACAAAAACAAGGAAAAAAATTCCCTCCCCGAACAAAAAAAAAATATTCAGAGACGTTTTTCAATACACATGCATACATATCAATATAAATATATATATACATAAATATATATATATATATATTCTGATACGCATATATTAAAAATATATATCAAACAATAATAAGTTAAATATTATTATTGAATATATATTAAATTCTCTGACGTTGGACGGACGTTCAGAGACCAGAACAATAGTTAACCAACAAATGTAACAATTATCAATAAATAAATAGGGCGCACACCCACAAACAGCGACGGACTAATTAACATCAGCGCCAAAATCCCCACAGATAATCCAGATTAGTGATGACCTCGTCAATTATTTTCTCAAAGTCACAAATTCACGAGTTTCCTAATTAATGCTCTAGCTAATTGATTCATTGACCAATTAATTGTACAAAGATTTCATTGAATATGTCTTCATTGATGTCAAAATTTTTAATTTAAAAATAAATAATTGACCAATGAAGTAAAATTTAAAAATCAATATGCATTTAATTATAATGAACAAATTAATTATTCAATAAATTAATAGCAATTACCAAAATTAAATATTCAATTAATTAATTATAATCAACGAATTAAACATTCAATTAATTATAATTAACAAATTAAATCTTTAATTAACCAATTAAAATATTCAGTATTCAATTAATTGATCATAATTAAAAAAATTGAATTAACTCACCAACAAAAGATCGCCTAATTGGTCCATCAATTAGCTGGGAACATCCACGATGAGTTCATTAATGACTTGCCTCCCCAATTAAAATAACCAAATTAATTACTTAACACAATGAAATGAGCACGCCAACAACAGTCTCGAATATATAATTCGTTTAACTAATTACCTCATCCAATGATTATTCCAATGACCATTAATTAGGATGGACCTAATTAAATAGTTATTCGATTAACCATTTATTAATTAGGCAATTAATTACATTCAACTAATTACCTACACAAATAATCATTCGCTGAATAATTAGTTAGGCAATTAATCAATTGCCTCAGTTATCAATTAATAAATAATTAATTATTCGCAGAAATAATTAATAAATTGCCATACCAATCAATTAATTAATTCATTTCAGAAGTAATTAATTAATTAATTTCCTCATTAATTTACCAATGATTTATTTAATTAATTGCAGAAGCTATTAATAAACTGCCACAATACTAAATTAAATAAATAATTAATTAAGAATAGCCATAATTAATTAATTATTTAATTAGCAGAAGAACCCCTCGCCACGCTCAACAATTCCTAACACTAACTCGTTATCAATAACATTACTATAATTATTAATTATTATATATACAGATATATATATAATAGAATTCTCTATGCTATGTACAAATGTACAAAATACGGCGTAATTACACGACACATAACACACACACTTCAACATATATATCTCTCATCAATATAATATATTCATATATATATATATATTTGGAGGATCTTCTATAAAGCATCTTGCCTTACTTTAATAGATTAAAAAATTACATCTAGACGCCAACTAGACAGTAGCAGGCAGCAAGTACTAATGGTACGCATTAAGTACCATGGTTTATACATAGACAAGTCATTGATCGGTACCACCTAGACCAGCACAAAGTACCACCAAAGTACCCGCTACACAGTAGACAGTAGTACTACATAGTCTTACTACCTGATACTTTCGTACTATTTTTTTATAAATTTTAGACCCACCACGTATTCTGCACAGGTCACAACGCATTTAGTGCATGTTACAGTCCAGGACATGTTTTGAACATGTCGGGGCGTCTCCGACGCGTTCAGCAAGTTGAAGCGGGTTCAAAACGTGTCTTCAAAAAGTCAGATCGGGTATAAAACGTGTTGGAGCGTGTATAAAACGTGTTGGAGCGTGTATAAAACGTGTTGGAGCGTGTATAAAACGTGTTGGAGCGTGTATAAAACGTGTTGGAGCGTGTATAAAACGCGTTGGAGCGTGTATAAAACGTGTTGGAGCGTGTATAAAACGTGTTGGAGCGTGTATAAAACGCGTTGGAGCGTGTATAAAACGTGTTGGAGCGTGTATAAAACGCGTTGGAGCGTGTATAAAACGTGTTGGAGCGTGTATAAAACGTGTTGGAGCGTGTATAAAACGTGTTGGAGCGTGTATAAAACGAGTTGGAGCGTGTATAAAACGTGTTGGAGCGTGTATAAAACGTGTTGGAGCGTGTATAAAACGTGTTGGAGCGTGTATAAAACGAGTTGGAGCGGGTATAAAACGTGTTGGAGCGTGTATAAAACGTGTTGGAGCGTGTATAAAACGTGTTGGAGCGTGTATAAAACGTGTTGGAGCGTGTATAAAACGTGTTGGAGCGTGTATAAAACGAGTTGGAGCGTGTATAAAACGTGTTGGAGCGTGTATAAAACGTGTTGGAGCGTGTATAAAACGTGTTGGAGCGTGTATAAAACGTGTTGGAGCGTGTATAAAACGAGTTGGAGCGTGTATAAAATGAGCCGTAGCGTGAATAATACGTCTCGTAGTGTGTTCAAAACGTGTTATAAGAGGTAAGGCGAGTTCAGAACGCGTGTTAAACACGTTCGAGCGTGTCTAGAACACGATCCAGAGCACGTTTTTAAGACTCGTCTCGACTGAAACTCAACTGACCCCTTCACTTTGAAAAAAATTAACACAACACAGAAGGCCCACCATAACAATTCGCTGGGCTGGTAGAACAAAAACAAAACGACCACAGTATCTTCGTTTTCCCCAATACGAACAAACAACACAAGGCTAGGGAACAGGTTGACTCGTTAAGAAGTACACCAAGTTTCACACGTACCTGGAATCGACACACAAACACACAATAAAAAAAGGCGTCTGGACTTGTGTGAATTAAAGAGAAATTATTTTAAAAGCAGAAAATAAAAAATACTTTCAATTTTAATTAAAAAAATTGTTGCAAATTTGCACTAGAACGACCATAACATGGTCGCCATAATTTGGTTACCATAGGTATAACAGCCACACCTACAACGACCAAACGTATTGGCCATAATTTTAGCGACCATAAATCAAATGGCCATAATTTAAGCAAAAATAATTTAGGTTTTCATATATTAAGTTTCTATAAATTAAACGGCTATACTTATGATGACCATAAATCGAATGGCTATCCTGACAATGGCTTTAAATGTAACGTCCATAAACGTGGTAGCCGTGAATGTGAAATACACATCCACATGAAATGACCATGAATGGGATGATCACACCATATGACCATAAATCAAACGGCCATGCCTATAATGACCATAAATGTAACGGCCATGCCTATAATGACCATAAATGTAACGGCCATGCCTATAATGACCACAAATGTAACAGCCAGCATACCTACGATGACCATAAATGTACTGTAGCTATAAATATATAATGGCCATAAATATAATGACAAATACATAATGGCGATAAATGTAACAGGACCATAAATATAATGACATATATATATTGACCATATATATGATGACATATATATATAATGACATATACAGGGTGTTTTTTTTACTTTGAACAAACTTCGAACATAGGTACAAAAACTCAAAATAAATCGATTTTCTTGAATGACAAAATGTCCATAACTCTTTAGTTTTCGAGTTATAGTTACTTGAAGAATATTAGAACTTCAAGTAGGATTGCACGCGCGCACCATTTTTAGCGCTACTTTTGATAGTTAAAGAGGTTTTTGGGCCCCACTGATGTAGTGTTTTTGTAATTTCACAATGAAATTTGCGTGTACACGTTTTACAAATAAGAATAAATTGTCCTAAATGCGTAATTATCAATTATTCAAAACCGATGGATTGGCAGAGGTGCTCCTGTAGCATGGCCAGCTAGGTCGCCTGATTTGACGCCACTGGATTTCTTCTTGTGGGGAACCATGAAGGACCTCGTGTATGCCACTCCTGTTGAATCGGAACAGGATCTGGTTGGGCGCATTGTGGACTCAGCTGGCCGTATTACGGAAATGCTTGGCGTGTTTCAATCTGTAAGGCGCTCACTGGCTGTTAGATGTCGTAAATGTGTTGAAGTTCATGGAGGCCATTTCGAGTAACTGTTGTAATAAAACTGGATTCAAGTTTGTTCTTGCGTTAAAGTTCTTACATTAAAGTTTAGATTGATTATGTTTTTTACCTGTGTCCTGCAATGTTTACTGATTAATGGTTAGCTTACATGATAATAATTGATAATTACGCATTTAGGACAATTTATTCTTATTTTTAAAACATGTACACGCAAATTTCATTGTGAAATCACAAAAATACTACATTAGTGGGGCCCAAAAACCTCTTTAACTATTAACTATCAAAGGTAGCGCTAAAAATGGTGCGCGCGTGCAATCCGACTTGAAGTTCTAATATTCTCCAAGTAACTATAACTCGAAAACTAAAGAGTTTTGGACATTTTGTCATTCATGAAAATCGATTTATTTTGAGTTTTTGTACCTAAGTTCGAAGTTTGTTCAAAGTAAAAAAAAACACCCTGTATATAATGACATATATATAATGACCATAAATATAATGACAAATATATATAATGACCATAAACCAAGCGGCCATATTTGGCCCATACAGGGAACACAAAGAAGCCTGGCAGTGACGCAGCACACACAGAATAACACACACAAAAAAGTACACAAGAAGGATCTGTATGTCTTTCTCGAATGTGTATGTGTGTGTAATATACAAGGTTGCTTTAGTACATACAATGGTTGAATTAACACTTTGACTGCGACGTGACCCACCGGTGGGACACAGAGGGGATTTTCACAACGCTTCAGACCGGCCAGTAGTCACAAACTCAATATTCATACACACTAAATCAAAGCTAAATGAAGGCAGGATCTAGTTAACGTTTGCTATTTTCAACAACGCTCATTACAATAGACTTCAAATTGAATTGCAATAGAACTTCAACTCGCTACAATTGACCCTAAATTAGAGTTGAACATTGAACGTCAGCTCTACCTGCCGCAGTCAAAGTGTCAAGCAACAACACAACACAATAGAAATTATATCTCTAATAGAGCGATTCTTCGAGAATCTGACAATAGAAGTATTGTAGGTCGAACGCCACCCCTAAGTTCCGAGCCTGCATCAGATTGTGGATCTTAATTACCGGTTATTTTTTATTTAAATATGTTGTATTAACCGTTGTATTCCGAGTGCCGTTATTGAAGCCGTTGTCACTGGTATTACCCCTGGTATTGGACTTGTTTCAATGGTATTACCCCTGGTATTGGACTTGTTTCAATGGTATTACCCCTGGTATTGGACTTGTTTCAATGGTATTACCCCTGGTATTGGACTTGTTTCAATGGTATTACCCCTGGTATTGGACTTGTTTCACTGGTATTACCCCTGGCATTGGACTTATTTCACTGGTATTACCCATGGTATTGGACTTACTTCCCTGGTATAACTTCCGGTCTTTCAGCCGTTACAAAGACAATGAAGCCGTTGCATGACCGTTACAAAGACGGTTACCAGTGACAAAGGTACCAATGTACTCCAGAACATGCTGGAGCCGTAAAAGAAGGAATATTACTGAAAAAATCAGGTGTGGCCTTCATTGCAGGATGTAGGATTGGTTGCAGGCCGGGCGGGCAGCACCTAGGAGTCAGGAGGCTGGCAGAGCAGGCTGCGCAGGCCAGGCAGGTCGTGCAGGCCGTAGAGACGCTTCATGCCCCGGGGAAGGGCCCGGCAGGACGTGAGGTTGAGCTGCGTCAGCAGAGGGCAGCCACGCAACACGCGTGAAACAGCCGCTGCTGATACCGACGATCCGCACAGGTTCAGCACTCTGCAACCGGGTATTGACGCGTTATTGACGGTGATTATTGGGGGCATTGAGGGCAGTTACTGAAAGGTATAGATGATGGTTACTGAAAGGTATAGATGATGGTTACTGAAAGGTATAGATGATGGTTACTGAAAGGTATAGATGATGGTTACTGAAAGGTATAGATGATGGTTACTGAAAGGTATAGATGATGGTTACTGAAAGGTATAGATGATGGTTACTGAAAGGTATAGAGGATAGTTACTGAAAGGTATAGAGGATGGTTACTGAAAGGTATAGAGGATGGTTACTGAAAGGTATAGAGGATGGTTACTCAAAGGTATAGAGGATGGTTACTCAAAGGTATAGAGGATGGTTACTGAAAGGTATAGAGGATGGTTACTGAAAGGTATAGAGGATGGTTACTGAAAGGTATAGAGGATGGTTACTGAAAGGTATAGAGGATGGTTACTGAAAGGTATAGAGGATGGTTACTGAAAGGTATAGAGGATGGTTACTGAAAGGTATAGAGGATGGTTACTGAAAGGTATAGAGGATGGTTACTGAAAGGTATAGATGATGGTTACTGAAAGGTATAGAGGATAGTTACTGAAAGGTATAGAGGATGGTTACTGAAAGGTATAGAGGATGGTTACTGAAAGGTATAGAGGATAGTTACTGAAAGGTATAGAGGATGGTTACTGAAAGGTATAGAGGATGGTTACTGAAAGGTATAGAGGATGGTTACTGAAAGGTATAGAGGATGGTTACTGAAAGGTATAGATGATGGTTACTGAAAGGTATAGAGGATGGTTACTGAAAGGTATAGAGGATGGTTACTGAAAGGTATAGAGGATGGTTACTGAAAGGTATAGAGGATGGTTACTGAAAGGTATAGAGGATGGTTACTGAAAGGTATAGAGGATGGTTACTGAAAGGTATAGAGGATGGTTACTGAAAGGTATAGAGGATAGTTACTGAAAGGTATCAAGGGGTTATTGACAGTTATTGGTAGTGGTTGACAAGTCCCCCTCACATTAGGTTATAGCCTCTCCAGACAGATAAATCTCCCAACCTGAAGTTATAACTTTACAATATTTCAATAAATCCCCCCTTTAATGCACATAAACCTCAGATACACATGAATCCCCACTTAAAATACAACCCACCCAAATAACTATAACTCTCCCTCAAATCCCAAGAGTCTTCCACCAGAGGTTGCGCACGTCCTCAGCGAGAGCCCCACAACCCCTCGCCCACCTGAGGTTACAACCCACCCGAATACCTATAAATCCCCCCCTTACCCCAACACCCCCTACCTGAGGTTGCAGACGTCCAAATCCCAATAACCCCCCATAACCTCAACACCCCCACCTGAGGTTACAGCCCGTCCAAATCCCAACAACCCTCACCTGAGGTTACAACCCGTCCAAATCCCAACAAACCCCCCTCCCCACCACCCCTCACCTGAGGTTGCAGGCGTCCTCAGCCAGAGCAGTGAGGGCAGCATCCAGCACAGCCTCGTCCCCGGTCCAGGCAAGGTCAAGCTCGAGGAGGGAAGCCGCCCACTTCCTCAGCACCAGCTCCAGCCGGTCCGAGTACCGCTTGATGGAGCAGCCTCCTGACAGGTACAGGTGCTCCATGCTCCATGGGGGCACCCGCACCAGGGACCCGTCGCTCACCTGCTGGCACCTGCAGGAGGAGGGAGTGTTACTTAGGGGAGCCTAGGGTAGGTACTGCCACCTAAAGAAGCACCCGCACCAGCGACCCGTCACTCACCTGCTAGCACCTACAATGAGGGAGTGGAAGTCACATAGGGGAGGTGCTGCTACCTGGGGGAGAGGAGGGTGTTACCTGGGGGAGAGGAGGGTGTTACCTGGGGGAGAGGAGGGTGTTACCTGGGGGAGAGGAGGGTGTTACCTGGGGGAGAGGAGGGTGTTACCTGGGGGAGAGGAGGGTGTTACCTGGGGGAGAGGAGGGTGTTACCTGGGGGAGAGGAGGGTGTTACCTGGGGGAGAGGAGGGTGTTACCTGGGGGAGAGGAGGGTGTTACCTGGGGGGGCAAATGTCCCCTAAAGAAGCACCCGCACATGTGACCCGTCGATTACCTGCGGGAGGTTATTTAGGGCAGGTGCTGGCACCTAGGGGAGCCTAGGGCAGGTGCTGGCACCTAGGGGAGCCTAGGACAGGTGCTGGCACCTAGGGGAGCCTAGGGCAGGTGCTGGCACCTAGGGGAGCCTAGGGCAGGTGCTGGCACCTAGGGGAGCCTAGGGCAGGTGCTGGCACCTAGGGGAGCCTAGGGCAGGTGCTGGCACCTAAGGACTGTCTAGCAGTGGGTGAATGTCTTATATACATCTTTCCTTCTATTTAAATTGTCACCTAAGGGAGGTACTGGCACCCAATTTGACTTAGGGGAGATACTGGCGCCTAACGGAGGTACGGTCACCAAGGGGCTATCTGGATACGTCAGTTTATATTAGATGTGTCACCTACAGGAGCATGTGTGTCCCCTAGAGGTCATTGGCAGTGGTTGAAGCTTCTCCACATCTTTCTGTGCATTTAAATTAAACATGTTGGTTTGAATAAGGTAAGTTAATTCAAGTTAGTTATAGTAGGTTAATATGTGTATGATTGTTCAACACGTTCCCCGCATATTGGGCCACATGAGTACCAGTCAGTAGATTGCCCGTTCACGTACCGGTATAAATGAACGACATTTGGTCTGTTTTGCGACCGTTTTTAGCAAAAAAGTTATCATACGAGGTGAAATGTTATCGCGCAATCATATTTTTTACACTTCTCGGGAAGGATGTATGTGTATTTGAACATTGAAGTCAATTTCCCAGTTCTGCTACTCACAACCTAACCAAACCAACAATCAACAACCGAAGTGAATGTGTTGATCAAAGGAAAAAAAAGCATTTCTGCATGAAACAAGTGAAATGCTAACCTAACCATAAGCGTGGGACCTCACTATTTCCACCTGCTTGTGTCAATTTGGGTATATATTAAAAAGAGTCAGGTTTAGTTAGATCTTAGAGTACAATTATCATGTTAATAACAAACCTACTCATGCCGATAAATATTCCTCATCCTCATTAATCCTCTCCTAGCGACGGTAGCTAACCATTCCACGCAGACCTCTTCTCACCACCACTTCCTTCCACTCCTCACCACTCCCCCCACTCCATTACTACCCCACCCCTTACCATTCCCCCCCATACCCCTATACCACCATCACCACTCACCCCCCCCACACCCAACCAAGTCAGTTTCGTAGAACACTTCAATATATGCTCCAGCTCGGAGTTATTGACCCCTCCACTCCCTCCCCCCCCCATACACAACCACACACCCCCTGTACCCCCATACCCCCCCTCACACCCATCACCCCCTACTCACCCCCGCACATCCAACAAAGTCAGTTTTGTAGAACACTGCAATATGTGCTCCAGCTCGGAGTCATTAACGCCTCCACTTTCTCAAACTCCACCATTCACCCCTGTACCCCCCCACACCCAACACCCCCTACTCACCCCCGCACATCCAACCAAGTCAGTTTCGTAGAACACTTCAATATGTGCTCCAGCTCGGAGTTATTGACCCCTCCACTCCCTCCCCCCCCCATACACAACCACACACCCCCTGTACCCCCATACCCCCCCTCACACCCATCACCCCCTACTCACCCCCGCACATCCAACAAAGTCAGTTTTGTAGAACACTGCAATATGTGCTCCAGCTCGGAGTCATTAACCCCTCCACTTCCTCAAACTCCACCATTCACCCCTGTACCCCCCCACACCCAACACCCCCTACTCACCCCCGCACATCCAACCAAGTCAGTTTCGTAGAACACTTCAATATGTGCTCCAGCTCGGAGTTATTGACCCCTCCACTCCCTCCCCCCCCCCATACACAACCACACACCCCCTGTACCCCCATACCCCCCCTCACACCCATCACCCCCTACTCACCCCCGCACATCCAACAAAGTCAGCTTGGTCGAACACTTCAATATCCGCTCCAGCTCGGAGTCATTGACCCCGACATGCTGCCGGTCGTCTGTAGCAAGGTAGACGTGCTCCAAGTGAGGGAAGCCCCCGGAGGCGGCCTGCTCCGCCATGGAGGCCACGTTGAACTTGGCCTTTGTCAGGGAGAGCCGCAGCACCCGCAGGAGGGGGCAGCCCCCCTGCAGCGCCTCCAGGTGGATGGTGAGGGTGTCCCGACCCACGGTTTCTACGCGGCTCAGGTCTAGCACCTCCAGCTGGCGACACTTGCTCTGTGGGAAGAAAAGGTATTTCATAAATTTAGGTTTTCAAGATTTTTTGTCCTGTTATTTCAAGATTTTTTGTCCTGTTATTTCAAAACTTTTTAGATTTGTTTTTCCAAGATATTTTGTGTAGATTTCTAATCAAGAATTTCTGTGTGGGGTTTCGAAGATATTTGGTGGAACTCTGCACAACGAGGAGGAATTTTACAAACCTGGGTTTTTCACGATTTTCTGGCATGATTTTTTTTTTATGTTTTAACCTGTGTTTTTGCAAAAAAAAATATCTCAATCAAAATAAGGCATGTCCAACCAAATCAGAGCTAAGTTGACCCCACACGGTCCCCAGGTACTCACAGCGAAGGAGGAGAGTATGATGAGCAGGCCGGCGAGTGGGTTTACCCACTACACAACAAACTCCTCTCCCAAAAGTTAAATATTTTTAAAACAGAGATAAGAATTGCTACCAAACCCACACCTGCCCCTCGAGGTGGGTGGGACCCCACACCTTCCCCGTTGAGTAGGCCTATACTCACAGCTAGAGAGGAGAGTATGGTGGGCCGGCCTGTGAGTGGGTTCACCCACCATCAAACAACTCACCTCCTCCCCAAAAAATAAAATATGAAATCCAATCCAATAAAAATAAGACCATCACTAAGTCCAACCCAGGTGGGACCCCACACGTTCCCCTGTACTCACAGCAAGAGAGGAGAGTATGGTGGGCAGGCCAGTGAGTGTGTTGTGGCCGAGGTTGAGGTGGGTGAGGCGGGCGCCATGCTGGTCAAACAGCTCCTGCAGCGTCTGCTGGCCCACTGCCCCACGCGGGGTGGGTTTGTGGCACTGCACACACACAGGGCACGTCAGCATACTAGGTGTAGGTGGGGCATGCTTACAATATTTAGCGATGGGGCAAAGCAGCACACTTCTTATAAGTTATATCAACCCACTTGTTGGGTGGGGCATATGCGTATAGTACTTATTGGTGGGTTATATCAACCACTTTGTTAAAGCTAATGGGTGTAATGGATGAGGCATGACCTCCCTACACCCCACAGGACCCTCCAAACACCAGAGAACCCCCCCCCCCCCCCCTCCACACGTACACACACACACACCCCCCACAAGAACCCTCACACACTTCACAAGACTCCCCACTCCCCAATAGACCAACCAACATCCCACACGACCTCCCAAACACCCCACACGACCCCCCAGGACCCCCACGCACCCCCATGATGCCGGTGAGATCAAGCCGCTCCAAGTGGCTGCAGCGAGCCAGCATGGCTGCGAGGTTGTCAGCGTGCAGCTTGTTGCAGTGTGGCAGCTGCAGCGAGCGCAGCTCCAGGCACTCGGAGCCCAGCGTGCGCATGATGAATGGGGTCACTGCCTCTTGCCAGCCTCCTGAGATGGGAGGTGTTAGTTTGATCATATAACCACCATATTATTAGTTATGAACACCTAATTTGATCCTAAAATGACCATATTATTGATTAATTTGAGCCTAAAACAAACAATTATTAGTTAATTCGAGCCTATAATGACCACATTATCAATTAATTTGAACCACTAAATTACAAGTGAGTTAGGGCCAATAATGCCTAAGTTATTAGTTAATTTGAACCAATTTGGGCCTACAACCAGCAAATTATCAATTAATTACACAATTTGAACCTATAACTTCTAAATTATCAATTACCTAGACCTAATTTAGGTCTAAAGCAAACAAGTTTATTGGCTCTTGAGCAAAAAATTGAATAAAATTAGAATAGATGTCAGCTTAATCCTGAAATGACAATTTTGTTTAGCTCTTGAACAAAAGATTAGATTAGATGTTAGTTCAAGCCTCCTTAACAGCAACAAAGGCATTCCAAAGTGAGGAAGGCACCATTTTGTCTGGGACCTAGCATGTTCATCCTGGGAGTGCTAATTCCCATAGATACAATAGTTGTGCCCCCTGAGGGGAGGTTGAGTGTGCTAAGGTGATGAACAGTTGGTGCCTTCCAACCCACAACCACCACCCACAACACACAACCACCACCCACAAGACACACCACCACACCACAACCCACACTACACATCACTCAACACAACACACCACACCATTCCTCCCACACAGCACACCCCACGCCAACCAACACCCACCGAGGTTGAGATGCTGGACCCTGGTGAGGCGGCTGGTGAGGAGCCAGTAGAGCTTCCTCTCACTCCTGAACTTGAGCTTGGCCCGCGGCACAGAGAGGTCTGCCGTCGTCCACAGGCTCGGGTCCAGGGCCACGTCTCGCCACAGCCGGCACACACGTGACAGCCTGCCACAACACGGGCAGTTAGACTTCACTCATGTCACTCAGTTATTTACATAATGAATTATAAGTATTATTATGTAAGGAAGTTTTAGCCTCCCTTTACCATGACAAAGATGTTCCAAGAGAGGAAGGATGAAGGCACCATTTAGTATGGAGTTGAGGGAACACAGAATCTATGCACAAAGTGCACAGAAACAGTAAGCTAAGAAAGTTCATGAAATGAGAAAAAGTTGAAGAAGAAAGTAGTAGGTGCTGAAAATCAGGACAGAAGAGAACCGAAAAAAGATGGTCCGTAACAAAACAAAAACTTATTCTATTTTAACAAAAAGAAGACCTACCTAACCTCTAGCTCTGGCCCTCACATAGTCCAGATTTCACTCAAGCGACTCAGCTATTTCTTAATGAATACAATGCAGTCAAAAAGATGTTGGGTTATTTTTTTTCATTTCAACATGCAAAGAACTTGAGATACTAAATACACATGGTTAATTTCTTCAAACATTTACCACAACGTGCACCACCGGTGACCACAGAGGGGATTTTCATAATGCTGCTGACCAACCAGAAGTCACAAACTCAATGTTCATAAATACTCAAAGCTAAATGAACGCACGATGCAGTTCATGTTTGCTATTTCAAACATTGCTTGCTACAGCTAACCAACTGGAGTTGAATATGGAACTTGAGCTAACAACTGGAGTTGAATATGGAACTTGAGCTAACAACTGGAGTTGAATATGGAACTTGAGCTAACAACTGGAGTTGAATATGGAACTTGAGCTAACCGGAGTTGAATATGGAACTTGAGCTAACAACTGGAGTTGAATATGGAACTTGAGCTAACCAACTGGAATCCAGATGACAAGTCAGTTTCCCAATTCTGCTGCTTCTCACAACCTGTAGAAACCAACATTTAACAACAGGAAAACAAAATGAAGATGTTAATGTGCAATACATTTTAGAAGACTTCTTATTAGTTCAATTCTCTCAATACAAAGGCATGAACACATTGACTGCGATGGGATAAATTGAAGTTCAATGTTCACCTAAAATTTAGAGTCAAAAGTGATCAGCAAACTCATACATAACAAACATCAACTGAGTCCATTAGGCACCAGTAATTTTGAAGAAAATAAATTGTAAAAATTTCTCAATCAACCCACTGATTTTTCTCAAACAATTTCACAACTGATGGGTCATTTTGCAGCAAGGAAAGCCTAAGCATGACCCACCGGTGGGTCATATAGCAAGTAATTTGTAAATAAAAACACCACCAAAGGCCAAGTGGATCATTGGACTGAGCATATTCATAGATATGAAGTGATGGTTCCTATATCTATACATACAAAACAAAAATATAAAAAAGTATATTGTCTATTTTTATATATAAATATTAAATTCCATGAAAAATTTGAAGTGCCATTTTTCAGCAATAAGTAAGCATGTCTACATTCATCACATGCACATAAAATATGTATATATTAAATAAATACAATTTTTACATTAATTCTAGGCTCCCCAGTCAAAAAAAAAGAAAAACAAACAAGAAAGAAGAAAACCTGAAAAATCTGAGCATGAGTCCCTATATGAATTGATAAAAATATTGAAGAATAGCATCAAACTAAATACTTATACACATAATGAAAGTATACATTAAATATTGCCCTTCATCATACTTTGTTTCATAAAAATGAGTAAATTTAAGTTACTAGTTACTTCATATAATTTCCCCAACAGCTAAAATTTGCCCCTAATATTTTGAGTATGAGTAAAATCAAGCTACAAACTACTTTGTACTTTACAAATGTTGGTCAAATTTGCCCTACAACATAACATATGTAAGGGTAAAATGAAGGTACCCAGATCACAAGTACAGGCATAAATGAAGGTACCCAGATCACAAGTACAGGCATAAATGAAGGTACTCAGAACACAAGTATGGACAACACGAAGGCACACGGAGCACAAGTACAGGTAAAATGAAGCACCCACCTGAGCAGGATGGGAATGCAGTTGTCGTCCCCCACGCCGTACTGGAATATTTTGAGCAGGATCTCAGGGCTGATCCTGTGGGCCCAAGGGGACTGCGCCTCTCCCTTGATCTCAGAGAGTGCAGGGCCAAAGCCAGGGTTTCTGTACACGAGGCTGTCGGCAGCCTTGCCTCGCTTCTTCTTGGCTGCCAGGGACGGCTTGAGGGGGTTGAGCACCACGGTGGGGTTGGTGGAGGTGATGGAGGCTATGGAGACAACCGGGTTGAGGTCCAGTGGAGGTTCAGATCTCCTTTTCTTTTTCTTTGGTCCATCCACAGACTTTGTGTACTTGCGTTTCTTGGAGGAGGGCTCAGGGTAGGGCAGGTCGTACGGAGACGTGCTGCTGCTGCTGCCGCCAGGAGAGCTCGCACTCGAGCTGCTGGAGTCCAAGCAGCCATAGCTTGCGGGGGACTTGTGGGTGGACAAGGCAGTGTAGGAATAGGAAGGGCTCTTTGGTAGCGCTGGTTTGGGCATGGTTAGCTTCAACTTGAGCTTTATGCCGGTGGACTGCGGGTCAGTGGTGATCTCGCTCTGATACACCGGGAAAGCGTCCTTCAGCTTTCTCCTCTTGTGCTTGTGTTGCATCGGAGAAGGCACAGGAGACTCCACGGAGGAGTCATTGAATGAGTACAGCTGCTCTGCTGCGTCTATGCTCTTTGTTTTCCCTGGACTCCCAGGTCGACTTTGGTCAACAAGTGGTGGTTCTGCAGAGACAGGTTTAACAGGATTGGAGGACACAGAAGGCATTGGTAAACAGGGGGGTGTGATCTCTTTCTCGAGCACTGGAGCGTTGGGCAGCTTGCACAGCTCGTACGGTTTACCCCCTGATGCTAATCTCACGTCAGCCTTCAAAGTTCCAGTCAAACTCGTTCTGCTCTCACACAAACTTGAAGGCTTTGACACGACGCTGCTTGGCAGCAAAGGCACGTCCCTTTTGAACAGCTTCTCTGGAGGTAAGCCATCCATCGAGCAGGGATTTTCCTTGGTAAATTTAGCATCACGTTGTCCCGTGTCCACGACAGGAGTCGAGTGGTCTGGCTGCGGCACGCTCACGTGATCAGAAGGAGGTAAAGAACACGGAACATTCATTTTACTCTCACATTGCTCCTTTTTCTCTAATTTCACCTCAGGTTTGACGTTCATTTCTGGCACTTTTGAAGTAGTGACGGGCAATGGAGGGTTGAGAGAAGGAGAGCTGATTTCATTAGTTCTTCTCAACTCAGAAAACGGATTGTGAATGCTGCCAAAAGGCTTGCCACTTGTGCTACTCGGAGGAGCCACCATACTTGTTTCCTTCTTAAAACTAGATTTGCTTTCCACTAAATTATCCTTTACTGTCTTTTCTACTAAAGGTGGAAGTACAGGTTCTACGCACGGTCTTCTGTAATACAAGTCAGAATTGGACGACTTGAGGCTCGGCAGCTCTTCTTTAACGACGCTGCCGTAACTCCACTGAGACGCATCATCTTTTTTGGGGAAGTCAAACTGGTTCCCTGGGCCCACAAACTGTGAGCTGCTGGGCCTTGAGTTTCTCACGGGAGGGTTGTGGAGATGTTCGGGTTCACAGCCGTACTCTCGCATGCTCTGCCTGCCGACTTGGCTGGGCGAGCCCCACTGGGGAGCCCTGTTTCCAGGCAGGCTCTCTGCAGGCCTGAACGCAGGGTTACCACTTTTGCTTGGGCTCCCCACTGCCCTGAAGTCCAGGTACTTACTCGGGTATGTATCAGGTCCTGGCATGCTGGTGATGGGATTAGCCCCATAGGCATCAGGGAACCCGACCCCCTGCGAAGAGCTTGGCTGGTCAGACGCGGTCCTCGCAGCCACGGCATTGGAGATCACGCTCGAGATGGTGCTGGAGATGGACTCCGCGATGGAGGCTCGAGTGGCCCCAGCATTGGAAGCGCAGGACGCAGGTCTGTCTGTGAGCCCTGGCGTCACCTTCATGTTAAGTTTGTACTTGCTTGTCTTCGCGTACCAGCCGCCCCGGCCTCTGCCGACGCAGCTCACGTGGTTCCTGACGTGAGCTCCGTGCTTCCTCACGTTCTGCTGGTGCTTGCCGCACAGAATGCACGGGCAGTCCATGCGCCTGTGCTCAACATTAATGCTGGTGCCCTCGGACAGGTACACCATCGGCTGATTGTAGTAAGTGTCAGGGGTGATGTAGGAGTAAATGCTGTTTGCAGGCTTGGCTGCACCTCTGTAGCCCTCGACTTTGTCACTCTGAGGGGACCCTGCAGTGTTGAGGTACACGTCTGAGTACGTAGACTGGCGGCTGTCTGGCATCGCGTGTCTGCTCGAGTAGCCGCGCTGGGCCAGGTCCCCCATGCTGTGACTCAACGACCCAGACATATTGGATCTCGTGCACCCTGGCATTGACGGGCCCTCAGAGCTTGACAGGAGGCTGTCAACACTGCCTGATTTGACTGAGAGGTTGCTGTTTGACATGGAAGTCTCACAGCGGGGCAGCATGTCGAGGGGGTGAGGGGGGTAGGATGAAGACGAGAGCGTGTCCGAGGGAGGAAGGGAGCTGTGGGACGAGCTCGGTCCTGCCCCCATGGGCTGCATTTTGCCGTAGCCGGGAAGGGGTGAAGACGAGTAGTTAGCGGACGCTGGAGTGTTGCTGCGGCTGCTCCCTCGACTGCTACTCCCACCCTTGTGCTGCGGACCAAAGTTGCTGCTTGAGCTTGCATCACCGAGGTTCATTTGTGGCATCCAAGGCTCGTACGCAGAGCCCGAGCTCGAGCTCATGGCCATGCTGGCCATGTAGGAGCTGCCCATGTCATAGCCAGCCTTCATGGCATGCGGGGGCATGGAGTCCAAGAGCCCGCTCATCATGTGGCTCGCGTTGGACTGCATGAAGCGCTCGTGCATGAATGAGTCGCTGAAGGAGGACGGTATGGATCCCAACCCCCCAGGGATGTTGGATCCGGCACCCCCTGGCATGCCCATAGCCAAGCTCAGCCCCATGCTAGCCCTGCTGGGTAGGCTGCCCTGCATGAACGGAGGGATGATCAGGTCGTGTGGCTGCGAGTTGGTCATGTGAGCCAACGCCTCCAACGCCTGAGTACCGCTCGTGCTGCTGCTGCTATTCCCTCGGCTGTACTTGTCCTTCTCGTTAGCCAGGGAGTACCGCGCCATCTGGTCGATGATGTACTTTTCAGGGCTGCCCAAATTGCCCATCCCGTCGGGGCCCACGAGTTTGGCCATCTCCGAGTTCTTCCAGTTGTTGTCCGAGGGCATGAAGAAGTTGCTTGATTCCAGCAGCTCTCGTAGAGCAGCCACGTCTTTCTTGCTGAGGTTGTTGAAGGCCTCCAAGGAAGATGAGAGGGAGTTGTCTGAGTAAGACCCCCCGTCTCCGCTTGGCTGCGTGTTGGGTGCATCTTGAAGCGCCTTGCTATAGCTACCAAGGGAAGATGAGCCGTAACTATCCTTCTGACTAGCACTACTACTTGCACCATAGGGCAAGTGATTATCCGGCACATCAGCTTTGAGATCCACTCTGAAGGGATGCTGCAACCCACCTTCGTACTTGAGGCCGTCCTTCACCTCCTGCTTGCCGCACTTCTCGAACTCTGCCAGCAAGCTGGACTTGCACTTGCCATCCTTCCCTGCGTACTGACTACACTGCGGCGGCTTGCTCGTGTTTTCCACGTCCCCGTTGTAAGATTCCCAGGCTCTCACGCTGCCGGGATTGGAGGTGGACGGGGTTTTGGGGTTCCCATAGCCATTCGAGGTTGACATGCCCCCGTACACTGACACTGGGGTTGCAGGGTTCGAGTAACTTGCTGGGGTGGTGGGGTTGGAATGACTGGGTGCTGGTGCAGGGTTGGACGTGGGCCCAGCGGTGGTGGGGCTTACATAGCTATTGGAACCTGGATTCTGATACCCATTAGAACCAGGGTTCTGATATCCATTGGAACTTGAACTTTGATATCCATTAGATCCTGGGTTCTGATATCCATTAGAGCCTGGATTTTGATAGCCATTAGAACCTGGGTTCTGATAACCATTAGAACCTGGGTTCTGGTACCCATTAGACCCTGGGTTCTGATATCCATTAGAGCCTGGAGTTTGATAGCCATTAGAACCTGGGTTCTGATATCCATTAGAATCTGGATTTTGGTACCCATTAGAACCAGGATTTTGATAGCCATTAGAACCTGGGTTCTGATATCCATTGGTACCAGGATTTTGGTAGCCATTGGTACCAGGGTTCTGGTAATTACTAAACGAAGAATTTGGAAGACCATTCGAAGCAGAGCTCGAGTACCCTATGAGGCCGTCAGGAGCATATCCGCTAGAGCCAGAACTGGAGTAGCCACCACTACCGGAGCCCAAATATCCACTCCCACTTGGCACAGGACAAACGCTCCCCCCGTACAATCCGGCGACTGATCCACCACAGCTGCTCGACCTTGCTCCATCTTTGGCTCCGTACGTACCAGGTGCTCCGGAACTGGGGTAATTATCTTTAGCTTCATATGGTCCAGGTGCTCCAGAACTGGGGTAGTCTTTGGCTCCATATGGTCCAGGTGCTCCAGAACTGGAGTAATTGTCTTTGGCTCCGCATGTTTCAGGTGCTCCGGAGCTGGGGTAATTGCCTTTAGCTCCGTATGTACCCGGTGCTCCAGAACTGGAGTAATACCGGTGCATGGAGGGCCCGGAGCACAAGCTCTCTTGGGTGCCTGTGCCCTGCCCACTACTGGCACTGTACGAAGGTGTACCAATGCCTGAAGCCTCCACAGGAGGCGATGATGTCACTGCCGCAGAGTCACTCGAGGTTTTGGAACCCGAGCCGAACGAGGCTTTTGAAACCGAGCTGAACCCATCGGTGGTGTCAGAGTTGGGTGCTGTGTTCAGGCTTGGTGCCACCCCAGGGGGGCTAGGGCCATAGCTTCCGCTCTCCCCCGTGAGGTTCAATGAATTTGACGGGCCTAGGTTGTAGCTGTTGGGGGTCTCGCCTGAACTGCAATGGGCATTGGAGCCTTGACCGTAGCTTGGAGTGTCTCCAGTGCCCACAAAGGTGGAGTTTGGAGTGTTCGGGTTCTGGTGCACAGACCCCGGAGTGTTGGGGTTGTGGTAGCTGGAGTTTGGGGTGGAGTCGGTGCCGCAGCCTGACGTGGGGGTGTTGGGGTTTACGTAGCTGGAGCACGGGGTGTTGGGGTTGGTGTATCCGGAGCTTGGGGTGCTGGGAGTGGGGTAACTTGCTGCTCCGGAGTACCCCGTGCAAGAATTGGAGTACACGTTCACGTTGGGGTACTGGCCGGCGGAGATTCCTCCGCTCATGGAGTTGTACGGGGGTGTGGGGTACGGAGGAGTGGGATACGGAGTCATGGGGTTAGCACACGAGTCCTTGGGGCAATACCCCATCACTGGGATGACGGGGTCAGAAGATGCACCAGACGAGGAAGGATCCCTCGAGTTGCTCGTGTATGAGTCGACCGTCGCCCCTGGTTGACCCGCGGGTGTCTTTGGAGACGTGATGCTGCTGGCGCTGCTCTTGCCGTCAAGGGGGGACGAGTTTGTGCTGGGCTCTTGGCTGCCTTGATTCAAGGACCACTTGTCCCCATCCAAAGGGGAAGAATTGAGGCCTAGCTCTTGGCTGCTCATGGGCCACTTGTCACCCTCAGTGGGAGAGGACTCTGAGGTGGGCCCTTGATTCGCAGGCCACTTGGCGTCTTCTCTGACGGCTGCCAAGTCGTCCGCATCTGACCGCTTGTGCACGTCAGGTCCACTCAGGCCTTTTGAATGCACGGTCTCGGAAGCAGCTGTGTCGCTAGTCGGGTTCTCCGAGGATCTTGGTTCTTTGGGCGAGGCTGTGCAAGTTTCTTGGGAAAACATCTTAATGTCATTAAAGGAAATGGTCTTAGAGTTACTAGTACTACACATGGCTTGACTAATCCTGTCAGAGGGAGGAGAAGAAGAAGAGGATGTATTAGAAACACTACGGGTGGTAGAAATGGCAGTGTCGCCACTGCTCATGGCAACGGACGGTCGGCAAGGCCATACGGCTGTTTTTTCCTTGGCGCCTGGAGAAAGGCATGCCATGGACTTTCCTAATTCATTCACTGAACTCTGCTCTATTGAATATTTTCCTTTGGTCTCAAGGAATTCATTACTAGACTCCCCTCCACGACCCTGTACACTGGAATTTTGCTGGTCTAAAATTATCTTGTCTACATGAAAGGTTGGTTTGCTATCTGTACAATGTATACTAGACACAGCTTCTTTGGTAGAGTTAGCTGCACATAGAACATTTCTGGTTGTATATGTTGCATTAGTCAAGGAATGCTGTGGGGATGCTTTATCACTGCAATGGCCCTGTAATGCGTCTCGCTCCTTCTGTCCTACACTACCAACACACGAGTGGTCGGGCAAGGCCACACCCATTTTAGATGCACTTCCGTCTTCTGTGACACACTTACTTGCAGCTCGAAACTCAAGCTTTTCAGAACCACAAAAATTATCAAACGTGTCCATTTCACCTGCACCTTCAGAACCAACAGCTGCAGTCAATTCCTCACCAAAAGGAAGGTTTGAAAATTTCTCAGGGTTCTTTGAGAACATCACACGGCTTTCTGCATCATTTGCTGAACCTTTGTTCATGGCTTTCTCATGATCAAGACCCAAGTTTGTAGCAGTAGCAGGGATACTGCACGCAATACTAGACTTACTGACAGGGTTCTCTGGAGTGATCTCAGAGATGCTGGCTTTAGCTGCCACTCTTTGTGTCATGTCTGCGGTGCTCTCAGCAGCACGTGAACCAGGGAATGAGTTGGCTTCATCACATTCACCAACAAAACTTCTTCCAGATGCAGAGCTGTTGTTGTCAACACAAGATCTGTTGAATTCATCACCGCTTCTCTTTTTTCCATCATCACACTCTTCCAAATTGGCACTGGAACTGCTACCCAAAGCAACATTACACAGGTCGGACATATCACCCTTGTTCACTAAACCACCACACTGGGTAGATACACTGTCGTCCACTGTACCACACCGGCTTGACAACTTATCGCCCACTCCTCCGCTGGGTTGGGCAGCCACCTCGCACCCAAGAGGGGTGGTTGAACGAAGGGGTGGCTGGGACATGATTGGGTGGCAAAGCTCGTCTCCAGGGCCAGGGGAAAGTTTGGAGGCCCGAGGCGGGCCAGTCTCCGGGTCAGCCATGGCTGGGGCACTACACTGACGACTTGGCGAGTTAGGCTCTGGGAAGAGCGTAGCAAGTTTGTCAATATCAATCACATATCTGAAATGGGAAAGACACTGAGATTAAAAGGTGTTAAAAAATTGGTATTTCTCCACTATCTCATGTTGATATTAAAAATCAGGAGACATTAACACTTTGACTGCGGCAACTAAATATCAAGTTCAACACTAAACTTAAACTTAAAGTCAATTGTAGTAAGCTATTTGAAAAATTCTAAACATGAACTGGATTGTGCCTTCATTTAGCTTTGACTAGGTATTTATGTAAATTGAGTTTACGACTACTGGTCGGTCAGCAGCAGTATGAAAATTACCAATGTGTACCACCGGTGGCGCACGTCACAGTCAAAGTATTAAAAACCTATTTCTACACATATCTCATGGATATTAAAGATTAGAAGATATTAACACTTTGACTGCAACATGAGCCACCGGTGGTACACGGAGGATATTTTCATAAGGCTGCTGATCAACCATAAATCAAAATCCTAATTTTCCTAAGCACTTAAAGAAAACAAAATAAAGACAAGACCCAGTTAATGTTTTTTTTTCGATAATATTTACGCCGCTTGATTTTGAATTGAATATTGACCTGCAGCAGTCAAACTGTTAAAAATCTTTCATTTTTACACATATCTCTTACCGATATTAAAGATCAGGAAACATTTAAGCCTTTCATTTCTACATATATGTTATGTAGATGGATCACTAGGTACATAAGATGGACGCATAACAGGTAACAGATATGCACACTACAACACCCCACAGCCAACCTGCACTGATGTAGTGGGACAACATTGGGTACTTGTGGTTTATCTGTTAACCTTTTTAATTTATGCTTTGCTTTGGTGTTAAGGTTAGGTTAGGTTCATTAAATTACCAATTTGATTATTAATTTTTATTTTTTTCAGGCAAAAATGAATTTCTGGGAACTTACAAGAACTGAAGAAGAGGGTCCCTGAGATTCATTTGATATGTGGAAAGTAGATAAATTGCATTAGAAATAAATTTAAATCAACAAGGATACCTTCACACCTGAAAAATCCCTACACACTATCCAGGGCATCAATTCCATATTCATAAAACAACTACATTATTCACTTTGTCCCCTAAGCAAGTGGTGACAGATCCCCCACAAGTACCCAACATTGCACCGCTACGCCTGCCAGCAATGATTTTATTGGGAGGTGGTGATATGTACGATATTTGTCTTACGCCTTTCTGTATACCAACATGATCATTAGAATATATTGTACATATTATATTTTATACAATATATATTCTCTAATGGCAATGATGCACGCTAAACTGCCTTTGGAATAACTTAAATTTAACATTGTCTGCAAGAGAAGTTTGGCATACAAGCACAATCATCATCAAGGTGTTAAAGCAAACGGTTTTTTCAGACTTTTATTGAATGAATCCTAGTTTAAATGAGTTATTTGCCAAAATACTCATGGACAATTAGCAAACCAAGTCCATTAAAAATGACGACAATCTATGTTTGAATGGTACAACAGAGCACGTAGAAATTAGAATTGAAGCAAAAATATTGCCATCAGAATTACTTTCTGAACAAGTCCCTGATGACTGTGATAATCCTACAATTGTTCCAATCAAAATTTTGGGCATGCTCACAAGAAACTATTTCTGTGTTGATGACATCTTTGATTAGATTAGATTTGATTAGACTATTAGTTAGTTTAAGCCTCCCTATCCACAACATAGGCAATCCAAAGAGAGGAAGGAAGAAGCCACCATATATTATGGAGTTAAGGGAACGCGGAATCCATGCAGAAAGGGCATAGAAACAGTAAGATAAGAAAGAAGTTCATGAAACAAGATCAAAGTTGAAGAAGAAAGTAGAAGGAGCTGAAAAAACAGGACAGCAGTGAACCGAAAAAAGATGGTCATTTTAAACATAATGAAAGCATTTTATTCCAACAAAAAGAAGACCTACCTAACTCTCAGCTCGGGCCCTCACATTGCCCCCCTGGGAACGCTAATTCCCATAGATACAATAGTTGTATCCCCCTGAGGTGCCGTTTTGACGAGACCCTTGATTCAAATATACCTCAGAAAGAGAGGTTACTATACTTTCCTCAATAATGCACTGAAAAGAGCAGGCAGAAAAGATCTAAACACACCCCAAAAAGAGAGGTTGAATGTGCTGGAAGTATGATGACCTACAACAGGCAGAAAAGAGCATTTTCAACTATACTTTGGTAATTATTTCAAATTACTCTATTGTCATATTGTATGTACAATGCTATGAGCACTCCTATCAAATATCTTAAAAGACTTTCTTGTATGAAATTTGAGTTGAAAGCAACATTATCTCAGAGATCAGGGAAGTTACTTTGATTGAGGCGAATGATTAGGAATTTGAAAATGAAGAAAGCACCACATATTAAATTTCATATTTAATTAAGATTTCTCATGAACTATAAATTTAAAAACTAAGTCAGATCTATTAAACGTTTCAAAGGGCGCCTCCTTCTTCAGTTAACAGTCAGCAAAGTTGAAAATAAAGGACAAAATCAGTCTTTTCAATACAAAATACATGGGCATAAAAAAATTTACAAGTAAATTTGTAATGGATAAAAACTAATGGTGCCACAAACTCTGGATTTTCTTCGGAGATAATGAGAGATTCTAAAATGCGTAAATTCAGAGAAAGTGTAATTTCAAGCACAGCTACCTGCAAAAATGCCCATTCTAAAAGGTTATAATGGCATTAACATGTTGACTGCAACTCCTATATATCAAGTTCAACGCAAAACTCAAATTTAAGTCAATTTTAGTCACCTATTTAGAAAATTATAAACATGAAGTGGATCGTGCCTTCATTAAGCTTTGATTTAAGTGTTTATGAAAATTGAGTTTGCAACTACTGGTCGATCAGCAGCATTATGATAATTGCCTCCGTGTACTACCGGTGGCCCACGTCACAGACAAAGTGTTAAGAAACAGGTGTAAAATGATATGGTTATTATTATATAAGAAAGTTTTAGCCTCCCTTAACCACAACAAAGATGTTCCAAGAGAGGAAAACGGAAGGCACCATTTAGTATGGAGTTGAGGGAACCCAGAATCTATGCACAAGGTGCACAGAAACAGTAAGCTAGGAAAGAAGTTCATGAAACAAGACAAAAGTAGAAGAAGAAAGTAGTAGGTGCTGAAAAACAGGACAGCAGAGAACCAAAAAAAGATGGTCCGTAACAAAACAAAAACCTATTTTATTACAACAAAAAAGAAAGCCTACCTAACCTTCAGCTCAGGCCCTTACATAGTCCCTCTGGGAGCGCTTATTCCCATAGATACAACAGCTGTATCCCCCTGAGGGGAAAATGATATGGTACAGAACTGTTTCATTATTTTCATTAATACCTGGAAGAGGTTCAATTTTTTTTCTACCTTGAACTATTTTCTCGTCAGTCTGTCATTAACACTTTGACTGCAGCAGATCTAAAGTTCAATATTCAATTCAAGTTTAATCAATTGTCATAAATAATGCTTAAAATAGCAAAAATGAACTGGATCATGCCTTAATTTAGTTTTCAATAGGTATTTATGAAAATTGAGTTTTTGACTACTGGATGATCAGCAGTATTAAGAAAACTGGTCCACCCTATTTACTTGAAATAAGCAAGAAGGCGAATTAAAAAAGGCGGTAGGAAATATAAAAATTCAATCTCAAGAGAATTGATGTGGCTGAGTGCACACAGCCCATCAAAAATGTATAGTAATGTTCAACAAATCACATGACACACGTTTCTATTTTCTAAGCTTGTATCACAGATACGCTCATCACACACATTTGGCTGGCTTTAGACGAGACGGACGTGGCTCTTATTGTAGTACAGATTCTCTTCGTGTACCACCAGTGGCTCAGGTCATAGTTAAAGTTTTAATGCATAAATAAATGCCATCACAGCTCTGACAAATGTTTGACTGACGATACACAACATTTACAATTGCAGAGGACAATTTATATCAGGCAGCAAATGAAGGTTGAGAGGTTTGGGTGAGCTAGCAAGCAATCAATAAATTCAAGCTGTATTGGTATAAATCAAGCCTTTTTCTCTTTTTAGTAGAGAGTGGCTGAGTATCATTGACATGATACTTTATAAATTATAAATTCCAGCTGTGATTCAGTTAATTCCTTATAGTTGGATTAGATTAGATTATTAGATAGTTTAAATCTCCCTATCTGCAACAAAGGCAATCCAAAGAGAGGAAGGAAGAAGGCACCATTTAGTATGAAGAGAACGTGGAATCTATGCAGAAAGGGCACAGAAACAGTAAGATGAGAAAGAAGTTCTCGAAACAAGATCAAAGTTGAAGAAGAAAATAGTAGGTGCTGAAAAACAGGACTGCAGTGAACCAAAAAGATGGTTCTCAACATACCAAAAGCATTTTATTTCAACAAAAAGAAGGCCTACCTAACTCTCAGCTCGGGCCCTCACATAGTCCGCCTGGGAGCGCTAATTCCCATAGATACAATATTTGTATCCGACTGAGGGGTAATTCCTTATAGTGATTCATAGCAAAGTGATGAAACTGATTGATTGAAGCACTTTTATTAAATTCTGAGTAAGGAAGTTTATATAATCACTTATTTTGTAATAAATTTTTTTGTCTTTAATTATATACAATTTATTATTTTCAAACAATAAGTCAAGAATGTTATATGTTATGATGAGAAATAGCAATTTAAAGTTGCTGTTATAAATCCTTTTCAAGCACCAAGCTGAATTCAATCCTTAAGTATTGAAAATCTTTTAATTATCTGATGTTCAGTATTGCTACAATTTACTCAATGACAATATAATATGTATGTTTGGTAAATGTTAAGGAGATGCAATTAATCAATTTTCTAAATTTTGTTACCTATTTCATGGTAATTAAATCAAAATAAACAACTTTTCTTCTATGCACTTTTTGGGGCGTATGAGTATTTAAAGAGTTATAGCAGTATGTTAATTTTGGTCTTTGATGGCTGGATCATTCAAGCGCATTGGAAGGGAGAGTCCATTGTAGTCTTCCTTTCAGAACGATTTCTTCCCGCTTCAAATACTAGAGTTGCGGTAAGTGATTTGCCACTATAACTCATTGAATATTCATTTGCCCCAAAAATTGCATGGGAGAAAAGTTATTTATTTTGATGTAATTACCATGATACAGGCAACAAAATTTTGAAAATTGATTAGTTGCATCTCCTTAATATTAACCATGTTTCAGTATCAGAATATTTTAAAACAAAGGCACTAATTATCATTGGATACACTTGATATTTTTTGGTAAATGTGCAGCGACGGTTTGTAATTAATTTTTCACTTTTTGGTGCCTAAACATAGTTAATTAGGTTAAATGAACATGTTTTCTTCTACGCACTTACCGTCAGAAATGAGTATTTTGTGAGTTAGAGCGGTGTGTTAATTTTTGTCTTTGATGACGAATGCGCTCCAATAAACAGCTAATCATAGATTTTCAAATTTTTGTTGCTTGAATCATGGTAATAACCTAGAAATAAACTACTTTTCTTCTATACACTTTTTGCGGCAAATGAGTATTTTACGAGTTAGAGAAGAAGGTTTTATTTTTGCGCGATTTAGCTTGTTAGAATATGATTGAATACTATGTAATTCATTATTAGCTCATCCTGCAGAGCTTGCACAGCCTGAACCCACTCCTAAGATCTTTTAGTTAATAACACAAAAAAGGTCATCACCCAAAAGTAACGAGTTATAGCGGTATGTTAATTTTTGTCTAAGATGGCGGGAATGCGCTCGACCATTCAAGCGTGTCAGAAAGGAGAGTCCATTGAAGTGTTGCCATACGACGTGTTCAATGAATTTCTTCATGCTTCAAACACTGGAGTTGCAGTTGGTAATTTATTGCTATAACTTGTTAAATACTCATTTGCCCCTAGAAGTGCATAGATGAAAAGTTGTTTATTTCGATATAATTACCATGATACAGGCAACAAAATTTCAAAAATCAATTAGTTGTATCTCCTAAAGATTAGCCATATTTTAAAACAAAGGCACTAATTGTCATTGAATATATTTAAAAAATTTTAATACAACTTGGGAATCAGTGAAAATGAGAACTATTTATGATTGATCAGAAAAAGTTTTGAACTTCTAAGGAATTTATGTCCTCCACTCCTAAAACTACATCCTGCAGTAATATACACATTTTCTTCTAGATTATCTCCAGGATAATTCCAGCAGACAACTTTCGGTATATGTGTAGCGTTGGTCAGGAATAGATTTGGTAAATCTGAAGGACTTGACAGTTGTCGATTTTCCACTTTTTAGTGCCTGAACCTAATTAATTGAATCAAAATAAACAAGTTTTCTTCTATGCACTTTTCGTCTCAAATGGGTATTTTACGATTTAGAGCGGTAAGTTTAGTTTCGTCATTGATGACTAATGCGCTCGAATAAACAGCTACTCATCGATTTTCGAATTTTTGTTGCTTGAAACATGGTAATAACATCGAAATAAACAACTTTTCTTCTATACACTTTTTTCGTCAAATGAGTATTTAACGAGGTATAGCGGTAGGTTTGGTTTCGTCTTTCAAGACAGAGCGCTGGAAGCGAGACGCATTGCAGTATTGCCATACAACTCGATCAAAGAATTTCTTTCCGCTTCAAAGACTCGAGTTGCGGTAAGTCATTTACCGCTATAACTAATAAAATACTCACTTGAGACGAAAAGTGCATAGAAGAAAACTTGTTTATTTTGGTGTCATTAACCATGTTTACGCATTACAATTTGCAAAATCGACAACTGTCATGTCCTTCAGATTTACCAGTTTTGTTATAATTTAGAAGTAAAAATTGTATTACGTATACCACTGTTATGTTATACTTAAGAGAAAATAATGTCAAGTATTTTCTTAGTGTTCAAGATGAATTATTCTTGCTATTGTTCTTGTTTAATTAATAATACCTATGACAAATTTCATATTTACAACCATATAGACATATTTCACTATTGCACTATAAACACATTACAGAACATTGAATAATAACACTCAACGATTAAAATTTAATAATAAGACAAACTCAAGCTGTCTTCAAGATCTTAAATTTTAGGACAAAATAACCGCATTAACTAAACTCCAGCATCGAAAAATTTGTCCCTCAAGTCCCTCAGAAAAAAATTTCTCAATGTGATGCAGACTAAAATAGAAATCCATGGACAAGGATTCACGAAGTGCCAACCTAAAATCACGGTAAAAATCCTGTAGAATGCTAAACTACTAAACTCTAAGGACCGAACATGAGATAAATTCCACACAAGAAACACACAATAAAAACCGTATTATATATTAAAAAAACATGTCAAAATGCGTGGGATGGTCCGAGTCTCGAGAAAAATAGTGGACATCTAAATACCAAAGGTTACGCGTCGGAAGAGGATGCGCCCTATTTAAAACAAATGAACATCAGTCAACAGTTCTTTCCTACTCGGGTATTAATCGGGAGTTGAACATAGCAAAGAACCAGGGCACTAGTTATGCAAGTCTACCACAGAGATAGTCACTGTCTCACTAGTCTCTTCCTCGACACAATAATTACACTTCCACTTTCTACGTGTCTCTTGCAGCTCAACGTCTTCAACACGGGCAATATATCATCACATTATGAAGTAAAACTACAACATTTTATCATCCTATCAATATAAGGCGAATACAACCAGTTTTGAACCAATGACAGGCATCAAAACCTTGAGCAAACTTTCGACACACCATCTCTCGATGTTCACTGGGCGAGAAATGTCTCCAGTTTTGTTTATTGTCGCGGTCGTACGAACGAACACACACTAGTGCCTTTCCTTAACACTTCTCGGAAATATAGCTAGTCTATATTCAACAATCTTTCTTTCTGTAGTATTATTTTCACTTATTGGTTATTTTAAAATTATTTCACACCTATATTTCAGCTTCTTGCTTATGTAAGGATATTAATGGAAATAGAGGGAGCGCGGCAGACATTTTGTGACTGCGTCTCTTTGCGCCCATGACGACAACTACAGGTGTATTGAATGGTTCTTTACTCAAATTTACTCACTAATAAAAAGATTAGTGATACTTTGTATGCCAATTTTTACAAATTCAATTATTTTGAAGAAATTGTATGCAATAATTATCCGAATTAATTTATCTCTGCATGAAAGAGACGGAGATGAACATAAACATCTGTCGTCTGCTAGCGAAGTCGATCTTTCACATGGACTTAGCAAGACGCTTATTTTCCAGAGGAGCCATCATCGAAAAATACTTGAACTTATTTTTTTCTAATTTTGGATATTAGTGATTAAATTTTACCAACCTTAATTTACCAAATTGTTTTACAACACCATCTGCTACGACATCAATAGCAATTCGTTTTTCATTAGAATTATCTGAGGAGCACCAAAATTAAGTATATGTGCTGAAGTTTATTGCGATTGCTATAATTTTCAAATAAATGAATTGTTCAGGTCTTTTAAATTTTGTACGTAAAATTAATCACGTTGGTATCTGAAGTTAATAAAAAATATTGCTATCCAAAGAGAGACCTTGAACATGGATCTGTACTAGGAAGAGCATCTGCGCGACTTTTATTACCGAGGTTTAACATCAAGGTCGCTAGCAGTCTGGCCTTGGAATTGAATGTGACTAACCTTTTCATCTTCATCTAACTATCAAAGCTTAGAAAGTCAAATTGAAATGACCAGATCCATTCAATCAGAATACAAGAAAGAATTTTTTGATAGAATACAGTATTAACGTTTTTGCAACTGATGCTACTATATTTTTTACGCTATCATACTAGCTAATCCTAAAAAAACTTTGCAATAAAATACAATTGGTTGAAAACCGTGTGCTAATCTATTAGGTCTTACCCTGAATTCTTCCAGATATATTTTCATAAACAAATGAATATGCAGTCTTATTTTAGAATGCGCCATCAGAATGAAAATTAAGCAATTATATTTTTCAACTGCCAATGAATTTTTTTTGGGATACCTGCAGGGGGAAACATCTCATGACTAGGTGGCTTTGGAAGTCCTGGATCTTCGTGAATTAGCTTTACGTACTTCCCGATGACGTATCCTGTCTACTGCATGAAAAAACACCGGCAGGCCGCAGCGGAGACATTTCAAGAAACACTTTGCGAAAAGTACAGGAATTTCTTGAGAATTTCTTGAGTCCACCTCGCGCGACTTTAGACTTAAGTTTTCCACTCGTAACTTTTTAAAAAATGCACCAATTGCATTCAAATTACTCTCAAACAGAAGAGAAAAACATTTTCTATCTTTTTATTATAAACCAAACCCTATCGGTTGTCTAAAAGTTATAAAAAGAGAGCGAGGTTCCCCCAAGCTCTCGATGAGAGTCACATTTTTCGATGAGCCTCATTTTCTGCCGAAGTTAATTTCTAAACTAAAGTACCTATAAACTTCAAATCAACTTCCTTTTTTAGAGCAAATTATTCTTCAGGCCGACATGTATGCCAAAACTCTCATACGCTTCCTGGGGGGGGGGGGGGGCAGAGAGCGAGGTTCCCCATGAGAGTCACATTTTTCGATGAGCCTCATTTTCTGCCGAAGTTAATTTCTAAACTAAAGTACCTATAAACTTCAAATCAACTTCCTTTTTTAGAGCAAATTATTCTTCAGGCCGACATGTATGCCAAAACTCTCATACGCTTCCTGGGGGGGGGGGGGGGGGGGGGCAGAGAGCGAGGTTCCCCCCAAAGCTCTCGATGAGAGTCACATTTTTTCGATGAGCCTCATTTTCTGCCGAAGTTAATTTCTAAACTAAAGCACCTATAAACTTCAAATCAATTTCCTTTTTTAGAGCAAATTATTCTTCAGGCCGACATGTATGCCAAAACTCTCATACGCTTCCTGGGGGGGGGGGGGGGGCAGAGAGCGAGGTTCCCCCCAAGCTCTCGATGAGGGTCACATTTTTCGATGAGACTCATTTTTCTGCCGAAGTTAATTTCTAAACTAAAGTACCTATAAACTTCAAATCAACTTCCTTTTTTAGAGCAAATTATTCTTCAGGCCGACATGTATGACAAAACTCTCATACGCTTCCTGGGGGGGGGGGGGGGGCTGGGCAGAGAGCGAGGTTCCCCCAAGCTCTCGATGAGAGTCACATTTTTCGATGAGCCTCATTTTCTGCCGAAGTTAATTTCTAAACTAAAGTACCTATAAACTTCAAATCAACTTCCTTTTTCAGAGCAAATTATTCTTCAGGCCGACATGTATGACAAAACTCTCATACGCTTCCTGGGGGGGGGGGGGCTGGGCAGAGAGCGAGGTTCCCCCAAGCTCTCGATGAGAGTCACATTTTTCGATGAGCCTCATTTTCTGCCGAAGTTAATTTCTAAACTAAAGCACCTATAAACTTCAAATCAATTTCCTTTTTTAGAGCAAATTATTCTTCAGGCCGACATGTATGCCAAAACTCTCATACGCTTCCTGGGGGGGGGGGGGCAGAGAGCGAGGTTCCCCCAAGCTCTCGATGAGGGTCACATTTTTCGATGAGCCTCATTTTCTGCCGAAGTTAATTTCTAAACTAAAGTACCTATAAACTTCAAATCAACTTCCTTTTTTAGAGCAAATTATTCTTCAGGCCGACATGTATGACAAAACTCTCATACGCTTCCTGGGGGGGGGGGGGCTGGGCAGAGAGCGAGGTTCCCCCAAGCTCTCGATGAGAGGTCACATTTTTCGATGAGCCTCATTTTCTGCCGAAGTTAATTTCTAAACTAAAGCACCTATAAACTTCAAATCAATTTCCTTTTTTAGAGCAAATTATTCTTCAGGCCGACATGTATGCCAAAACTCTCATACGCTTCCTGGGGGGGGGGGGGGGGGCAGAGAGCGAGGTTCCCCCAAGCTCTCGATGAGGGTCACATTTTTCGATGAGCCTCATTTTCTGCCGAAGTTAATTTCTAAACTAAAGTACCTATAAACTTCAAATCAACTTCCTTTTTTAGAGCAAATTATTCTTCAGGCCGACATGTATGCCAAAACTCTCATACGCTTCCTGGGGGGGGGGGGGCAGAGAGCGAGGTTCC